>CM053249.1:2215018-2288110 GCA_028583405.1 Pogonophryne albipinna
TGCTTAGTAATTATTTATCTATTATCTAATATATCATTCCAATAACTTGTATATAGACTCGTATTGCACTATTCCACTTTTCTTTTTTTTCTCACTTTTTTAAAACTATTTTTATTTTTGTATTACTTTTTAATATAATATACTTTAATATTATTTTAATACTGTCTGCTTATCTGTATTATTGTGTTGCATTGTTGGAGAAGCCTGTGGCCTAAGATTTTCAACTACATAATTACTCCTTGAACCTTGAACCTTGAACCTTGAAAACTATTGAGAGTGGGACAATCCCGTATCTCAGTTGTTCCAGAACGAGCTGTCTTTAACGGAGAGGACATTTTGTCCAAAAGTGGTCCATCTGCGGTGGACTTCACAGTCTCCTCTGGTTTCTGACCTAGTGCAGCGTCCAGTGTGTTTCCTGTGGATGAATTCCCCTAAGGGGGGGGGGGGGGGGGCAGTCCATGTAAACATTTATACAAATAACACATACTTTTAAAAGACTTCAAATTGTCAAAACTCAAGAAATGGTGTTTCTCAAGGATGGTGCAGTCGTGGTATCAAACACCTTGATAGCTCTCTTGAACAGCTGCTCTCTGGGTTTCAGGTTTGTGGCTCAAGCAAACGACCAGTTTGTCAAACAGTATTCGATGTGGGATAGAATCACAACGTGGAGGTGTGACTTTGCAGCACTGACACTTAAGAAAGGTCTGATTTGTTCAACATGTTGCAAGTTGAATTTAACGGTATTGGATACTTTCTTAATGTGTTTCTTAAAAGTCAAGTTCGAGTCCATTATGACTCCAGGATACTTGAAGTGGGAGACTAGTTCTAACTCTGCTCCGTTTAAAAACACGTTGGATCCTTCGATTTTGACTGGTCGTTTACTGAACGTCATGCATACTGTTTGTTTTTTACGTTTAACTGTAAGCAAATGTTGTTCAGCCAGTGTTGAACCTTGTCCAAAGCATTTGAGAGACAGGATGAGATCATTTCAGTGTTCTTCCCATGTACAAAGATGACCGCATCATCGGCATACATTTGTACATTCAACTCGGGACATACATTAGGCAAGTCGTTAATGTACAGAGAAAACAAGAATGGTCCGAGAATGGAACCTTGTGGAACCCCAACAGGGGTCACAAGGTAGGGCGATTTGGCAGCGTTGACCAAAACACTCTGTTCGATAAGTAGGACTTAAACCAATGTATCGAAACTGCCGAGAAATGTAAATGAGTCAGCTTTGTAAGGAGCACTTGGTGGTCAACGGTGTCAAAAGCCTTCCTGCGATCAAGGAAGACAGCACCTACATATGGGCTCGTGTTCAACATACATTACCTTCTGGTCTTCTTGGTCATCCGCCCTCTGTTTTCTCCCACTCATCCTCTTATTCTCCTTCTCAGGGACGTGCACAGGTACGGGCTATTGTTGCCCGGGCAACGGCCAGTTTGCCCTGACCTGCCCCTCTGGAGAGAGCGAGAGTTTTTTTTTTTCTGTTGTGGCCGAATCAACATGATAAGCCCACAATTAGTATTGTAGCGTCTCGCTGCGGGAAACACACTTTGTCAGCGCGTTCATCTGCCGGTGCGTTAAGACCACCTCAGTGTCGGATTTTGGAAACTTGATTTTGAGTTGTCTCATGGCAGTTAGGGTATAAGGGACACACCAGGGGACTTGACTTCCTCTTGACACCGTCGGTTATTTACAAACAAACACCTGAATATACTTGTTATTGTGCTTCTGTCTTTCTGTGTCTTCTCATCTGTAAACTCCCTCGCCCTCTCTCTCTTCTCTTGATCGCCCTCTCACGGGAGAACACTTCAATGTCCCGCTTCATTGTAGGATTTCTGCCATGTCTCTACTTTAGTTTGACCATCTCTGTTATTAAGTTATGGAATACTAAATAAATAAGTAATTAGATACTTTACCGTTACTGCGCTCATAAAGAATGATAAGAATAAGAATAATGCGTATTGAACTGGTTTCATTAATTAGTGAGTTTATTTAAGGTAATTAGTTAGAAGCCCTATTTTATCAGAATGTCTGCTCAGCAGTTACAAAGGTCAAACTACATTAAAACAGAATTGTCCCCATTTTCTCTTTAATACTTAGTAACATTAGATATTTTAATGAGATATGGACCGCACAACTAAAAATGTCCCTGGTTTTCTTTTGATGAACTACCAAGTAGTCACCTTAGCTTTTTTTCTTATGAGATGTGAATTACTCTTCAAATTATTTGATGTACAAATCGATTGATTTCTTTTGCATTAAAAACAAGTTAGAATTTTCAAAAGGTCTTGTGTTTTTTTTCGGGGGGGGGGTCCTTTTTCCAGTTTAGAGCAATAGCCCCTCCAAATGTCTGTGCACGTCCCTGCTCCTTCTAATTTCTTTTCACTTGTTCCCCCTCTTGCTACGTCTTCACCTTTTATTCAACTTATTTTCTTCCAATCTCTTACTCCTCCATTTTTCATTAAGTACCCAGTTTCTTTCTCCGCCTCATGACGTTTCTTTCACTTTCGATGTCCTCGACTTGCCTCACTTCTTTGCGTCTCCTTACTCCCCTACTCTTATTCTTCTAGTCTGTCTTTTCTTTATCTCACTCTGTTCATCCCCCATTTCTCTTTTCATCATCATGTTCTAAACGCACCCTCTGATACTCTTCCTCCTTCTCATCCTCCTCTTTCTCTTCCCTTCTTCATCTTTCTATCATGTTAACTTTCTCACTTCCAAAGCCATTCCTCTTCCTCTGTCTGACTCTCCTTCTCTTCTTCCCCTCTCCCCTGTGTCTGTCCTCCATCATTCACTTCATTCTTGCAGAAATTGTTTAATTACACACACACACACACACACACACACACACACACACACACACACACACACACACACACACACACACACACACACACACACAAGCATGCAGCCTTGGCGAGGAGGTGTTGATATAAAAGTGTGTGTTCAAAATGAAAGGGGGAGACTATGGTGTTTGACAATGAAAGTGATATATGGTGTGTGTGTGTGTGTGTGTGTGTGTGTGTGTGTGTGTGTGTGTGTGTGTGTGTGTGTGTGTGTGTGTGTGTGTGTGTGTGTGTGTGTGTGTGTGTGTGTGTGTGTGTGTGTGTGTGTGTGTGTGTGTGTGTGTGTGTGTGTGTGTGTTTCTGTAGGGAAACTAATCCTATTAATTCAAAGTGAATAACACAGAGAGAGAGACAATCCCTCTCTCTCTCTCTCTCTCCCTCCATCATCATTATTCCTCCGTCAGATCCAGGCTGATTTCCTGGAGGACCGAGAGAGGAGGGATGGAGGGAGAGAGAAAGGGAAACAGAGAGAGGGAGAGGGAGAGAGAGAGAAGTGTAACTCCTCCTGAGAAGCCTCAATCCTTTCCTCTCTTCTTCCTCCCTCTTGTCCATCCTTTCCTCTCATTTCCTCCATCCTTTCCTCTCATTTCCTCCATCCTTTCCTCTCATTTCCTCCATCCTTTCCTCTCATTTCCTCATTCCTTTCCTCTCATTTCCTCCTTCCTTTCTTTTGTCTTCATCTCCCCCTTCCATCTTTTTCACCTCTCTCCATCACTTTCTTCTTCATTTCTTCCTTCTTGTCTTCCACTCTCTTGTTCCACCTCCGCCCTTTCTTCTTCTTCCTTTTTCATGTTTCTCTCCCCTCTCTCTCATCCTCTTAATTCTCACTTCCCTTTCCTTATTATCCTCCCTTTCTCTCTCTCTCTCTCTCTCTCTCTCTCTCTTCCCCCTCTGTATTCCCTCCCCCGCCTCTTGTCTCACTCTCTTCAAGGACATTTATATCATAAAGGATGAATTTGCATATTAATTCATTTCCTTCAATTTTTCTAGATTAGACGTTGTCAACATGTATCAGCGCTGATCAAACCGCTGTGTCCACTAGAGACCTGTGTGTGTGTGCGTATGTGTGTGTGTGTGTGTGTGTGTGTGTGTGTGTGTGTGTGTGTGTGTGTGTGTGTGTGTGTGTGTGTGTGTGTGTGTGTGTGTGTGTGTGTGTGTGTGTGTGTGTGTGTGTGTGTGTGTGTGTGTGTGTGTTAGGGGAGTTGTAGAGGAGGTAACCCAACCGGCCTAACAGTGTTCCCAACACGAGAGTACAGATGTATACATATGTGACCCGCTCTATCGAAATCAGTCGGAAGTCGCAACGGCTCATTTCAAAATAAACGTGGATTTACGTAAAAAACTATTTTTTCGGGGTTCGGGTGTTTTGTTTGATTTTAATCAAACAAAGTCTTGGCTTTCAGAATATGAAACTTTTATTTCCTAAATCACACGATAAATATATTTTTGAAGCTTGTAAAGGGACGAAGACAGGCACCTCTCACTCGCAATCTGCTCTTCCGCAGCGCCGCCCCCCCTCCCTCTGGCTGACATTATGAATGTAAGAGCATAGTAATCATAGATAACACGGCAGGGTCCGTTACAGTTTGTTTTCATCTGATTTCAATTAAACAAAGTCTTGGCTTTCAGAATATTAAACTTGTTTCGGCAAATTCAGATGATAAATACAACTTTGAAGCTTCGGCATAATTACAAGCGGAGAACGGAGTAATTTAACGTCACAGCAGGCATAACAACAGCCGGTGTTTCTCGTGAGTGTTTTCCCCGGGAAACAAACACAATACACACAAACGCAAAATTACACAAACACACACACACACGCACACACACGTATACACACACACTCGCGAGCTTCCCCTCCAAACGAAAATACCTTCCCTCCGTAGTATTTTGATCATTTGCTAATAACCAATCAGATCGATGGATTCCAGAGAAGAGGAAACTTTGAAGGCCTTTTTCTCAAAATGATGACTCTGTGACAGTCATTATATAATGTGACATATTTCGCTTAATATTTGGAGTACAAAAACAATCCTGATATCATTAGAAAGCTAGGAATATCCTCTTTCCAACAGTGTATACAACTCAAAATGTGTCTTCGGGTCAATGCGACTGATTTCGATGGAGCAGGTCACATATATAAATTACAATACCAACACAAAAATACATATACATACAAAAAGACAGATTCTTTTAGATCAAACCATATGGATCGACACCAAGTATGAGTCTCCCTTACTAAAGACTAAAGGAAACTATTAGTTACATTAGTTAAGTAACCAGAGGAAGTACTCAGATATGTTAAGTTAAATAAGCAATACTAAAAAAAGTCCTTAATTTCACATCTTACTTGAAACAAAGAACAGAAGTGAAGCTTCAAACATATCTAAAGTACCAACAATTGAAGTACTCATTATGGGTAATGGCCCTTTCAGAATCATATATATTGAACTTCTGTATTATTATTATTATTAATGCTGGAAATCTTAACCAAATATTATTTATCAGTAGATTTATATTTTGTAATAATCTGATTCTGAAAAGTAACTAAAGCTGTCAGATAAATAGTGGAGTAAAAATCACAATGTTGGCTTTGAGAATGGAGGAGATTATAATCAAAGTAGCATAACATGGAAATACTTTGGTACAACTGTCTCTATAATGTACTTAAGTAAATGACTGTGGGTATATGACGTGACAACAACTACTAAGAAAACGGTTATGTGTTAGTATTGCACATTTCCAATTTACCTTAACGTTAAGTGTTGGTGAGAGTATTTAATCCACGAGGATCTGTGTGTGTGTGTGTGTGTGTATGTGTGTGTGTGTGTGTGTGTGTGCGCGCGTGTGTGTGTGTTGTCTCCCCTCCCATCACTCTCTCTGATGGATGGAGAGGTTATGAATATGCAGTTGTTCTCTGTCTCTGACAAATGGAGCGTCTCACCTTCAGGAAACCACTTCTTCTACTTCCTGCTCGTCAGTGGGGGAGTCGGGGGGGGGGGAGTGGGGGGAGAAAAAAGTGTGTTGAATGATGAAAAGGCCACAGTTGGGCTAAATCAATAATCTGAGAGACGTCTGATATTGTTAATGACTTTGAAGGACTTATTTAAATGACTTATTTGACCTAAGAAGATTAAAAACAAGTTGAATATTCTCCTTGAAGGGGGAGTTTCTCTGCCTCCATGGACATCATTACGTAACACCTGCAATTCTATTGGCTAGCGTTCCAACACATTGTACGTGATAGGCTAAGGGGCGGGACATCTCTGAGCGGTTGACCAATCACAACAGAGTCAGCCATCTAACCAATTAGGGCAGACTGGGCTCTGGTTTCATACAGAGGGTGAAAAGAGGTGCTGCAGCACAGGCAGTATGAGAAAAATAAATACCTAGGATTTAAGTCAAGAAAAATATACTTTTTATTTTCTCAAAATTTTAACTTTTTCTCCGATTTTTTCACTTTTCTCATAATTTAGATTTTTCACAAAAAATACTGAATTGTTCTTCTTTCATCTGAATTTTGACTTTTTGTTTAAGAATTTGACCAATCACAACAGAGCCGGCCAGCTAACCAATCAGAGCAGACAGGGCTCTGGTTTCAGACAGAGGGTGAAAAGAGGCACAGGCAGTATAAGAAAAATAAAGAGCTTTTTGAACATTAAAGCATGGAGACATGTAGAGACACTACATACTGATATACACCTGAACATCAGCAGGAGAGGACTCTTTAAAGTAGAGACACTACATACTGATATACACCTGAACATCAGCAGGAGAGGACTCTTTAAAGTAGAGACACTACATACTGATATACACCTGAACATCAGCAGGAGAGGACTCTTTAAAGTAGAGACACTACATACTGATATACACCTGAACATCAGCAGGAGAGGACTCTTTAAAGTAGAGACACTACATACTGATATACACCTGAACATCAGCAGGGAGGACTCTTTAAAGTAGAGACACTACATACTGATATACACCTGAACATCAGCAGGGAGGACTCTTTAAAGTAGAGACACTACATACTGATATACACCTGAACATCAGCAGGAGAGGACTCTTTAAAGTAGAGACACTACAAACTGATATACACCTGAACATCAGCAGGAGAGGACTCTTTAAAGTAGAGACACTACATACTGATATACACCTGAACATCAGCAGGAGAGGACTCTTTAAAGTAGAGACACTACATACTGATATACACCTGAACATCAGCAGGAGAGGACTCTTTAAAGTAGAGACACTACATACTGATATACACCTGAACATCAGCAGGAGAGGACTCTTTAAAGTAGAGACACTACATACTGATATACACCTGAACATCAGCAGGAGAGGACTCTTTAAAGTAGAGACACTACATACTGATATACACCTGAACATCAGCAGGAGAGGACTCTTTAAAGTAGAGACACTACATACTGATATACACCTGAACATCAGCAGGAGAGGACTCTTTAAAGTAGAGACACTACATACTGATATACACCTGAACATCAGCAGGAGAGGACTCTTTAAAGTAGAGACACTACATACTGATATACACCTGAACATCAGCAGGAGAGGACTCTTTAAAGTAGAGACACTACATACTGATATACACCTGAACATCAGCAGGAGAGGACTCTTTAAAGTAGAGACACTACATACTGATATACACCTGAACATCAGCAGGAGAGGACTCTTTAAAGTAGAGACACTACATACTGATATACACCTGAACATCAGCAGGAGAGGACTCTTTAAAGTAGAGACACTACACACTGATATACACCTGAACATCAGCAGGAGAGGACTCTTTAAAGTAGAGACACTACATACTGATATACACCTGAACATCAGCAGGAGAGGACTCTTTAAAGTAGAGACACTACATACTGATATACACCTGAACATCAGCAGGAGAGGACTCTTTAAAGTAGAGATACTACATACTGATATACACCTGAACATCAGCAGGAGAGGACTCTTTAAAGTAGAGATACTACATACTGATATACACCTGATCATCAGCAGGAGAGGACTCTTTAAAGTAGAGACACTACATACTGATATACACCTGAACATCAGCAGGAGAGGACTCTTTAAAGTAGAGACACTACATACTGATATACACCTGAACATCAGCAGGAGAGGACTCTTTAAAGTAGAGACACTACATACTGATATACACCTGAACATCAGCAGGAGAGGACTCTTTAAAGTAGAGACACTACATACTGATATACACCTGAACATCAGCAGGAGAGGACTCTTTAAAGTAGAGACACTACATACTGATATACACCTGAACATCAGCAGGAGAGGACTCTTTAAAGTAGAGACACTACAAACTGATATACACCTGAACATCAGCAGGAGAGGACTCTTTAAAGTAGAGACACTACAAACTGATATACACCTGAACATCAGCAGGAGAGGACTCTTTAAAATAGAGACACTACATACTGATATACACCTGAACATCAGCAGGAGAGGACTCTTTAAAGTAGAGACACTACATACTGATATACACCTGAACATCAGCAGGAGAGGACTCTTTAAAGTAGAAACACTACATACTGATATACACCTGAACATCAGCAGGAGAGGACTCTTTAAAGTAGAGACACTACATACTGATATACACCTGAACATCAGCAGGAGAGGACTCTTTAAAGTAGAGACACTACATACTGATATACACCTGAACATCAGCAGGAGAGGACTCTTTAAAATAGAGACACTACATACTGATATACACCTGAACATCAGCAGGAGAGGACTCTTTAAAGTAGAGACACTACATACTGATATACACCAGAACATCAGCAGGAGAGGACTCTTTAAAGTAGAGACACTACATACTGATATACACCTGAACATCAGCAGGAGAGGACTCTTTAAAGTAGAGACACTACACACTGATATACACCTGAACATCAGCAGGAGAGGACTCTTTAAAGTAGAGACACTACATACTGATATACACCTGAACATCAGCAGGAGAGGACTCTTTAAAGTAGAGACACTACATACTGATATACACCTGAACATCAGCAGGAGAGGACTCTTTAAAGTAGAGACACTACATACTGATATACACCTGAACATCAGCAGGAGAGGACTCTTTAAAATAGAGACACTACATACTGATATACACCTGAACATCAGCAGGAGAGGACTCTTTAAAGTAGAGACACTACATACTGATATACACCTGAACATCAGCAGGAGAGGACTCTTGATCAGAGCCCCTTTAAATCACCTGTTTGTTGGTCTTGTTTTTCTCTCGTCTTGCTGCTGACGTGTTTTGACATTTCGATGTTTGATTACCATGATGTGCTTTGAGATGATTGTCAGTTTGACAGCGGCTGTGATTGGCCGACAGGTACTGACAGAAGAAATGTATTTATTTGTTTTACAGCGTTGAAATCACTTTATGTCCTCGGGGACGTTTATACAACGTCAAAATGAGATTTCACCTCCAAACCTACATTTGGCCTGTTTTGAGAGTGTCTATGAAGCGATAAACATATGCAAGTGTTAAACGTGTGTGTGTGTGTGTGTGTGTGTGTGTGTGTGTGTGTGTGTGTGTGTGTGTGTGTGTGTGTGTGTGTGTGTGTGTGTGTGTGTGTGTGTTTGTTCCTCAGTGGAGTCCAGCAGTCCCTCTCTCCTGGCCCCCGACAAACATCTGGAGCGATCGTTCTTCATCAGGATGAAGTCCACGCTCACGAAGAGAGGAGTGCACATCAAGTCCTCAGGATTCAAGGTCAGAGGATGAAGGTTATTATAAAGTGATCCAGACTGTTGTCCATGACTTCACTGATTCTCTACTATAAGCATAACTGAACAGACTGTCTGTATGTCACTGTGTAACTGGATCAAATACAAAAACCAAGAACTTTGGCTGCAGAGTGACCACACACACACACACACACACACACACACACACACACACACACACACACACACACACACACTCACACACACCTAGTTGTCCACGGTAGGATTAAGCATTTCCATATGGATCACTTCATTTGATGACTGATAAGCCAGTCATTGATAATGTATTCTTCTGTCTTCAAGGAGATCACACACACACACACACTCACACACACACACACACACACACACACACACACACACACACACACACACACACACACACACGCACACACACAAGCACCGGATATGTATGTTGGTCGGATCACATAATCCCACAGTGTAAGGGAGACTAAGCATGTAAGCTCTGATCCTGTGTGTGTGTGTGTGTGTGTGTGTGTGTGTGTGTGTGTGTGTGTGTGTGTGTGTGTGTGTGTGTGTGTGTGTGTGTGTGTGTGTGTGTGTGTGTGTGTGTGTGTGTGTGTGTGTGTGTGTGTGTGTGTGTGTGCTCCATGTACAGATCTCAGTGCTATAGGAATGTGTGTGTTACCATCCTAGATTCTGAGTAGGGATTCTCCTGTGGGGAATGTGTGTGTGGTCTCTTATGGTTCATCCCACACTAATACACTAGATTTTCTTCAAGGATGACCTCGGACAGTCGAGAGAATTCTTGAAGAAGTTGTAACGATATTACATGTGTTATATATTTTATCTATAGATGACAAAACGACAGAGCTTACAGATAAAAAAAAACATATTTTTGACCTAAATTAACAACATGACAACACTTTAAAAGAATCAGGAAGTGCTTTTATTGTGTCGTTAAGGCAAATAAAAGCTAGAGTGTGTGTGCTGATGTGCGCGCATGTGTTTGTGTGTGTGTGTGTGTCAGTGTGTGTGTGTGTGTGTTTATGTTTGTGTGTGTGTCGTAAACCATGTTCCACCTGGCAGACTCAGATCATGCAAATCACAGCGGAGGCAGAGACGCACATAAATATTCATCCACACGCATGCATATATTACTACACACACACACACACACACACACACACACACACACACACACACACACACACACACACACACACACACACACACACACACACACTATAGTTAGTCGTTTTAAAGCCAAACCCAGAGGGATAAGAAGCCTCCTCCTCCTCCTCCTCCTCCTCCTCCTCCTCCTCCTCCTCCTCCTCCTCCTCAGTGACTCGCTGTAGAGTTGCCCTTGAGCAAGGCACCCTAATCTGATTGTTTACACTTTGAGAAGCCGTCCCTCGAGCAGTCAGTGTGTGTGTGTGTGTGTGTGTGTGTGTGTGTGTGTGTGTGTGTCATATCAGTGTGTATGGACTTGAGTGGTGACATGGACTTTAGGAGCAGCTTACTCTGTTTCTAGACCCGAGGTTCTTCTTTCGAGACTTGTGAAAAATGGCTCATCAGTAAGAAGTAATACATTCCTGCTTTGTGACAACACTGACATATAAAATATAATATAATAAGCTGTGACTCAAGCTTGCCATGAACATCAACCTGGGCCCTATATATCTGTAAAGCCCCCTGAGACAAATGTATTTTGAGATATTGCGCTCCATAAATAAAACTTGATTTAACTTGGTATGCTTTCCTTCCTCCATTCTTTATCCCGTGTCAGGTGATCCACGTGACGGGGCGTCTCCGGATCAGGATGGCATTGACGCACAGCCGCTCGGTGCCGGTGCAGATTTTGGGGTTGGTGGTGGTGGCCCACGCTCTGCCCCCCCCCACCATCAACGAGGTGCGAATCGACTGTCAGATGTTCGTCACCCGAGTCAACCTCGACCTGAAGATCATCTACTGCGAGAACAGGTAGGAGGGGGACTACGGAAAGCAAAAGAGGACAAAAAAACTCTGAGTAAAATCTCAATGTTTGTGGTTTTAGGCATATTTCGCTTTTTTATTGGTTTTTCTGGCTGATTATTGCTCGGAAATTGGGACGTTTTTCTGATGTTTCACAGCTTATTTAAATAACTAAAGATATCTTTCTTGCTTTTTTTTCATGATCTTGAAACTTTATGCTTTTCACGTGATCTTATATCATATAGAGCAGTGGTGGGTCGCGGACCCGTTTCGAGCGGGTCGCGGATGTGTGAGTGAAGAAAAAAAAAATTGGAATTCTTATTTTTTTTTGAACGTCAAACTTTTAATTTGAAGGCCCAATTTTCTAACGCTGTGCATGCAGTAGGCGTTGGACTGGAAGTACCGGAGACCATAAACGGTTTTGAAAACTTCTGTCACGTAGTGATCATCTTCTCAATAAAACATCTTTGCTGATGTTTTTCCGAGTCTTCTGGCCAATCAGAATCAAGATTGTTTCCGGAAGTCCCCACGGAGAATAACTTTGCGGTAGAACTATTCTTTATACATCCATGGGTACAACTTCAGATAGAAATGAACACATAATGAAATATGACCCCCGGTCTGATGATTGACAGGTCACAGAACAATGGGGGCTATCTACCCTAACCCACAATTTAAAGTAAGTCACACAGACTCTCTCCTCTTTACTCTTCTCGCAGCAAGATGTCAGAACTAAGTGAAAAACAAACAATGGCATAAAATATTATTAATATGTCGGGTAGTAATAGATGTATTTATTTTCTTCTCAGAGTACCAGAATGCATAGTTTATGTTAGTATTTCTAAAAACCTCCTGGGGGAGAATCCCCCCAGACCCCCTGCTGGGGTTGGGTTTTCAGCATGCGTGCCTTTTTATGTTATGCAGTTCAGCTTTGATTCCATCATCTCATTAAACCTTTTTTAAAGCATACTTTAGTTCTGTGAAGGGATATGAGGGATATATGCTCTGTACTTCACTTTTATTAATATTGTATGCTGAAAAGCGTATATTTTACAGCACGATTTTTTGTTGAATAGATTTGAGTGCTTCAAAATGTTGGGTCGCGATGTATTGATCAAGTAAAAAGTGGGTCCCGAGGCCTGACCAGCTGAGAACCACTGATATAGAGTTTAACATATATATGCAAATAGCATCGTTGGCTACGAACACCCGGGTGCAAATAGCATCTGTTTTCATGTTTTTAAAGCTTTTCTTAGAGTTTTTTATTTGTAATCTCTCTGAAAAACTACGGTTAAGTTTGCTCGTCTTTCTATAGAGTGCCACAGTGACGCGTCTTAACACCCGGAAGTAAGCTGCGCATGGGTTCCTTCGACAAAAAGCAATGCATTCTCCATAGGATTTGGAAAATAGCAGGAAATAAGGTTTGTGTTTGAGACACATTTAAGAGACGGATCACGTTTTGTTCAGTCGGATAATCTCCACATGTCTACTTTGATCCTTTTCTAATCGTAAATCTAGTCGATAGATTTATGATCGATAGATTTATGATAGGAACCCATGCGCAGCTGACTTCCGGGTTTGAGGACGCGTCACTGTGGCGCTCTATTGGGCTTCACAGCTTATTTAAATAATTAAAGATATCTTTCTTCCTGATCTTGACACAGTCTTTTTCTATCCACAAAAGCACCTTAAAATCTGAAGAAATATTTAGTTGTTTCTCATATATAAGAGAACGTTAATATGTTAGAGCTCATAAAGCAAGTTTTCTTTTTCATTTTCTTCATAATAAATAAATAAAGGAAACAAACATCTTGGATCTTGTATAAAATCTATTTAAAAAAGACATGTCTTTCTGCCAACTATACAAAATTATCTTTTCTTCTGATGCATCCCTGAAATACGTTTGCCTTCATTTCTTTTACATATATTTGTGTCGCGAAACCGGTCTTTAATATCCCATTTTTGAGCATCAGTGTCAAACATGAAACTCAATTCCACCGTTTCTGTATTCCTGCTTCATTCTTGCCGTTCTGGGGAGAAAAAGGACTCGTCTTTCTTGTCGGAGCTTCTTATTCATGAGGACGTCTGACCCAATCCTGGCTGGTTTAACAGTGAAATGTGCTGCTGATGGATCTAGCTCCTTCTCTCTGTCCAGATAAAGCAGATAGGCATCAGGATCTCTCAGGAGTTAACCGTCGGACCGCCGCAGATTCATATCAGACGGGAAAATAAAAAAAACCTCATTTTTTATTATAAAAAGAGAGGAGGAAGAAAAATGATTGCTTTTTTTGTTGGCTGGAAAAAAAGGGACACAATGCGAGGCAGATGATGATATTCAACAGAGAAGCATCTCGGCGCAGAACAGACAAGCTCCCATTACAGCCCCATTTTGAGTTTCTAAGAGAATGAGAAAATGGGAGGATGTTTTTTTTATAAGAACAGAGTGTGCTGTTATCTGCCTGCCAGACATTAGTCTCCCCCAGAAACCCCACAGAAATTGTTCCGTCTATCCTGTGGCAAATGTGCTCAAATTAGACCTTTTTAAAGCTAATGTGTGTTACCTTGTACAATAGACAGAGGGGCTTCAATGTCTGCTGTTGAGTTATTAGCTTCTTCTTCTTCTTCCCTGAATCTGTCTTCTTAATCGTTGAGTACGAGAGAGAGAGAGAGAGAGAGAGAGAGAGAGAGAGAGAGAGAGAGAGAGAGAGAGAGAGAGAGAGAGAGAGAGAGAGAACGAAAACTGTCCTGGGGTGACAAGTGTAATATGTAATAACATTTTGACTTTGCACAGGAGCTCGTCCAGTACAAAATAAATCTACACAAAAACAAAAAAAAGCATATTAGCCTACATATATTCATAAAATCGTGGTCAGTTGCAGTTTTTCCTTCATTTTAAACCCATCCTATACAGTACATAAGGATGTAAATAGTAACATTGATCTACGGACACCCGGGAGCAAATAGCATCTTTAGCTACGGACACCCGGGTGCAAATAGCATCTTTAGCTACGGACACCCGGGTGCAAATAGCATCTTTAGCTACGGACACCCGGGTGCAAATAGCATCTTTAGCTACGGACACCCGAGTGTAAATAGCATCTTTAGCTACGGACACCCGGGTGTAAATAGCATCTTTAGCTACTGACACCCGGGTGCAAATAGCATCTTTAGCTACTGACACCCGGGTGCAAATAGCATCTTTAGCTACGGACACCCGAGTGTAAATAGCATCTTTAGCTACGGACACCCGGATGTAAATAGCATCTTTAGCTACGGACACCCGGGTGCAAATAGCATCTTTAGCTACTGACACCCGGGTGCAAATAGCATCTTTAGCTACGGACACCCGAGTGTAAATAGCATCTTTCGCTACGGACACCCGGATGTAAATAGCATCTTTAGCTACTGACACCCGGGTGCAAATAGCATCTTTAGCTACGGACACCCGGGTGCAAATAGCATCTTTAGCTACGGACACCCGGGTGCAAATAGCATCTTTAGCTACGGACACCCGGGTGCAAATAGCATCTTTAGCTACGGACACCCGGGTGCAAATAGCATCTTTAGCTACGGACACACGGGTGCAAATAGCATCTTTAGCTACGGACACACGGGTGCAAATACAATAGCATCTCTCTATATTCAATCATATTTTAAAAGCTTTTCTTAGAGTTTATGTGTTAATCCCTCTGGATGATCTACAGTTAAGTGTCATAGTCTTTCTTTTGGAGAAGCTTTCTACAAAAGATCAACACTGGTGTGAGTTATTGTGTGTTTTCATGGAGCAAAAACGCAAGACCTGCTCTGTCATTGAATTTCAGGCACACTTTTTTTATTATTCTCATTTGAATACTTTTCCGTGTGTATTAATGCAGATATTGTGCGTTGTGTTTCAGGATCAGCGACTACATGGACCTGACTGCGGTGGACATTGTGGGGAAGAGGTGTTACCAGTTAATTCATGCTGAGGACGTGGAGGGAATCAGAGAGTGTCACCTGGACCGTGAGTACTGTCACATGACTGAATACTCTGCTCTGATTGGATTAGTCAACATGTAACAATGGAATCTCAGTAACTGCAAGACAACTTTGAAATCTGGACAAAAGTTTTCTCTCATTCGTTTTGTCAGGTGTTATAGACGCATCATCAATGGGCAGAACTGGAAATGGTTTTTGCTAAAAGTATTGGCAAAGATGGGATATTTAGCGTGTGCTTTATGTAAACAAATGAGTGTAATCCTTGTTGTGTTTCATGACAAATATCCTAATGTTGCCAATCATTTTTAAAACAAATTAAAATTCTGCCCAAATTCCTGTTTCTGTTTTTTACGGTAGAACTTGAAATAGTTTTTGCTAAAAGTCTTGGCAATGTTTGGCTATTCAGCAAACAAAAAGGGGTATTACTTGTTGTGTTTCATGCTCAATAAACAAACGTAGTCAGCGGGCAGAACTGGAAATAGTTTTGCTAAAGGTATTGCCAACAATTTGATATTTAGCATGTGCTTTATGCAAACAAATGAGTGTAGTACTTGTGTTGTTTCATGCTTAATATCCAAACTTCATATGCTTAGAGCAAAACCATTCAGAGTTCTGGGGAAAAGGTACGTCTCCTTAATTTTCTCAGGTTTTCTGGTAGAACTCGAAATATATTTTGCTAAATATATTGGCCACGTTTGGATATTTATCTTGCAATTTAGGCAACCATATGAGCGTAATATTTGCTGTATTTCATGCTTGATATATACATACTGCCAATTATTTTTAGCAACATAAATTTGAGTTCTTTCCAAAAGGTTCTGTCTGTTGTATCTGGTCGTTTTTTTTATCATCGTCAGAGAGCAGAACCTGGAAAATTGCTTTTTCTAAAAGTATTGCCAGCTTTTGTGATATTTAGGCACATTTTTTGCAAACAAATAAGCATAATACTTCTTCTAGTTCATGCTAAATATCGAAACAGTTCAAGTTCTATCCGCTGACACTGCTACCATAAGACCTGACATAACAAAAAAAGTCACACACCTCCCCAGAATAAAAGGAAACCGTAAAGCTCCCTAAAACTTTTTCAATTACCTTCCCCAAAAGTTCCTGAGCTCTGAACATCCAGAGTGGCAATCAGGAAGTGACTCTACGGTGGCCCGGCGGGGTCAAACGGAGCGAGGAGGAGGAGGTTAGGATGTGTAAAACACGGGGAGGAGAATAGGAATGGAAATATGGAGGGGATTATTCGTCTCTGTCGCTCTGAGGTCAAGCCGCCAGACGTTTAAATTACTTGGTTTTAGTCGAGCGTAGTCTAATGCAGAACCTCCGCTCACCCCGGCTGCTCCTTCTATTCCTCCTCTTTCGGAATTAATTTCCTCTCAGAAAGGGGGGCTTTCAGAAAAGTGACGCTGGAGGTCTTTTTTCTCTCATCATTCCCTCAGATTGTTCTGAAATCGTCTTTCTGCGGGGCGACTTCATGAACTCGCTGCTGATTGTGTGGAAGCTGATTTCAGAGTCAATGATTCTCAACTTCTGCAGCAGCTTTCTGTATAATTGGATAATGCCAAATGTGGTTTGTCTCGTGTCAGTGATGTGTTTCAGGAAGGCTTTGGCTGGACATTAAGCAGGTGTCTCTATTCTTGTTGCGTCTGTATGGGTTAGGTATCTTCTGGAAGATCATTTCAGATCAGCAACTCATTTAGTCCGTTGAAGTACTGTATCTGACTTCTCAGACTGATCGTTTGGACCTGTTAGAACAAAGAGACTATTTTCAAACCACCCACTTGTTCTCCTCTTTATTCTTCCCTTTAGAAAGTAAACGTGTTCCCCTCTCACCTCTGTTTTTTTCTGTTCTTGGGTCATGCAGCTTGATCTACCTGCATATCTTATGCTCAAGATGAAACCCTTCTTCAAGGTTCACATATTTGGGCCATTTTCATTCTTCTGTCTTTTGTTCTTTGAGATTTGTTGTCACTATGCAGTAGCGTTGGCCTACCGTGTCCATGAAGCTGAGAGTAGTTATCGTGGGGGAAACTTCTGAAGCAATTGGAGTCAGGACTCAGAGAGACACGAGGAGAACTGGAGCTTTGATGGCAAACACTGACGGTTTATTTGGAGCTTCGGCCGGAGAATTCACAAAACAAGTCAAAGAGTCAGAGGTTCTGACTTCACGGTAGAGTTGCCACGTCAACTCTGAAGAACTCTACCCCAGACCCGTGTATTTAGCTACTTCAGAGAGCATCATCAACATGCTGCATAACAAGATAGAAGCATAACACCTCTATCAGCTGGGAGACAAAACACTGAGAGCACAGCAGCCAAGGTTACAGGTGCCTGTGCTCAGTCAGGACAGTTTGAACTGATACACTGGGTCAAAGTTATGGACCTTGGGAAATATTTCCCCAACAGTTATCAATGTTGATTTTAGTCACAGAGGTTTAGCATTGAAATTCATACTCCCCAATTGTTCAATTCTGACCTAAAAACTCCCCAGAACCTCTGAATAAGTCTTGCTTCATAAAGTTGTGGTGGTAACCGCGTGAATAAAATCAAGTTTAGCACAACGACGAGAAGTCATCAAAGAACTGCCTGACAGAAGGTCAGAAAGAAAACTTTAACTGATGTAAGGCTTTTGTTTGACCAATCAGCACCATTCTGTACTGAATACTCATATACCAACATCCTTCAAGTTTAGTCACAGGTACATAACCTTTTCAAGGCTTAAAAACTGAAATTGGAAACAGCTTCCTGTCTGAAAATGTCCCATGTCCACATAAAGTTGTTATTGCAAAATTCGGTCCTAGTTACGTCTTGAATTGTCTGACTTTCCCAAAGAAACTCTACGTTGTTGTCCAACAAACGCAGAATTTCAGGAGAGAAGAAAGCCCTTTTCTGTCTCTGCGGGCTCTGATTTCTTTCTGGGATTTATTTCCACGTCTGACTCCGTTCCCCCGCTGCTGCCGGAGTTAGATAGTTAAGGGAATCGATCAAGGTGTATTTTAGAGGGATAGCCTGTTCTCGCTACAGGGATCTAAATTTTAAAAGGCTTCTTTTTAAGTGGAGGACGAGGCGTGATCCCTCTCTGTGAAAAGGCGTCGCTCTCTAAGTCTCTATCATTACCTGCTGACAGCCGTCTTAGCTCGGGTCAGATGTCAAAGTCAATCTGTCCTCGTTTCCACTGCGAGAACACAGAGAAAGAGAAAGCCAGAGATAGAGGGTGAAGTTGTCTTCTCACAAAGAAAGGGAGGCAACCAAGAAGGAGCGATTTAGAAGGCAGAGAAACACTTGGCAAAAGAGATGGAGGGTTTTTTTTTTTTAAAGAAAGGCAGAGAAATGGGAACGAGTGATTTGCAGATAGAGGACTGAATGCTCATGGTCTGAAGGAGAGACGAATAGAAAGAGGCAGAAGAGAATGAGAAACAGGTAAGAGAAAAACGAATACTTGCGAAAAACAGAGGATATGTGAGGACACAGAAGAACAGAAATGAAGGGATACAGACTTAGAAAGAATACTTGTCTCGAGTTGGAGAACAATAGATATTGTTTGATTCCAAAGAAGGGGAAATGTACTTTACGATAAAAGCCAATGAAGCATAAAAAACAATCTATTTGTTTTTCTGCCATCAAGTAATTTACACTTTGGAAATGCGTCCAATGGATAAGTCCAATCATTTCCATTGACTTCTGTTTAGGGGTGATGCATTCAAATACCACCTTGTAAGCAGACTAATATGAGAGGGTTAGTGGGTAGTGCTGCGTACCTGGACTCACATTCAGGTTCAGGTCCGGACTCAAGTCCAGAGGTTGAGGTTCAGGTCCAGACTTATAAGTCCGGACCTGAACCCATGGCTTGTGTCAAGTTGTGTTAGTAACTAAAGTGAACTTATTGTGAGCTAATTATCAATTGAAAATTAACTCATAATCAACTCAAATTCAAACTCGTCAGGTTTATTGTGCTCCCTTCCAACTTGTGTCTACATTTCTCTACAAAGTACAAATGTAAAAAAAAAACTTTTTGCCACTTAGTCTACAAATGACTTATGACAGCAACTACAGTGAACTACTACACAGTTCAAACATTTATTTCATTTACCAAACTAAAGTAACCAAACAGTCCCTGAGCTGACTGAGCCTAAAACCCTAAAGCTTTGCTGAAAGGTAGAGTGTAGAGTAGACTATACGCATTACACTGTTACACACCTACTATATAGGCTACACTGTAGTGACTGTACAGTCAGAGTGTAATGTACTGTCTGTACACCATGTCTTTTCTACAACTCTACATGTGTACATTATACAGTATACGACATACATAGTGATGTACATACTGTTAGAAATTAAAATCAATGTTGATATGGCGTAATTTTGAATTAAATACACTATTTAATTTAAATCAGTTTTATTCTGAAAAAACCGGAAGTTCACACTATTAACTTAATACTTTTATTCTGAAAATTCTTCACTTCCGGTTAGCATTAGCATGTGGCGAAATGCTACGTTTTCAAACCGTGAATCGAAGGTGAAATGACATGTGATGTTGTACACTGAGCACACTGGGATTAGCACTCATTTATTGACGCTGAATAACGTTTATCAGGGAATGTTTAAATAACCACAGACACCAGAATATACGTAAGTCCTAGTTTTTTTGCGAGTCCAAGTACCGGTTCCCGACGTTCCGGACTTGAACCGAAACTTTTTACAAGTCCAGTACCGGTTCGGCGTTCCGGTACGCAGCACTATTAGTGGGTATATACTTGTTATTTCTTTACAAATATAAGCAAAGATGTGGCACACCTGGTTCAAACACTAACCATCAGTCAGGTGAGAAACAATGGAGACCTCACCCAACAGCTTTTTTACTAATTTCTACGTAAAGGATAATTAATAGTTGCTCAAGCAAACATGCACTTGCTAAGATTTAAGGTCATTTAGGTTTCTTGAAGATGCTGGAAAACATCATGCTTTGGGAAGTATCCAGGAAGTATCCGGGAAGTATACGGGAACTGGAGACCTTTCAAAATAAGTGGTTTCCATAAAACCTCACACAGCCTAAAAAAAAAGGATTCAACTAGCTTTTCAGCCACGCAGTTTTAAGTTTGGTCCGAAATGTTGGATAAATATGAGCAAAAGTAAGAAAAAACAGGAAATATAGACGGTTAGAAGAGAGAAGGAAGAAATATGACTTACCTGTTCACAATGAAAGCAAGAAAACAGAGGAACAAGAAGACATTACAGAAGAGAATGCGAGAGGGAGAGAGGAAGGACACGAAGAAGGACACAAGGGAGAAAGTCTTTAAAATAAAAAAGGAGATCTTCCCTTTTTTAGAGAGCGGAGGACAAAGGGGAGTAACGTTTGTTTGGGTAAAACACGGAGGAAAAGTACAAAAAAGAGAGACTTTGTGACACATAGAGCATAAACACTGAGAATTACCAACGAAGAAGAAGACAGGAAAGAGAAACAGAACGTTCTGGTGAGAGACGATCGAGAGGCATTCAAATACAATGGGAAAAAACAAAGAGAGAGAAAGCGACTATAGCACAAAAGTGAAAGCTCGATGGATTTAAGCCTGCAGGCGTTTCAGCAGAGCTCGTCTCTGAGGACTAACAGTGCATTTAATGAATCCACACACACACACACACACACACGCACACTGAAAGGCAGTTTTATCTGTCGACAGACAAAACACACACCTGTGAAAACTATCCACATAGGTACATAAGTAAAACACTTGAAAAAGTCTGTCGGGATGAGCGGTAAACACGGACAACTTCAATGACATAAAAACAAAACACACACAGACACACACACACTCTCTCTCACACACACACACACACACACACAGTGACCGAAACATCAACGGGCCCCTTTAAAGAAGAGTTAATCTCAAAATGTATTAATTTAGAAAGACTCTGTTGCCCCCGCTCTAAGGTGGAAACATCAGCATCTGTGGAAACTTTCAACATATACTCATAGTGGAGTCCCAGCAGAATGAGGATATTGAGAACTCTTGGCTGTTGAATGCAAAGGCTGATGATCAGAGGTCATTATCCAATAACGAGGAGTCAATAGAAGATCAAATTGACGATTGCAACTCAAACATTTTGTTGAGAAAATGCATTTTTCGTTCTTTCGTGCTCAGATTTTATGACAGTTCTGCAGTTGGCCAGTAGAGGGCGACAGAGCCACCTAAGCACATTAAATACCTTCTTCTCTTATTTTCTTGCAAAACAGAAAGGGCTTTATCCCTCAATCCTTGGGCAGACCGAAAGGACATTACCTCCACATTAATGTGACGCATGCACGGGGTACATGAGGTAACGATATCTGAAAGGTGGACAAGAGGAAAGAGGAAAATCCTGCAAATTTGAGAAAAGGAAAGAGATGGAGGTAAACACGGAGGGAAAGACAACGGCTAAAGTGTGACATTGACAGAGAGAGAGAGAGAGAGAGAGAGAGAGAGAGAGAAAGAGAAAGCGAGGTAAGAGAGAAGCTTTAAAAGGGAATATGGCTCCTTTAATCTGTCGCTCTCTCTCCTTTGCCTCGGGCGAGCCTCCAGCACTCATTCTCTCTCTTTCTCTCTCTTCTTCTCCTCTCCTTCATTAGTGGGCGATCAAAGAGCGGCTGATTTAATGGAGGAGTAAGAGGAGAGGGTAAAACACATACAAACCTCACCTGTAAGACAGAGGGAGGAGGGAGAGAGAGGAGGATTAACACACGGATAGAAAAAGGAATAAGTCAGTTTTTCTGAAGAGGCCATATTATGCTTTTTGGGGTTTTCCCTTTTGAGTAGTGTTACTGATATACACCTGAACATCAGCAGGATGGGACTCTTTAAAGTAGAGACACTACATACTGATATACACCTGAACATCAGCAGGATGGGACTCTTTAAAGTAGAGACACTACATACTGATATACACCTGAATATCAGCAGGAGAGGACTCTTTAAAGTAGAGACACTACATACTGATATACACCTGAACATCAGCAGGATGGGACTCTTTAAAGTAGAGACACTACATACTGATATACACCTGAACATCAGCAGGATGGGACTCTTTAAAGTAGAGACACTACATACTGATATTCACCTGAACATCAGCAGGAGAGGACTCTTTAAAGTCGAGACACTACATACTGATATACACCTGAACATCAGCAGGATGGGACTCTTTAAAGTAGAGACACTACATACTGATATACACCTGAATATCAGCAGGAGAGGACTCTTTAAAGTAGAGACACTACATACTGATATACACCTGAACATCAGCAGGATGGGACTCTTTAAAGTAGAGACACTACATACTGATATACACCTGAACATCAGCAGGATGGGACTCTTTAAAGTAGAGACACTACATACTGATATTCACCTGAACATCAGCAGGAGAGGACTCTTTAAAGTAGAGACACTACATACTGATATACACCTGAACATCAGCAGGAGAGGACTCTTTAAAGTAGAGACACTACATACTGATATACACCTGAACATCAGCAGGATGGGACTCTTTAAAGTAGAGACACTACATACTGATATACACCTGAACATCAGCAGGATGGGACTCTTTAAAGTAGAGACACTACATACTGATATACACCTGAACATCAGCAGGATGGGACTCTTTAAAGTAGAGACACTACATACTGATATACACCTGAACATCAGCAGGAGAGGACTCTTTAAAGTAGAGACACTACATACTGATATACACCTGAACATCAGCAGGATGGGACTCTTTAAAGTAGAGACACTACATACTGATATACACCTGAACATCAGCAGGATGGGACTCTTTAAAGTAGAGACACTACATACTGATATACACCTGAACATCAGCAGGAGAGGACTCTTTAAAGTAGAGACACTACATACTGATATACACCTGAACATCAGCAGGAGAGGACTCTTTAAAGTAGAGACACTACATACTGATATACACCTGAACATCAGCAGGAGAGGACTCTTTAAAGTAGAGACACTACATACTGATATACACCTGAACATCAGCAGGAGAGGACTCTTTAAAGTAGAGACACTACATACTGATATACACCTGAACATCAGCAGGAGAGGACTCTTTAAAGTAGAGACACTACATACTGATATACACCTGAACATCAGCAGGAGAGGACTCTTTAAAGTAGAGACAATACATACTGATATACACCTGAACATCAGCAGGAGAGGACTCTTTAAAGTAGAGACACTACATACTGATATACACCTGAACATCAGCAGGAGAGGACTCTTTAAAGTAGAGAAACTACATACTGATATACACCTGAACATCAGCAGGAGAGGACTCTTTAAAGTAGATACACTACATACTGATATACACCTGAACATCAGCAGGAGAGGACTCTTTAAAGTAGAGACACTACATACTGATATACACCTGAACATCAGCAGGAGAGGACTCTTTAAAGTAGAGACACTCCATACTGATATACACCTGAACATCAGCAGGAGAGGACTCTTTAAATTAGAGACACTACATACTGATATACACCTGAACATCAGCAGGAGAGGACTCTTTAAAGTAGAGACACTACATACTGATATACACCTGAACATCAGCAGGAGAGGACTCTTTAAAGTAGAGACACTACATACTGATATACACCTGAACATCAGCAGGAGAGGACTCTTTAAAGTAGAGACACTACATACTGATATACACCTGAACATCAGCAGGAGAGGACTCTTTAAAGTAGAGACACTACATACTGATATACACCTGAACATCAGCAGGAGAGGACTCTTTAAAGTAGAGACACTACATACTGATATACACCTGAACATCAGCAGGAGAGGACTCTTTAAAGTAGAGACACTACATACTGATATACACCTGAACATCAGTAGGAGAGGACTCTTTAAAGTAGAGACACTACATACTGATATACACCTGAACATCAGCAGGAGAGGACTCTTTAAAGTAGAGACACTACATACTGATATACACCTGAACATCAGCAGGAGAGGACTCTTTAAAGTAGAGACACTACATACTGATATACACCTGAACATCAGCAGGAGAGGACTCTTTAAAGTAGAGACACTACATACTGATATACACCTGAACATCAGCAGGAGAGTACTCTTTAAAGTAGAGACACTACATACTGATATACACCTGAACATCAGCAGGAGAGCACTCTTTAAAGTAGAGACACTACATACTGATATACACCTGAACATCAGCAGGATGTTACTTGATGTGGAAACATGATTGCAAGTTGGAGAGAGAAGTGTCCGTGTGAAAACATGTGTAGCTAAGTGCTATCAAGAGGTGTTCTGTTGTCATGGCTGAGTATTAGGATGAGTTGCCAAAAGGTCAATGTCCTTATTGATTATGTGGCATTATGTTTAATGTTTATATATTACAATTATCTTTAAGTCCGTGTCAGCTGTGTGTGAGACAGTGTGTGCAGACTGCAGACAGTAAAGTGTGCAGTCTGCTGGGGTTATAACGCCATGTATGTCTGTGTGTATATGTGTGTGTGTGTATGTGTGTGTGTGTGTGTGTGTGTGTGCGCGCGCGTGCGTGCGTTTCTCCTCTACCATTGGACATACACTGATACACTGAGCTGCTCTCTGAGGACCTGCAGTCATCTAAACAGGCAGCAGTGTGTGTGTGTGTGTGTGTGCCTGTGTGTGTGTGCGCACATTCATTGTGTCGTTATTTACTCTGCCGTACAAACAAAGCAAGGTCACATTCAAGGTGACGTGATCTCACCATCTCTGCCTTAACATGCAAACAAGTTATTTTCCCCTCCATCTCTCCCCCTTTCTCCCCCTTTCCTCCCCCCTCTCTCAATGAATAGGCAAATAGAGAACGAATAAGCGCCGGCCGCCCGACCAAAGTCAATTACAGCCGCCCTGGGGATGTCGTCTTAAACAATGCTATTACTTTCAAATAGTTCTTAATTACTGGCCTTCTTTTTATATAAATCACCCCCTCACTTTCTCTCTCTCTCTCTCTCTCTCTCTCTCTCTCTCTCTCTCTCTCTCTCTCTCTCTCTTTCTCTCTCTTTCTCCTCTGTCTGCAAAAACCTATTTGTGTCTGTAATTAAATGGAGGAGAGGGATATGAATTTAGTCGCTTACCTCGCTTCTGGTCTCTGACTGTTTCTGTTTGAGCGGTGCCTGATTAATGCCAATACATATTGCTTGAGACCATTTAGTGGTTAATTTAGCCAAATGTATTGCCTGCGTATCGTCGTAGCAACACAGCGCTATCTGGTGGAGGTGGAAGGAACTAAAATGCTATTTCAGGTGTATGTTGTTATCACCCTTTACTGGAGTCTGACTATCAAAAAACACAATGTGCAAAAGGTTAAAGCTCTACTTTAAAGAGTCCTCACCTGCTGATGTTCAGGTGTATATCAGTATGTAGTGTCTCTACTTTAAAGAGTCCTCTCCTGCTGATGTTCAGGTGTATACCAGTATGTAGTGTCTCTACTTTAAAGAGTCCTCTAATCAGGCATTACACACTAAGATTAGCGTAAATCTCATATTAACATGTTTAAAAACGCAACGCAAAAATATCTCATCATGAAGAGCATCCTAGGACAGACATTATGTGATGGTGTGTGAGTTTAATGTCTCAGGGCAATCAGAGAAACACAGATACATTAACAGACAGCCACACACACACACACACACACACACACAGAGGTTGGCAGTGTGTGTTGGTCTGATTAATGACGGCAGCTCTCAGCCAGCTGTCACATGACATCTGATGACTGCCTCTCTCTCGTCCTCTTCCTCTCTTTTCTCTCGTGTGTGAAGAACAAGCTGCTCAGTCTGATGTCCAAAAGTTTGGAACAGCCAGACAATCCAACTGAATCCACCGTGACATAACAAAGCTCCTCTCTCTCTCTCTCTCTCTCTCTCTCTCTCTCTCTCTCTCTCTCTCTCTCTCTCTCTCTCAGTGATAAACAAGGGTCAGTGTGTGACAAAGTACTACCGGTGGATCCAGAAGAACAGCGGCTACATCTGGATCCAGTCCGCCGCGACGCTCACCATCAACACCAAGAACGGCAACGAGAAGAACGTCATCTGGGTCAACTACGTCCTGAGGTCAGAGGTCAACTGGGGTCTCAGTTTTAGTAAATCTACCTGTTCCCTAACTTATAGCCAGAGATGGCAAAAGTACTCACATCCTTTACTCAAGTAGAAGTACAGATACTGGTGTTTAAAAATAGTAGAAGTAGAAGTACTGACTAAGCTTCTTCACTCAAGTAAAAGTAAAGAAGTATGGGCTTTGAAGTATACTTAAGTAAAAAGTACCCATAAATTTACATTAAGTATAATATGTTTGCAAGTAATTTAATATGTGAGAGAAAACACTGAAAAAGCTTAAAGGGGACCTATCACGCAAAAGTCACTTTTTGATGTCTTCTCTACATCAACATGTGTCCCTGGTGTGTCGGGGAACTCACGCAGCGTCAGAAAATAAAACCCTCTCTCTTTTCCTCCGTACCCAAATCTCTAAAAACGGGGAACAACGGAGCTGATCCAGATTTGCGTCCGATATGACGTAATATCTGAAATGTGGACCCACGGCCCAATCAGAAAGCTGCTATCAGAAACAATGCCCGACTGTTTTGGACGTAATCTGGTCGGTGTTCACATTAGCATCGCTAACACTCAGAGCTAACCTGTACTGGAGAGCATGTGTGTGAAGAAGCAGGAAGTAAAAAGGAACTCACCTTGTGGTATAACCGGCAAGAGAGAAAGCCTTTGAGCTCCAAACTGTTTCAGAGAGAATCCTTGATAATCCATGATATGGCGTTTCATCACGGCAGCATTTAGTTTAGAGAGTAGCTGCCGGGTCCCGCATGAGCTCAGACCCCTCCTCTTTATTAGTTATCAATATTTTTGTATATATCTGAGACCTATGTTATTGCCTAAAAATAGCATGATAGGTGACCTTTAAGTAAATATCTTCCTTCTTGTAATTTCAGTCATAATTCTCCTTGCTTAGTGTTGGACTATGATCGAATATCATTGTTTTAAATCTAGTTAAATTGGGATTTGTGAATAGAAAAGGTTATATTGTTTTTAAACTAAACACAAACATATATGACATCAAGGGTGGTACTCTATATGGACTTAATTTTACAATTTTTCGCCAATTAGCATATTTTATTTGCTTAGAATCAAATGAGGGTATAGTTAAGTATTGTATGTGTTCCCACTGACCGAAATAAAACTATTGTTGTGCTTTTTGTATTGCAGTAATCATGAGTATAAAGACTTCCCCATGGACATCTTCCAGCTGCCCAACCTGCCCGAGAAAACCTCCGAGTCCTCCGAATCCTCCGACTCCGAGTCCGAGTCTAAAGAAAACTCTGGTAAGTCGGAAAGAAAAGACGAAAGAGAGAAGATTAAATATCATTTTAGAGAGAAAATGGTGTATGGGAAGCCAGCAGAGAAGGGGTAATATGTTGAAAATAGTACGTTAAAATGAACGCTAAGACAAAGAAGTGTACCAATATGAACCGAGGCATAATATCTATGTCTTTTTTTGAGTCACAATATGCTTATTGTAGGGGAGTTTAGCCCTGAGCGCAGGATTAGCTGAAAAGAGTCCAGGAAGCTTATTTACAATTTAACAGCGTTTAATTAAACAATGATACGATGATACAATGACATTTGCAAGGATGGCGGTTCCACTGTTGGTCAGCTGGTCCGTTGGCGTGGGTCAGCTGCATGGATGTATAATAAGAACTGGATACAGCGTGGGAGGCGGGGCCTTGTTCATTCCTATGAGAGTTGCTCATTGGCGCATGAAGACAAAATGGCCCAACTTTTGAGAGCGAAACGTCACGAAAGTATTCATATAATCATATGATCCGTTCTTATTGTGCATCCATGGGTAAAGGTAAAACTCATGTAGTACTGAACACGTCACATGAACGTGCCGGGCGGCGCGGCCCCGTGGGTTAGATGCACGTTCAAAATGCAGAGCAAAATAACTGTCAGAATAACGTTATTAGCACATTTTACAACTTGAGGACCGAATGTTTTTGATAAGGGCTATCCTACTGGGTAGTTTATTTAGTTTAGAAAAAATTATCCAACGATTTACAGACGTCTCTTTCCCAATATTAGTCAATGGGAAAAAGTCTTTCCGGGCCCAGCGACTGATACGGAAGTGTAGTACCGCCGTTTGGCCACAACGAATATTTTCCTCAGAGTCCAGCGCACTTCCTGGGGGTTAGCGGGTCGAGCTTGCGGCTCCCCCGTTGGTCAGCTGGTCCGTTTGCGTGGGTCCGCTGGGGAAGAGGCCGATTTTCTGTGTGCATCACATGATCTAGTCTAAAGCCTATTCCCATTGGTCGGCATTGACGGGGGCGGGACCAAGGCACTTGCTGTCGTTTTCTGGTGTTAATTTTACAATATTCTAATATCTGTTGGTCATTTAAACATTCCCTAATAATAGTATTGCAGCGTCAATGAGTGAGGGTTAAAGACAGTATGTTTAGTGTGCAACACCACGTGTCATTTCTCCTTAAATTCACGTACACAAAACATAATATTAGCTACATGCTAATGCTAAATTGAAGTTAACAATATCTACTCGCGAAAACCGGAAGTCGAGTGTAAACATCCGGTTTTCAGAATAAAACAGCTTTAAATTAGAACAGTGTATTCATTTATATTACGCCATATAAATATTGATTTTATTCCTTACATTATCCAATCCAATCCAACTTTATTTATATAGCACATTTAAAAACCTCAGAGTTGTCCGAATCCTCCGAGTCTAAAGAAAACTCTGGTAAGTCAAAGAAAGACACGAGCAAAGAAAGAAGATTAAAAGTTATTGGGAAATATTATTTTAGAAAGAACATGGTGTGGGAAACAACCAGAGTAGGGGAAATAAGAAAATATGTTGAAAATAGTACATTAAAATGATATTACTTAAGTTATTTTAGTCTCTCACATATTAAACTACTTGCATTGGATGTTAACTTCCTGCAAAATATTATACCTAATGAGCATTTGTGTAATGTTACAATACAACTCCCAATACATACATTAATGTAACTCATTCATTTGTTCCGAGAGAAAGAAGGATACTTATATGAACCAAGGGCAAAATATCATGTCTTTTTTCCTGTCACAATATGCTTATAAAACCTGTTTGTTTCCCCAAAAGCACCTCTTCATGTCTTACCAGTTTAATAACCAGCAGTAAGAAATACAGCCTGAAATACAGCCAAAGATGTTTTATCAGTCGTTGCCAGGCTCGATGATGCGCCAACAACTGCAGGGGAAAAAGAGCTCTTTCTGGCAGCGCTGCAAAAAAACACCACAAAATGACATGAAACACGGCGTAACTCTACAGAACGCCATAAATACTTCCTCACTAAACTGCACAAAAAGGCCTCAAATCACCACTGAACTATCGGTGAATAATGCACCGAAACACAACAACTGGCAACAAAATCCCACGTTGTGCAGCATCGAACCAAAGCCCAGAAAATGAGGGTGATAGGGATATTGTTTCCAATCTTTAGGGGCGGATAAACTATTAGAAGTTGCCAATATTTCTCATCTTATGTTGTTATGTTGGAGTACAGTTGGCCAATCAGCACATCCCGTTGTTTGTCCAGGGAACTCTTTTGTTTTTGTTCTAGTTAATTTAACATATTTAACAAATAACTTCTGTGGTTCTTGCTCCAGTACATTTACTATAAACCGGGTTATGTTAGAAATACAGAACAGTCATCTCGGATCGTTACCTTTTCTTATCGTTATGATAGAAAAGAAACCTGCAGTAGGAGTGCAATATTCTCGGGGTAATCTTTAGGGGATCTGACTCAAAATAACATGTTAAAAAAAGTGGATTCAATTAAGCATTTCATTTTGAACTCATTATTAAATCCACAACAAGATTTGACACCTACAACATTTTTAAAGATTAGGACATTTGGGCTGTTCTACTTATTGCAAATCACACAAATTATACAAAAAATGTTCACCAATAACTAATCTCTAAGTGGTTGACCAATCACAACAGAGCCGGCCAGCTAACCAATCAGAGCAGACTGGGCTCTGGTTTCAGACAGAGGGTCAAAAGAGGTGCTGCAGCACAGGCAGTATGAGAACAATAAAGAGCTTTTTGAACATTAAAGCATGGAGACATGTCCCAGGAGAGAAAATTATACATAACATGTCACTAGAAACCCAATAACTAACACTACAGGGAACAAGACCTCAAGTGAGCATTCATACAGAAAGAAAATAGACCGAAATATATATAATACAAACTGTGTGTCACCAACACTGAAGACGCTCACACTCTGCCAATATTGTTGAATTTGAACCAATACAGGGCCTCAAAATAACATGTTAAAAAAGTGGATTAAATTAAGCATTTCATTTTAAACTCATTATTAAATCCACAACATGATTTGACACCTACAACATTTTTAAAGATTCAGATTTTGGGCTGTTTTATTAGTTTAATTGTTAAAAAACCTCATGACTAACACTACAGGGAACATGAACCAATGTGAGCATCCATACAGAAAGAAAATAGACCCTAAAAATACTGAATCCAGAAATATATATAATACAAATCAGGGATTAATTTAACCGTGTGTCACCAACACTGAAGACGCTCACACTCTGCCAATATCGTTGAATTTGAACCAAAACAGAGCGAAATATTATCAGGTCCTGCAGCCTGTGTGATGGAATCAGAGCCAGCTGCTGTGCGCGCTGCAGGAGGAAGATTCTGGCTCGCTTTCGGCTGTAAAACCGTGCCAGATGCTGCAGATCCAGCCAGCTCCAACACGCCCGAGGTGCTCAGGCTCAACATATTCTAAAATGAGATATCCGACCTTTGACCTTTGTTCTGTTCGGATGCAATCTGTGCAGAGAAGACACGAAAAACAGCAGCCAGAAACATCTTTCTGTTATAGTTGGTGCATTAACAGGACGTTCATACGAGACAAGTTTACAAAGATTTCCAAATTACCAATTGAGTATTAATCCATCGCAAAAAATAGTCCCCAAAATATCAGGCACTCTGCGTCAATATGCTGGAAAGTGACTTTGAATATAATCTTTAATTATTTTGTATTTTATTCTATCTTTATTGGACATGATATGTTTATATAATACAATTTATTTCACTTTATTTTATTCTAAAAATGTCATAAAAACCAATTTGAAATTCATTATTCTGAATGACGATTTTCCGGTTTGATAAAAAAGCAATGCTATAAATTGGGTTGGAGTAGAATATGGGTGTAAGGAATCGAGCAAAAGCCAAGAAATGTTAAAAAATACTTCCCATAATGCAGTGCTTCTCAAAGTGTGGTCCGCGGACCACTGGTGGTCCGTGAGCGCCCCCTAGTGGTCCGTGAGTATATCGGTAACATTTCACATTTGAAATAAATAAATACATTTGAGTTTTCCGCACTCTCGCGGGAATATCTCCGCAATGGAGCGAGGTTAAGTTTCACTTTCGATTGCATGATATAGTCCAGCGCAACACCTTCGTCACACATGTTGCTACTTGTTTGTACCATTTTCAGGCGATTTGTAATCTGTTCTAGAAAAACGATGTGTTTTGGGATATTTGTGGAGTTAGGTGCTCCGCGAGTGTTTTTTTATTGGTTAAGTGGTCCTTGGTATGAAAAAGTTTGAGAAACACTGCCATAATGCAACTTGATAGGAATTGCAATAGACGGATGGATGGTTTGTAACATAGGATCCTCTTTAAAAACAATCCAAACTAACGAAGATAGCAATGAACCTTCAGTAAAAAAATGAAAATGTCTATAAAAATATCGATATTTCCATTTGGTGGACACATCAGGGACAACTAAATAAATACATCTAAGACTTTATTGTTTTATCTTGGCTCTTTTTTACCAAACCAAAACCCTCCGCTAACACTGAAGACTTTTGGTCCTGACTGAGAAAAAAATGTGCCGTTTACTTGGAAAGCTCGCCTAATAGAGATACAAGGTTTTCCCCAGACAAAGCAATTGAGTCGACATTTCAGGTGCCATGAGGGAGTCGGAGCGCTGCCAGCTGGGCAGCCGCTGGCCTGTGTGTGCTGGCAGAGTTTGAAGTGTGTGTGTGTTGAGTGTGTAATGGGCTGGACAGCACAAACATGCCTGAACAGCAGCAGCTACAGACACTGAACACACATCAGTGCATCCACGACACAACTCGACATGGAAATCCTGTCCGGGAAAAGAAAGGGATCAACACCTGGAACACCTGAGAGTCACTGCTCTGGAATCCAAATTGGACAAACTCAAACATGAATAGTCATGTGAAGAAAGGTTTTTTAAGGAAGTTGCCTTTGTTTTCAAATGTTATGTTATGGGCTGGATTTTCTATGAAGTATTGTCCAAAGATTCCTGTTTGCAAGAAGATAATCTCTGACGATGTTGGTGATCTTTTGGAGACCCAACATCCGGGCAAACTTCCAAACTTATGTTGGCGTGCTTATATCTCCCAATTAGCACCTAACACTAAACTAAGGCTGATGGGAATAGCCTATTATCATTAAGATAAGCTCTTATTTATAGAAACTTGGGCTGATGGTTGAGGTAGAGGAAAGGTTGCTTACGTTGTTTCCAATTATTATTCTTTTTGCTGGATTTTCTATGAAATATTGTCCAAAGATTCCTGTTTGCAAGAAGATAAACTCTGACGATTTTGGTGATCTTTTGGAGACCCAACATCCGGACAAACTTTCCCTCATACACGAGAAAGATGTCGTTTATTATGTTAGCATGCTAATATTTGTTAATTAACACCGAACACAAAACTACAGCTTATAGGAATATCCTATTTCTAGGCATATTGTCATTAACCCTCCTGTTATCCTTGGGGTCAATTTGACCCCATTTAATGTATCTAAAGAAAATGGTTCACATTATTTGTTTTGCTTAGTATTTCATGACTTTTCCTAATTTAGTGAGGACTAATGGGTAAACATGAAATGAACATGAAGATCTTTTTTAAATGTCCTGAACGCACCAGGCTGTTTTAGTAGTATAAAACATATAACAATGTCAATATTGTTTCTGCAGGTCACCCTTGAAAAAGAGATCTTTTGATCTCAAGGGGCTTTCATCTGGTTAAATAAAGGCTACAAACAAACAAACAATTTTACACATATTTGTGTTGATTGTGTAGGATGGTATTGAGGTGACTATTACATGCTAAATGTATCATTGGAAAGAAAAAAAACGACCCTCTGCTTTAGTTATTGGTCCTTTAAAAACATCAAAAAGATCTTACTTTAACATTTTATTTCAGTCAGTGAGATTTTATGGTGATTGTCTGTAGGGGGGAAGGTTGGGGTAATGTTTTATTTAAATGGTTATTTAGGTAGTCAACCTAAAGCACCAGAGACATACATGTTAACATGTGGAATATGATCATTGTCTTGAGTTTTAAACTACTGGGGCCAAATTGAGCCCATGGATAAAGGGTGTAAAGTAAATCTGAGGATAACAGGAGGGTTAAGGTAAGCACTGAAGGTGGTGGTAGAGGAGAGGTTACTGGATCACCAGAGTTATACAAATTCAACCTGAGGAGAACATGACTCTCCGAAACAAAATGTTTCAGTAACTCATCCATTATGTGTCGATTCATTTCAGTTGCAAACTCTAAACCTCATTGTGACACTAAGGAAACAGTCAGGGGAACATTGAAGTGGAACACGAGTGTCCGTGACAAGTTAATCAATTCCATTATTTGTCGAGACATTTCAATTTCAAATGCAACTCTAAACCTCTTTGTGGCACTGTAGTAAAAGCCATGGGATCATTGAAGACAATTCATCTTCTGGGGAGATGTTATATAAAATATGTGTTGAGGTGTTTGAGTCTAAACCCTGTACCTCTTTCTTTGCAACAGATAACGAGAACGCCAAGCCAGAAGGGAAGCCGAGCCACCAATCAGAACGCGAGGATCCCGAGACGGACAGTAAGCGGCAGCAGCAACCCGGCCAATCACACTGCTCCTCAGACCAGGAAATGAAGCGTCAAGAGGAAGGAGACAGTTCGAGTAATCCTGAGAGCCAAGACAGCGACGACAGTCTTGAACCTTCAGATGTAGAGGGGGAGGAACAGGAAGAAGCAAATGGAGGGGGAGGAGGAGGGGGGGGAGGAAATGGAGGAGGAAGAATTGGGAGAATAACAGGATTAGGAGGGTTAGGAGGATTGGGTGCCATTGGAGGACTTGGTACTCTGGGTGGGCTTCATATTAAAGTAGAGCGCTACGGAGAGGGAGAAGATGCTCAGCTGCACAACTCACAAACTTCTTCAGAGGAGGAGGAAGAGGACGATGACGAGGAGGAGGAGGAGGAGGAGGAGGAAGAAGTCTTGCAAGATTGCGACAGCGCCAACGCCGGAAACAAGCTCCAGAAGAGGCGGAAAAGGAGGAAAGTGCAGAAATGGGATGGACCCCGAAGCAAGAGGCTCCGTCTCTCCTCAATGTCGCCTAGTCCCAACGATTTAGGAGATACTACGCCACTTATTGACCAATCCCAGACCTCCTCATCTGCTAACTCCTCCCACCTCCTCACCTCCGCTGGATCCCCAACAAGTGCATCGTCCTCAGTCCTGAAGATCAAGACGGAAATGGCCGAGCCGATCAACTTCGACAACGACAGCAGCATCTGGAACTTCCCGCCCAACAGAGAGATCTCTAGAAACGAGTCCCCGTACAGCATGACCTCCAAACCGGCTCCCCCCTCTTCCCATGAGAACTTCCCCTCACCCCAGGGAGGCATTCCTGAGTCCGTCCTCACCCCTCCTGGAAACGACGGAGGATCCGGGGGAGGAGTGAGGAAGCCTCCTTACAACGGGATCTCTGCACCGTCTTCATCTTCTTCCAGTCTAGCTCCTCCATCCAGCGCCTCTTCCTCCGACCCTCTATCGCCTCCTCTTTCCGCTTCACCTCGGGATAAACAACAACATCAAGGCACTCCGACAACCTCTTCTTCCTCATCTTCTTCCTCCACAACCTCGTCCTCCTCGCTGCTGTACTCTGGTGACCTCGAGGCGTTACAGCGTCTACAAGCCGGTAACGTCATGCTCCCGTTGGTCCACAGGGTCACGGGAACTCTTGCCTCGACGAGCACCACTTCTCCACGAGTTTACACCACCGGAACCATCAGATACGCGCCCGCGGACGTAACCTTGGCCATGGCTCAAGGCAACCTCCTCCCAAATGCTGCCATGAACTTTGGCGATGGCTCCGGGTTTGGTTTGGACCCTAAAACGCCGATGGAGATGCTTTACCACCACGTTCACCGGCTCAATATGTCGGCAGCAGCGGCCGCCGGTGGCCCCTTTATCGGATCTCCAACATCCACGGTTGGAAACATCGCTCTCGGAGGCCAGATGCCGACGGCAGCCAACGTTTTCACGACGGCGGAGGGACTTTTCTCAACTCTACCGTTCCCAGTGTACAGCAATGGGATCCACACCACACAGACAACTCTGGAGAGGAAGGAGGATTAGTAAGAGGCGTTCGAGACCGCATTACTGTGTTTCTGGAATCAACAACTGTGACAAAGTTAAAGACTACTCACTAGTAACAAAACAAAAAAAAGACTTGCGTTTTATCAACACAGCACTGTGTTCCCGAGGGAAGGATGACAGATGTACTCTAGCACTTTGAATCTGAGCAACTGAGCTTGTGTAATAGACATGAATGACACTCAAACATGTCCCCCTTTTCTAACTCTCTTCTCTCTCTTTTTGCTCCTGTCTCTTGCGATCAGCAGCGTTTTTTTGCTCTTGAACAAATGAACAAAGACTATTCTTCATTGTAAAGAATTTCTTTTTTTGCCTACAGAGAATTCATATTGCCTAAGGACTCCACTGGAGCCTGACGGGGATCACTTTTATTATTTCTCTTGTTTCTGTTGCGTCTTTCTGAAGATGCTGATTGTGTGTATTTAAAGGAGGACGGTGCAGGGATTTGTAATGGACCGAAAAGTCTTTGTGGCGCTCCTCCCTGTGTATCTTGATGTGATCAAGGCTTGAAAAGGACATTTTTTAAATGGAAAAGAGGGAGCTCAGAGATAATAATCTTTTGAAAAAAGGTTTTTGAGGGAAAAGCTAAGAGAATTAATGCTGTTATTCTTTACATTTCTTCCTTTTTTTATAAAAATATACTAGCTCAGATTTAACTCACAAATCAAGCATTGTGAAGAAAAACTAAAAAAGCAATTTCAGCCGGGTAATGACCTGTGAATTATCGAATGTTACTACTTCCTCTTTTATCCCAGGAGTTTACCTACAGGTCTCGCACCAAGCATAACCTCCTCTACATCTCCTTCATCTCACTCTGTCGTCCTCTCTCTTGTCCCGCTGTCTACCGGATCTTTCTACATTTCTTCCTGTCGATCTTCAGATTCATGGTGCTATCGAGCGTCAGTGACCCTGATCAGCTGGCTGATGTGGGAGCTGTAAACGAACCCACAGACTGATCGTGTGTTTAGTTTACGAGGGGGAACAATCCTAGTTTTATTTTCTCTTCTGACCTTCAGGAAAGTCAGAAACACAACAAGAACCTGAGAACCTCTAAATCCACAACATCATCTCCATGTTTCGTCCTGTATGTCCTTCCTTTGTTTGTCTTAGAACAAATGTGATTGGGCCATGAGGGGCAACTCCGCATGGCAACATGGAGGTGATTGGTTGAATTTAATTTGCCATATAGTGTCATTTTTATTTTGTATGTGTCTTCTAACTTAATCACTTTTAATTCTCAGTGAGACTGAGGCTAATATGCTAGTGGCGCTAACTTGAAAAATGAATGTTAAAAACCTCGACCGGATCCTGTTTGATCGCTGTTTAGTTTTATTTGTACTACTTATTTTTGCTTTTTTCCTCCTCCTCCTCCTCCACCTCCTCCTCCTCCACCTCCTCCTCCTCCTCCACCTCCTCCACCTCCTCCTCCTCCTCCTCCACCTCCTCCTCCTCCTCCACCTCCTCCTCCTCCTTCTTCCTTAAAACAGAATCACCTCCACAAGATTCTCCTAAACAATCCACTCTCTTCCATCTCATCGCCGGACCCTGTGATAAAACGACACATATCAACAAGGAGATTGTAATAAAGACGTGCATTTTCAATCAAACTATCAAACAATCAATCCAATAACTACAAAAAAAGATATGGATTTTTAGAGGAAGAGAAAAGAAATCACATTCCTTTAAACGATGTTGTCTTTGTCGTTGTTCTTCTGTTCTGTGTTTCCTTCCCCCGTCTACGTTGCCAAAAAAAAAGAAATCTCACAGTGTTTTTTAAAAGCACTGATTCTCCTTCATTTGTATTTTTTTTTCCTTCTACTTTTTGGTAAAAAGAGAAAAAAAGAAGATGATAAACAAGTAATAATTAAAACGGTAAAAAAAAATACTGTCACGACATCCATGTTTTTAAAAGTCGACAGTCGTCTTTACCATCCTGTCATACCTTATTACCCAGTGTGGTTAAGCCGTAAAAACGTGTTACCGATGTGTTTAGTGTCACTGGCTGTCAAAAAGTCTCTCATGGCGACTTCTCTCTCTGTGTGTGTTGACTATATGCAGTATATACTGAGCTACTGTAGCTGTTTTTGTCCTTTGTCTTCTCTGTGCTCTATCTCTAGTGTGGGGGATGGGAAATGGGCGGGGCTTAGACAGAAAGGGGTGGAGTCTACGGGATGATTGACACCCCAACAATGGCAACCCTCTTTGTCCCCCCGCCCCCTTCTATCTGCAGTCTTAGTGAAACCAGTGGAGGTTTGTGGAATTTCGTGTTTGGTGGCCTTTGCAAAAAAACAAAAAAAACTATTTGTAGAGTCCACCTTTTTTTCCGCTGCTTCCTTTTTGTCTTTGTAAAACCTCTTTTTGTTATATGTTTTTTTTTAAAAAGGTTTTCTAATCCTCTCTTTCTCTCTCTGCTATTGCTTTTTGCTGTTGTGTAGTCTTATACAAACCTCTTTATCTTGCTGTCCTTTCTCTCAGAGATGAAAAAGATTCTTTAACTAGCTCAAAGGTTTATGGAGCCATGTTATTTGCCGCTAAGGAATTCTGGGAATTGTAGTTTCCAGCTCTTGCATTACAAAGTATTAAATAACTAATACATATTTACATTATATAGAATACATTATGATGAGAAAAAGGCCTAAAGTAGCATTTTGTAGATTTTAGTCCTGGAAAAAAATCCATAAAAGCCTCAGTTGTGAAGCATTTCCCAGAGTTCCTTGGGGCATCCTGTGTGCATTGGGTGTATTTCATTGGTTCCCACCAAACTTGTTGACTTCCTGCGCAAACTTCTCTCACGGGACAATAAGTGGTTCAAGGGGGGGGGGAGCAAAAAAGAAAACTATTTCAGGACACGTGATACAAACCGATTTTAAAGATTTGTAAAGAAACTAAAAGAAGAAAAAAATATTTCGCACTATAAATCTATTTTTATAGGTGTTTTGGAAAACTGAACTGCATGTTTAGTAAGTTCGTCCGTTGCGTTTCCTGTTAACGACCCCTCGTCTTTAGTTTTTTTCGGTCTTATTTGTGTTTTTTAAGTCTGTCAAACGGGGACGTGTTGGAGGCCGGTCTGAAAAATTAAAGTCTGTATCGTCAAAACAACGAAAGGCCTCCAACCCCCCCACATTCACATCAGGAAAAACACGATCCGTATATCGTCTGTACTTTCTGTGAAGTCTTGTTACCGCGACTAACACGTCACAAAAAACACGTGTATGACATTTATTTTTCTCTTAAAAAGGGGGAATGTGATTGGTCCACTCGATCTGTCGGCTGATTGGTGGGTCGTTTGTCGTTGAATGTTAAATCCAGTCGTTTAAGGAGCCTTTTGTTTTTCGCGCTCCACTGGATTTTAGCGTTTTCTACTACTTTGGGCGGTTTTGCATGAAAACAGGAGGGGGGGGGGCACAAATGAATGTCAAGACCCCATTTGGTGAAGAAAAAAAGGGGGGGGGGGCGAGTTGGGGGGCACATAACTCAGATGAAACCAGGAAATACACCCACATGTTACAAAAACCAAACAGCCGGTCCAAGCTGTTTCAATGTTTTTCTGTGTTTTATGTCGAAAAATGAAAACTTTGCTGGTGATTTTAAAAACGTTAAAAACCTTTATCACAGCTGCTGTCAAAAATACATAGTGTTTAAGAATTACAAATATTGAAAAACCACTTCATTTACCTGTGAAGAAACTGTGTCTGTGTTTTTAACTATTTCTTGTACAATTATACAGATTCTTTTATGAGGAACTTGGTGCCAAGTAGCTGAAATACGGGAGAGAGGGAATCTCTTATTATCAATGTTAACAGTGTTATACAATTCTAAATACAAACAAATTAAAATATTAAAAAAGAGAAAACTATGGTACATTTCTATTTGTTGTTTTGATTATTTTCTCCTCGCTGAAGAGGGGAAAGACACACGACTAACTGATGCTAACTTTGAGTGCCTGGCTTATCTTTTGTTGTTATTATTATTGTTTTCGTAAGACACCTTTATGAGTTCATTTATCATGAATAATGCTGCAAATCGAAAATGTACATACTTCATTTTTATAGCAGTTGTTCTTTTATAAGTTGACTAGGTTCCCATCCGTTCTGAGGAACGTCACACATGGTCGTCTTTCTGTAACCCGGTTTGACCATCTTACAGGTGCCATATTCATAATAAAACTTTCTCTCGATTTTGTTACCAGATTGCATCCTTTCTTCTGTTTCACACCTGCAGCCATCCAACACGACGGATCTCAATAAGCTGCTTTCTTTCTCTTCTTTATATCGCATTTGGTTTTAGTTCCTCTTTTTAGTTTGAAAGGCAGCCTGCTTGTGTTCTGCTTCCCTAATTAGAACATGATGCTGCATCTTGTAACATTACATTCCATGTTAGACGCTTTTATCCAACGCGACTTACGTACTCAATGCTGTGGGCAATTTGGGGTGAAGTGTCTTTCCCAGGGACACAACGACATGCTGACTGCAGTGGGGTTTGAACCTGCGCTCCCCTGATCACCAATGCACTAGTCCACTGCGCCACAGCCTCCTTAAACCTCCCTAAAAAAATCAACTATATAAAGGTTGAAAGGAAGGAGGAAATTAATGTTTTATGCAGCAACGTTTAAAATAACGGTGTCCGACAGGTGCAAACGCGCTACAACGGCCCAAAACATTTCCATTAAAACAAAATATAGAAACACCAATGTGCCAAAACACGTGCAATTAAAGAAACGTTTCACAAAACACATAACATTCACCAACTTGAGGAAAAATGCGCAGCGTTTACTAAAAGCTGCATAAACGAAATGCTGAAAAAAACTCAAAATACAACGGAAAACATGAAAAAGTGACGCACACAGCTGGGAGACCAGGGGTCTTTAGTGTCTCCTGGTCTCCCAGCTGTGTGCGTCACTCTTTAGTGTCCCCTGGTCTCCCAGCTGTGTGCGTCACTCTTTAGTGTCCCCTGGTCTCCCAGCTGTGTGCGTCACTCTTTAGTGTCCCCTGGTCTCCCAGCTGTGTACGTCACTCTTTAGTGTCCCCTGGTCTCCCAGCTGTGTGCGTCACTCTTTAGTGTCCCCTGGTTTCCCAGCTGTGTGCATCACTCTTTAGTGTCCCCTGGTCTCCCAGCTGTGTACGTCACTCTTTAGTGTCCCCTGGTCTCCCAGCTGTGTGCGTCACTCTTTAGTGTCCCCTGGTCTCCCAGCTGTGTGCGTCACTCTTTAGTGTCCCCTGGTCTCCCAGCTGTGTTCGTCACTCTTTAGTGTCCCCTGGTCTCCCAGCTGTGTGCGTCACTCTTTAGGGTCCCCTGGTCTCCCAGCTGTGTGCGTCACTCTTTAGTGTCCCCTGGTCTCCCAGCTGTGTGCGTCACTCTTTAGTGTCCCCTGGTTTCCGTTGTGTTTTGAGCTTTTTGAAGCATTTTATAATTCCAGCGTTCTGTAATGCAGCGCTTTTCGTAGACGCTGCGCATGTTTTGTCAAGTTGGTGAAGATAAGTCTTTATTTCCATGGGTTTTGGCACATTTGTGTTTTTATATTTGCATCGTTTCTGAAGCTGCAGAGCGTTTGCACCTGTCGGCCACCGTAGAATGATCTCAGAACGTGTGGATTTTCAAACAAAGAGACATAAGAAAGTATCTCCATGCATCTTTTCCCTTTCTCTCCGTCTCCTCGACCTTCCTCTCAGCGTTCAGTATGACAGATCAGAGGAGACGCTGAGGAGGGAAGGAGGCCCGAGGCGTTTTTTAAAAAGAAGCTCCTGTCCTGCCTGGAAACCTTCACACCTCCAGCAGCCAATCAGGTGTGTGCATCTGCAGCAGAGAGGTGGAGGTGGATTCATCACCTGATGCGTCACTGGACATTTGGAGTCTCTTTACATCTGGAGAAATGAAGGCTGTCATCATCTCACTTTATTAGCCACCACCATGTTCTTGAAGGTGCGTTCAGTCTTTCTAACTGTCTCACATTTCACAGGTGGAGATGCATTAAGTGTTTTTCCCTTATATGTGTTTCTCATCGTCTGAAAATCGAGTTTGCACATCACTTTTTAAACTGATTAAAGCCTTAACCCTAAGATGAGAGTTACTTAAGAACCTACTACTTATATTAAAGGTGGGGTCGGTCATTTTGGAGGAACCAGCTCGAGTGCGCTAGAATTTAGAATTTGAAAATACACAGCCGGAAGAAATCTGCCACTTCCTCACAGAGCCCCTCCTCCAACACACACGAACGCGCACATGACCAATGAGGGCACGAGATGAGTTTGTGCACAGATGGAAGGCTGACAGGCAGGTAGGCCATCCAGTTACTTTAGCCGGCTCAGATGATTGGTCGAGCTTTTTACAGCGCCACGGCTTCCACAGATGACGTTTGTTTATGGATTCTTTGTCAAAGCACTTCAGATATTCATTGCTATCGGGATGTTAAGAGCATTCCATGGAATATAACAACAAGTGTATCTCGAGCCGGTTTCTCAAACTTACCTACCCCACCTTTAACTTGATTTGTTTTGTAATCATCGATTTCCTTGACATTTGTTCCAACTTCTTCTTCCAACCACGACTAAACTTCCCTGCAGATGTTCAAATGACATTCCCCTGACTGTGGATAAAGTCTCAAATGTACCAACGTAACCTCATACTTAAAAATATTCACAACTAAAAAGTGCAAAACATGTCAGTGAAGCATCAGTGGAGGCCAACTGGCTTTCAAGGCAGATTAACAATGTTTATGAACATCATGAAACTCACTAATTAAAGGAACCATGAATAGTAGGCTATATTTTGTATTCCTTATTTGACATCCATCCAAAAAAAGCCAGAGAGCACAGGAGGAGATGTCTAGCTGGAGAGACGACTCGATTTAGGAACTTCTGTAGAGCCTAAATGTAATATTACCTTAAGAGATAATGTCAATAGGAGACATAGAGTTGATTTAATGTGACCTTTTCTGACCAAAATCATCGAAAAATTGAAGGAAAGACGAAAGACTTGGTTGTTTAAGACCCCCTCGTCCCTGAAAGCAAACTCAGAAAAGTCAGTGAGTGTTTTTTGTCGTCTCTAATCAACACATATACAGATCATAGTTTCTGCGTTGACTCAAATGACTCTGCTCACCCAAACACACAATCAGCTGATGAGGGGATTTCAAATGTCATTCAGTCTGATTATAAGGCTTCGTTCTCCTCAAAAAGCCTCTATCTGTATATTTATCCACCTCTCCTTGTCTCTTCCACTTTTATGACCTCGCTCCCTCCCCCTTTTCTCTCTCCTCATGCAGTAATAAGAGCGGAGAGGTCAGTCCGTCGACCCTCTGAGGCCGAGCAGCCAACTTTAAATATTTCACACTATTTTAAATGAGCGCACATGAATCATAGATCACAGGCGCTGGGCTGGTGTGTGTGTGTGTGTGTGTGTGTGTGTGTGTGTGTGTGTGTGTGTGTGTGTGTGTGTGTGTGTGTGTGTGTGTGTGTGTGTGTGTGTGTGTGTGTGTGTGTGTGTGTGTGTGTGTGTGTGAGGTGCTCCTTCCTGAAGCTCCTTCTAATAACCTCTGGCTGTCCGTCTCAGCGAGGAGGTCTGATGTTGAATTTAGATCCGACAGCTTCAGTTCACCGGAGGCGTAACGAGGCTTTCATCATGTGACGGACGGATGATGAAACAAAGCGTTGGAGATGAAAAATCACCATTTCTTTTTTTTAAAAATATATTTCATCTTCATCTATAGCTCTCTCTCGCAGAGGGCCCTGATCTCCCTAATTCCAAACATGCACCAGAAGTCAAAACATCACACAAATCGGTTGGAGGAGTTTTTGAAGACACAGAGACGCGGTGTTTAAAGGTCCTGAAGTGAAAGCGTGTCCTGATGTTCCTGCAGGGACACGAGCTGAGAGCAGAGTTTGTTTGAATGTTTCTATGACCAGAGCTGTGCTTCCTGTTGCATTGTGGGATCATTTCACTCCTTTAAAGTCAGTATGTGTGCAGCTGCAGTGGTGTAAAGTTACTAAGTACATTTACTCAAGTACTTAAGTTCAAATTTGAGGTACTTGTACTTTACTTGAGTATTTCAATGTTTTGCTACTGTGTACTTCTACTCCTCTACAGTTCAGAGGTACATGGTGTACTTCTACTCCTTTACAGTTCAGAGGTACATGGTGTACTTCTACTCCTCTACAGTTCAGAGGTACATGGTGTACTTCTACTCCTCTACAGTTCAGAGGTACATGGTGTACTTCTACTCCTCTACAGTTCAGAGGTACATGGTGTACTTCTACTCCTCTACAGTTCAGAGGTACATGGTGTACTTCTACTCCTCTACAGTTCAGAGGTACATGGTGTACTTCTACTCCTCTACAGTTCAGAGGTACATGGTGTACTTCTACTCCTCTACAGTTCAGAGGTACATGGTGTACTTCTACTCCTCTACAGTTCAGAGGTACATGGTGTACTTCTACTCCACTACATGTATTTAATACCTTTGGTTACTTCACAGATCTGGATGAATGATGTGAAATATAATCAAGTGTTGAATCAGACTTTAGTTCCACCTGGAGTAAATCCACAAGCTACCCTGCAGTCTACAAAGTCATTCAGACTAGCTGCACCTTCACCAGCTACCCTGCAGTCTACAAAGTCATTCAGACTAGCTGCACCTTCACCAGCTACCCTGCAGTCTACAAAGTCATTCAAACTAGCTGCACCTTCACCAGCTTTGAGAACACTTTCATGATCAATCATTATAAAACATATCATATATATTATTCTGAAATGGACCAATCTGCACAACGACTACTTTTACTGTCTTTCACTATATTTTGATGAGAATACTTTTCTACTTTCACTTGAGGAACATTTTGAATGCAGGACTTTTACTGTGACAGAGTATTCCTACACTCTGATACTTCTACTTTTACTCAAGTACAAGATCTGAGTACTTCTACTTTTACTCAAGTACCAGATCTGAGTACTTCTACTTTTACTCAATTACAATATCTGAGTACTTCTACTCTTACTCAAGTACAAGATCTGAGTACTTCTACTTTTACTCAAGAACAAGATCTGAGTACTTCTACTTTTACTCAAGTACAAGATCTGAGTACTTCTACTTTTACTCAAGCACAAGATCTGAGTACTTCTACTTTTACTCAAGTATAAGATCTGAGTACTTCTACTTTTACTCAAGTACAAGATCTGAGTACTTCTACTTTTACTCAAGATCTGAGTACTTCTACTTTTACTTCAAGATCTTCTGAGTACTTCTACTTTTACTCAAGTACAATATCTGAGTACTTCTACTTTTACTCAAGAACAAGACCCGAGTACTTCTACTTTTACTCAAGTACCAGATCTGAGTACTTCTACTTTAACTCAAGTACAAGATCTGAGTACTTCTACTCTTACTCAAGTACAAGATCTGAGTACTTCTACTTTTACTCAAGAACAAGACCCGAGTACTTCTACTTTTACTCAAGTACCAGATCTGAGTACTTCTACTTTAACTCAAGTACAAGATCTGAGTACTTCTACTTTTACTCAAGTACAAGATCTGAGTACTTCTACTTTTACTCAAGTACAAGATCTGAGTACTTCTACTATTACTCAAGTACAACACCTGAGTACTTCTACGACCTGAGTACTTCTACTTTTACTCAAGTACAAGATCTGAGTACTTCTACTATTACTCAAGTACAACACCTGAGTACTTCTACGACCTGAGTACTTTTACTCAAGTACCAGATCTGAGTACTTCTACTCTTACTCAAGTACAACACCTGAGTACTTCTACGACCTGAGTACTTCTACTGTTACTCTAGTACAAGATCTGAGTACTTCTACTTTGACTGTCTTGTACCTGTAAGCATGGCGCCATCACAGGTGAGAGTTTACCACCATACATTTGTTCAGCAGAAACAACAGAAATATTTGTTTTTAAATATATATATTTGTATATGTTTTGTTTCCATCTAGCTGCCCCTCAGCTGCTTGGTTCTGTTCAGGTGAGGCTAGTGCAGCTGCTTGGTTCTGTTCAGGTGAGGCTACAGCTGCTTGGTTCTGTTCAGGTGAGGCGAGTACAGCTGCTTGGTTCTGTTCAGGTGAGGCGAGTACAGCTGCTTGGTTCTGTTCAGGTGAGGCTAGTACAGCTGCTTGGTTCTGTTCAGGTGAGGCTACAGCTGCTTGGTTCTGTTCAGGTGAGGCGAGTACAGCTGCTTGGTTCTGTTCAGGTGAGGCGAGTACAGCTGCTTGGTTCTGTTCAGGTGAGGCTAGTACAGCTGCTTGGTTCTGTTCAGGCGAGTCGAGTACAGCTGCTTGGTTCTGTTCAGGTGAGGCGAGCACAGCTGCTTGGTTCTGTTCAGGTGCGGCGAGTACAGCTGCTTGGTTCTGTTCAGGTGAGGCGAGCACAGCTGCTTGGTTCTGTTCAGGTGAGGCTAGTACAGCTGCTTGGTTCTGTTCAGGTGAGGCGAGCACAGCTGCTTGGTTCTGTTCAGGTGAGGCTAGCACAGCTGCTTGGTTCTGTTCAGGTGAGGCGAGCACAGCTGCTTGGTTCTGTTCAGGTGAGGCTAGTACAGCTGCTTGGTTCTGTTCAGGTGAGGCGAGCACAGCTGCTTGGTTCTGTTCAGGTGAGGCGAGCACAGCTGCTTGGTTCTGTTCAGGTGAGGCGAGTACAGCTGCTTGGTTCTGTTCAGGTGAGGCGAGCACAGCTGCTTGGTTCTGTTCAGGTGAGGCGAGCACAGCTGCTTGGTTCTGTTCAGGTGAGGCTAGTACAGCTGCTTGGTTCTGTTCAGGTGAGGCGAGCACAGCTGCTTGGTTCTGTTCAGGTGAGGCGAGCACAGCTGCTTGGTTCTGTTCAGGTGAGGCTACAGCTGCTTGGTTCTGTTCAGGTGAGGCTACAGCTGCTTGGTTCTGTTCAGGTGAGGCGAGTACAGCTGCTTGGTTCTGTTCAGGTGAGGCTAGCACAGCTGCTTGGTTCTGTTCAGGTGAGGCTACAGCTGCTTGGTTCTGTTCAGGTGAGGCTACAGCTGCTTGGTTCTGTTCAGGTGAGGCTACAGCTGCTTGGTTCTGTTCAGGTGAGGCTACAGCTGCTTGGTTCTGTTCAGGTGAGGCTAGTACAGCTGCTTGGTACCACACGTGTTGCGTGGAGCTGCTATAACTCTACCTGCAGATAAAGAACTCTTGAAAGGTGTCGATATGTAAGAGTGGCCTCAGCAGAGATTAAAACATCTTCCCCTGACTCTGTTCTTCTTCTTCCTGCAGAGAGAACTCCTCCACCTGTCATCAGAGAGAGACGTGAGGTGGAGCTACAGAGACCTCTAGAGGACAAACACAGGAACTGCAGGCACGTTCAACTCATTCCACCTCCACCTCATTTACTCTGGTTTCTATGAGCAGTTTTCTACCGAACGAAACGTTACATTTATTTGATATGTTTACATGAACAGCATTTGAACATATGACACATTGTCAGTATAATCTCCTTCACTGATTGTATTATGAGTAATTAAACGTTTATTTGGTGCAAAATACACATAAAGGGTTAAACGCTGCAGTAAAGTTAAACATGTAATATGTTTCTATGATGGTATCTTTTACTTTAGGATTTTAAAACATGATTTGCTTTTAAAATACGATGTTTCTTTAACTTTTGATACTGGAAGTCCATTTTGCTGAAGACATTTGTGTACCTTTAAATAAATAAGAATTTGAATGCAGTAAGCTTTATTAACATTTCAAAGTAATGTGTCCAAAGTTATTGAGATGAATCAAAGTCATATTCATTCCTTGAGAAAACAACTGACTCCAAAAATCTGTCAGATAAACATTTTAACTGTTGAACAAATGTACAAACAACAGAAAGAAAACAACAACAATGGTGGTTTCACTAAACATTTATTTACATTTGATGAGATTTGTTCACAACGTCTGACTCGTAGATCATGAGAAGTAAAGATGTTCCCAAATGACTCTTCATGTTTGTTTGTTTGTTTGTTTGTTTGTTTGATTCAAACTGACACCAGTCCCTGCATCATTCATCCCACATCAAAGAAAGGGTTGTTTGTTTGTTGTTCTTGATTCCTCTCAATTCAATTGCTATCGTTATAACCAGAGTTGGGTGTAACGCGTTACAAAGTACAAAGTAACGCGTTACTGTAATAATATTACTTTTGTAGGTAACGGAGTAGTGTAACGCGCTACTTTTATAATTCAGTAATCACACTACAGTTACTAACATTGCCCCGACACGCGTTACTTCGTTACTTACTAAAATCAGTCATAATCAAACCTCAACAAACACCTGCAAAGAACACATGCTAAGGTGAAGCTAACGCACTGCTATTTGTTGTTTGTTTATATCACTTCTCTGTTTTCCGGTTGTTGTCTGTTTTGAATGACGAATACACACTACCGCCGCCTGCTGGTAAGGAGAGTTATTGCCACTCACGCATGCGCAGTTCGTACGTGCTCGGCTGAAGTCTTTGCGGTGTCTGGTTCTAGTGCAACACATGGCCAACACGCAGGAGAACACGCCGACGCAACAGCGTGAACAGAGATAGACTGCGCAAAATATACAGATAGCAGGAGACAGAGGACAGCCACGGTCAGATAGGAAAACATTCAGGATCTGGATCAGTCTTATCAATGGAAACTGAACTAAAGAGAACATTTGAAACTTTAGCAGTCTGCGTGATCTGCCTGCAGGGAGGGGCGGGCCGGCCCTGCGAGTAAAGTAACGAGTAAAGTAACGAGTAAAGTAACGAGTAACGAAGTAGTGTAATATATTACTTTTTTTTAGTAACGACCCCTCTGGTTATAACAAAGTGTGCCGGTGAAAAAAAACAATGATTTGATCGTAATGACTTTTGGTGAGAAACCTGTCCTCATCCTCCTCACCTCAGATACACTTTCTCATCACCATTCAGGAGGATTAGAGATGAATTATTCATAAATAAGTATGTTAGACCTTTAAAACTGCTTTATAAAGTCACAGTTAGGTAATTAAAGACGTAATAGTATAGAGAGGTGAAGTCCCGCCCATCTACTTCCGCCCCATGGGAACTTATTTCGGAAAAAGTCAATGGGGAGAGAAGATTATCTTTCGATCCCGTTTGAATTGTGCCACGAATTACACATATGATGTTTGTCAATCTTTACAATTTATTATTAAGACTATGAAAAATACGCAACTAGAAAGACTACAAATCCCAGAGTCCCGGTCCCGCATGCTGGCTCTCACGGAACCGACTAACTCCCTTGTGTGTATGCTCTGAGATGTGTTACTAACTGTAAAGCACTTACTCATCACTGCACCCTGTATGCGAGGCAGGTCTGCCTTCACTAACTGTACGGAGGCTCAGTCACTGGTACACGTTCATCTACAAAGCCATGCTGGGTAAACTACTACTACTGCTCTCTGATCTCTCGACGAATTGAAAGTACGTATTGCCTGAGATCTCAAGATGTGGTTTTATTAAATGTGCCAAGTGCTAGGACTGTCTTAGGGAAGAAAGCTTTTAGTTGTGCAGCTCCACTCACTTGGAACAGTCTGCAAACATGTTTAAAACTGAGCACTTTGGTTCCCCTGCATCACTTTGAAACTCGGCTGGGTGCCATGCTGTTTGATACTCATGGTACCTGTCACTGTGAATAGAGTCTGTAAACTGTACCCTGTACATTATGTTGTATGTCATCCTTATTGTTGTTCTGTTGTTTTGATGTTACATGTGTAACTAATGTCCTGCAGGTCACCCTTGAAAAATAGATCTTTTGATCTCAAGGGGCTTCACCTGGTTAAATAAAGGCTACAAACAAACAAAAACAAATATGATATTTGGGATATTATCAAATATCCTTCTTTTAATAACATTTTGATTGCTTGAAAATGTATTTGAATGTCCCTTTAACAAACATGATCTTCAGCGGTTCGACCAACAGTCAACAAACAACATCCAGATTTGTAAACAGAGGTTTTATTCAACATATCTGTAAGTATCATGTGACAGATCACTGACCAATCAGAGTGCAGACTGGTGATCCAAACACAGCAACACCAACATGTTACACCAGCTATTAAAGTTTCTCATGAGTCCTGAGAGGCGTTGCTCTTAGGGCGACTGTCTCAATGACGTCTCTGAAGAGCAGTTTGAACGCAGCATTAATAATTCATCTACACACACACACACACACACACACACACACACACACACACACACACACACACACACACACACACACACACACACACACACACACACACACACACACACACACACACACACACACACACACACACACACACACACACACACACACACACACACACACACACACACACACACACACACACACACACACACACACACACACACACACACACACACACACACACACACACTTTAACACCCGCTGCATCATTTTAATCCATCTTCCTCTTCGTCCTCTTCACTCTGCAGAGGACGAAGCGCTCACAGAAATTCAGAAACAAAAAGTCAGGCTGCAGCGTGAAACAAGACAAGGAATTAGAAACTGGTCTCAGGTCAGCATTTCACTCGTACATTCGACATGTAGGCCCCCTGATATGCATAAAGTAGGGTGTAAAATGTCCATAAACTGTGCCATCAAGAACATCTTATGCGTGCACGATGGTGTATTGGATGCATACGTTTTTTGTTGTGTAAGAAATGTGTTATGAGTAAAGGACTCTGTACTTTACATTAATACAAGAGTGGGAGTCCATATATTATCTGTAAAACTCCTGACTTCTTCTTAAGGTTTGTTCAGGATCTTTTAAACAGACTCTCCGTTGTTATTCAATCCCTTCTCGCCTCTATTCGTTTTTCACAAATGTAGGAACTTTAGCTCGAATACATTTGCAGATTAAAACAAGAGTTTCACCCTGAATGTTCCTTCATGACCAGAGGTGGGAAGTAGTGGAGTACAAATACTTAGTTACTGTACTTAAGTACATGTTTCTGGTCTCAGTACTTTACTCCACTACTTTTTACTTTGACTTCTTACATGTTGAACCCAAATACCTGTACTTTCTACTTCTTACATGTTGAACCCAAATACCTGTACTTTCTACTTCTTACATGTTGAACCCAAATACCTGTACTTTCTACTTCTCACATGTTGAACCCAAATACCTGTACTTTCTACTTCTCACATGTTGAACACAAATACCTGTACTTTCTACTTCTCACATGTTGAACCCAAATACCTGTACTTTCTACTTCTTACATGTTGAACCCAAATACCTGTACTTTCTACTTCTTACATGTTGAACCCAAATACCTGTACTTTCTACTTCTCACATGTTGAACCCAAATACCTGTACTTTCTACTTCTTACATGTTGAACACAAATACCTGTACTTTCTACTTCTTACATGTTGAACACAAATACCTGTACTTTCTACTTCTTACATGTTGAACCCAAATACCTGTACTTTCTACTTCTCACATGTTGAACCCAAATACCTGTACTTTCTACTTCTTACATGTTGAACACAAATACCTGTACTTTCTACTTCTTACATGTTGAACCCAAATACCTGTACTTTCTACTTCTCACATGTTGAACTCAAATACCTGTACTTTCTACTTCTTACATGTTGAACTCAAATACCTGTACTTTCTACTTCTTACATGTTGAACCCAAATACCTGTACTTTCTACTTCTCACATGTTGAACTCAAATACCTGTACTTTCTACTTCTTACAAGTTGAACTCAAATACCTGTACTTTCTACTTCTTACATGTTGAACTCAACTACCTGTACTTTCTACTTCTTACATGTTGAACCCAAATACCTGTACTTTCTACTTCTTACATGTTGAACCCAAATACCTGTACTTTCTACTTCTTACATGTTGAACCCAAATACCTGTACTTTCTACTTCTTACATGTTGAACCCAAATACCTGTACTTTCTACTTCTTACATGTTGAACCCAAATACCTGTACTTTCTACTTCTTACATGTTGAACCCAAATACCTGTACTTTCTACTTCTTACATGTTGAACTCAAATACCTGTACTTTCTACTTCTTACATGTTGAACTCAAATACCTGTACTTTCTACTTCTTACATGTTGAACTCAAATACCTGTACTTTCTACTTCTTACATGTTGAACCCAAATACCTGTACTTTCTACTTCTTACATGTTGAACCCAAATACCTGTACTTTCTACTTCTTACATGTTGAACACAAATACCTGTACTTTCTACTTCTCACATGTTGAACTCAAATACCTGTACTTTCTACTTCTCACATGTTGAACACAAATACCTGTACTTTCTACTTCTCACATGTTGAACACAAATACCTGTACTTTCTACTTCTTACATGTTGAACACAAATACCTGTACTTTCTACTTCTTACATGTTGAACACAAATACCTGTACTTTCTACTTCTCACATGTTGAACTCAAATACCTGTACTTTCTACTTCTTACATGTTGAACCCAAATACCTGTACTTTCTACTTCTTACATGTTGAACACAAATACCTGTACTTTCTACTTCTTACATGTTGAACACAAATACCTGTACTTTCTACTTCTTACATGTTGAACACAAATACCTGTACTTTCTACTTCTTACATGTTGAACTCAAATACCTGTACTTTCTACTTCTTACATGTTGAACACAAATACCTGTACTTTCTACTTCTTACATGTTGAACACAAATACCTGTACTTTCTACTTCTTACATGTTGAACCCAAATACCTGTACTTTCTACTTCTCTCATTTCCCAAACAGCTGGTTCCTTTAGTCTGAATGTGTGTTTGGTGGCGTGATCATTATTCTTTAGAGTCATTGCGTGCCTATTGATTTGAACACGATCCGTGTATCCATCATTTCCTGGTCTTCTCTAAAGAAGAGGGACCAATGGAAACGTTGTCATGTTGCCGTTGTTCAGCATGGAAACATTCATTAGCTAACAATGACATTATTGTTCTATTAATATAAAGGGAGGTCAGGTACTCTTTAAAACAGCTGCTAGTTATGGGTACTTTTTACTGAAGTACACTTCAAAGCCTCTTTACTTTGACTTGAGTAAAGAAGTTTAGTCAGTACTTCTACTTTCACCAGAGTATTTTTAAACACGAGTATCTGTACTTCTACTGTAAAGGATGTGTGTACTTTTGCCCCCTCTGTTCATGTCTAAACACTCCTGTGTGTCTTCACCTCTTTTCAAAGATGAATAAAGAACATGTTAAAGTACAGTCTCACAGGTTTAAAGTCTCATGTTCTGTCTGTAAACTTTAAAGAGTTCTTCCTCTCTCCTCCTGTCGGGTGAAGCGAGCAGAAGTCCTCTCTCTCCCCTCGACTCAGTGGAGAGTAAAGCAGGAATGTCCTGAGCAGCTGCAGGTTCCCTGAACGCATCATCAGCAGGTCACCTGAACGCATCATCAGCAGGTCACCTGGACGCATCGGTCACCTGGACGCATCATCAGCAGGTCACCTGAACGCATCATCAGCAGGTCACCTGGACGCATCGGTCACCTGGACCCATCATCAGCAGGTCCCCTGAACGCATCATCTGCAGGTCCCCTGAACGCATCATCTGCAGGTCCCCTGAACGCATCATCTGCAGGTCCCCTGAACGCATCATCTGCAGGTCACCTGAACGCATCATCTGCAGGTCCCCTGAACGCATCATCTGCAGGTCCCCTGAACGCATCATCAGCAGGTCACCTGAACGCATCATCAGCAGGTCACCTGAACGTATCATCAGCAGGTCACCTGAACGCATCATCAGCAGGTCACCTGAACGTATCATCAGCAGGTCACCTGAACGCATCATCAGCAGGTCACCTGAACGCATCATCAGCAGGTCACCTGAATGCTTCAGCTTTTCCAGAAGCTTTGAGCCTCAGATTCTCCCAAAGATCAGCTGCTCTGCTTCAGAGAGCAATCTGAAACACATCGGTTAGAGAATTCAGTCACGGGAAATATACTGTAGGAAAGACAGAAATCATGTATAAAAGCATGCACTATTTTGGCTACATGTATAACTAGGGATGCTCCGATCGATCGGTCACCGATCGAGATCGGCCGATACTCACTCTCTACCGATCGATCGGTGCTCTCTAGACATGCCGATCGCGAGAGCCGATCGCATGACGTAAAATACATGACACTTTTCTCTGTGTGCGGCAAAACAAGCTCGCCAACATGGCTTCACCGGTCTGGCATTATTTTAAGGTGTCCGAAAAAGACAGTAAAATAGCGGTATGCAAAGTGTGTGAAGCAGAAATCCTGCAGCTCCGCCCGTCGGCCCGTTGAGCGAAACACACACTAAGAGTTAGACCTAACACACTTAGCTATTTGATCTACCTCTGGAACAAAGTAAACTAGTTATACATATATTTATTCTTCACTGTCGGGTCACTCATTACTGGATCAGTGAGCTGCATGAGATACTGACAGGCTGTCAGGAGAGAGAGAGAGGGGGAGAGAGGGGGGAGAGAGAGAGAGAGAGGGAGAGAGGAAAAGAGAGCGCTTCCGCTCATCTCTCCCGTGTTATTCTCCAAAGTGTAAACTTGAATAATGACATCATTTGAATGTAATCATTAAGTTGATAGTTGTTTGTGGAAGCTCCAGTGAATGAGCATTAATTGAGTTTTAAACATCACTTTAAATGGAAGATTTAAAGTGATGTTTAAATCTTCCATTTAGGCCCCGCCCACTCGATCGGATCGGCATCGGCCGATACTGATTCCGGCGATCGGCCACGAAATTGGCGATCGGAGCATCCCTAGCTATAACTATATATCATGACAATAAATGCATAATCCACATGTCATAATAATAGTATGAAACATTGAGAAGTTACTTTCTGTATTTGTTGATTGGTGTGTGTGTGTGTGTGTGTGTGTGTGTGTGTGTGTGTGTACCTGTCAGGTTTTTGAAGCGTCTCTTAGCCTCGGCTCTCTCCTCCGAGTCAAAATACCAAACAGTGATGGCGTACCTGAAACAAAAACAACAACAACAACAACGCTGTTAAATACAACTATTTAATAATTGAATAAAACTCTGGATTTTAATGTGGGTGTTTCTATGTAGCTTGTATATGTTTTACTGCACTTTCATTCAGAGTTCAAGGGTTTCTTTTTAATCGTTTTTCGTCAGTTTTGTGCTTTGAAAATAATACTTTTTAATTAAAGTTTAAGTTCAACAATATATCTATTTGATAATAATACGCTCTAGTTTCTTGTATCTGAACAAGGCTTCTTGATATCCTCCACAACGGCTACACAAAACTGATTTTGACCATTTTAGCCAAGTCTGAAGGTCTCTAAAAAAACAAGTGTATCATTTGGTGTTGGGGTCTGGGGAGACCCAGCAGAATTGTTTTGGGTGACTCAGGGTCAAATTTGGCCCAATCAAGACTCATCTTTGACTTCAGACACCCCTCCCCTCCCCCCCCCCCCTTAATCTGTCACGGTGTGTGCAGCAAGCAGGACCCAAATGCAGATTAAAGTGAAAAACCTTTATTTCAAGGCTAACTAAATAAACATAGACAAAACAGAACACTCACCGGTGAACTCAGTCACAAACGAAAGACGAACCAACACTGAACACAGGAAGAGACACGACTAAATACAGGGAGGGGTAATCACGGGACGAGAAACAGCTGGGCAGGGGAGGAGAAACACAAGGGCAACAGGTGAACACAATCAGGAAATTAGACACACCAGGGAACTAATGACAGACAAGAAACACAGGGAAAAGAGACCAGACAATATACGGGGAGGAAAACATGACAAGGAGAACGGAAAAAACACCCACACAGAAACGCGACATAACAAGAGAATCGTGACATAATCAGCTGTAACAATAATTTTAAACTTTTTTTGGGGAGATTGTATTCTAATATCTATTATAGTGAGATAACGTAATGATCCACTGTCTTCACTATAGGGAATATAATGAGTAAATATGTGGTGTAATGTTTTTTGGGGCCATAACATTAAATTACAACAGCATTGTACGGTTAAGGATGCATAATAAGTTAGTTATGATGTAGTTAAAACAATATTAGATGATAGTCATTATTAGTGTTTTGGACTGAGATAAATCATGGGTGAAAATGTACCCGCGAACACCATGACTCTTTTGACAGCTTTTGAACACAACACAAGGGTTAAGAGCTTTCATTTGAGATGCCTTTTGTTCCAGAAGTTCCTTTAGGGGAAATGTTTTAGTGTAATTCCACACTCACACCAGCAGGTGGTGCCATTTCTCTGTTCTCAGTGAAAACAACATGTTATGATTGGGACAGAACTTAAATTGAACGTATTAATCAATCAATGAATACAAAGCAAGATGAAGAAAATGTCAATGTTTAAATTATACTGAATGAAATTCAATGAAATCTGATCAAGTTTTTAAAGTTTTTAGTTGATTGATTGAATAATTAATTTAATTATTGTTTGATTATCTGTTTGGTGGGTTATCTAAATGGTTAATTGGTTGTTTATCTGATTGGTTGGTACCTGATTGGTTAGTTATCTGATTGGTTGGTACCTGATTGGTTGGTTATCTGATTGGTTGGTTATCTGATTGGTTGGTTATCTGATTGGTTGGTTATCTGATTGGTTAGTTATCTGATTAGTTGGTTATCTGATTGGTTGGTTATCTGATTGGTTAGTTATCTGATTAGTTGGTTATCTGATTGGTTAGTTACCTGATGGGTTGGTTAACTGATTGGTTAGTTATCTGATTGGTTAGTTATCTGATTGGGTGGTTATCTCATTGGTTGGTTATCTGATTGGTTAATTATCTGATTGGGTGGTTATCTCATTGGTTGGTTATCTGATTGGTTAATTATCTGATTGGGTGGTTATCTCATTGGTTGGTTATCTGATTGGTTAGTTACCTGATTGGTTGTTTATCTGATTGGTTGTTTATCAGATTGGTTGGTTATCTGATTGATTAATTGGTTAAATAACTGGTTGGTTACCTGATTGGTGGGTTAGTTATCTGATTGGTTAATGATCTGACTGGTTGGTTACCTGGTATTGAAGGAGGGCTGCACCTCATGGGGGTTCCTGCGGTCGGACCAGAAGAAGAGCAGCCGGTCGAACAGCGGCTCGATGTCGGCCACGAAGGACGTCCCCTCCGGAAAGATCCTGAGGATGCCTCCGTGCTCCTGATCAATAACGAGAGAAGAGAGGAGATCAGAAACACAACGTGGACTGATTCGAAAACATTAGTCATTAAAATATTTTGCATTATTTTAGTTTGTTATTATAGTTTTGGTCAGAGGTCAAGACAGGACTCTGTAATGAGCGGAGGTCCCTGAACGCACCTTGGCGCTCCAGTCCTTGTTGAGGTAGTAGATGCAGGTGATGCAGCGGCCGTCAGAGTTCGGGTTATCAACGTGTTTCACGTAACCTGCCCCGTTTCCAGGGTAACAAGCAACCATCGCCTGGAGAAAAACACACAGAAAACACATTTGATCAGACTTCAGTATTTGACCTGGAACAATATGCAGTTTATTTACATACAGTAGAGTATTTCAGTATGAGACTACAGAATCAGAATACTAAGGAAGCTCAGCGCAAGTTCAACCAGGAAGACCGTCTTTTCTCATTCATTTACTGTGTCTATGTTACTACTCTCTCTCCTCTCAATAAGTGATCGGGGGCGTCACTCCCCAGCTTAACCAATCACTTCGCTCTATCCTCACAAGCCTATCATAGCGCTCCGCTAACCCTTTTAAATCTCTCCCCTCTGACAGCTGTCATTTCAGGTGACTCGACGCAACCCCCCTCCACCCCTTTTCAGCTCCTGTCCCTCTGAATCCAGGGTCAAGCTAAGCCCCTCCCCTTCAGACCGACCCCAACTATCCATTCACCACCACCAGTGTCTAGACCCCGGGGGGTTTCATCGGGTCGGTTCTCCCCTACCGAATGATACTCCCGCACAACGGGGCCTAATCGCCAAAACTCCATGACATTAATTTGTGTATTCCTGGCAATAAATATGTATTCTTACATCAACACCGTCTCTGCTGATTGAAATGATAATAGATTACATTTCTATAGCCTTTCAAGTGTGTGTGTGTGTGTGTGTGTGTGTGTGTGTGTGTGTGTGTGTGTGTGTGTGTGTGTGTGTGTGTGTGTGGTTATCTGCAAATATGTATCACGTTCATCAGGGGTGTGTGTTGTGGTTGTGTGCATACGGCGACAGTTGCACGTACACAAACTATTCAAAGCATGCATGTTCTTCACGTGTGTGTGTGTGTGTGTGTGTGTGTGTGTGTGTGTGTGTGTGTGTGTGTGTGTGTGTGTGTGTGTGTGTGTGTGTGTGTGTGTGTGTGTGTGTGTGAGAGCATGTTTGTTTGAAGGAAATCCTGACTGACAGTGTGTAAGCTCTGATGACCGCTGATCAGCTTCCACTCCCTGTTCGAGACTAAAGGTTGCAGCGCTGCGGGGGGGGGGGGTAGTATGGAGGGGAATTCCTGACAATTTTGTATTTGTTTATGCTTCCTCTGTTTCTTAAGGGTTGTTCAGTGTATATGTTGGTCAATATTTTTGATAAAAGTCATAGTATAGGATGTCATTAAACACTCACAGTATTTTATGGCAAAAAAGTATTTTGCAAAAAGTCAAGTACAACATGTCGCAAAAAAAGTCATTTTATTTGATGGGAAAAGAGTCCTTGTAAAGTTTGTCGTACAACATTTGAAAAGAAAAGTCACAAAAAAGTCATTATACAATCTGGCAAAAAATCTAAGTGTACTAAACACGTCATTAAATACATGTAAAAAAGTCAACAAAGTATATCGGAAAAAGTCAATAACTGTCTTAATATGTAATGTTGCAAAAGTCGTTCTACAATATGTCGGGAAATACATTTTTTAAAAGTCAATAAAAAGTTGTTAAAACGTCGTGAAAAAAGTCCTGAAACAGTTTTTGTATTGTAATTCGAAAGAATGTAGAGAGTAAGTCAAAGTACAGTGTGTCGGAAACCAGATGTAAACAAAGTGTGTGTCCGGATCTCCTTAAAAAGGCAAACATTGAGCACCTTTCTGATCTGATATCACCAGCATCACCTGCTATCAACGACCTCTTGTTGTTCAAAACGATCCTCACCTCTGAAGGTCTCACATTAATAACCACACGCAATATGTTATCCTCATCAAACACACAGGTCCCTGAACGCATCACCACCTTTAGTTACCTCCCCAGCGTTTACCACCTGATGTCTGGCTTTTGCACGAAACATTGAATGCAACCACTCCTCCTAACAGCTGCATGTGAGCGAGTCCAGAGCTGCACGTAGCGTCAATGACGACAAACCCTCAGCGTTGATAAAGAGAGTCTGACGTGCTCCAGAAAAAACACACTGCCACTGAAGCATGGAAACACACACACACACACCATCATCTTCATCTTCATCATCATCATCATCATGGTGCAACTGGAGTGAAAATATGTGGAAAAACCTTGGAGGGTCGGCCGGAGGAAATGATACAGCGTGGAGATAAAAATCTAAACAAAACGCCTCCGAGATGTTTTGAATTCTACTTTATCTCATCATCCGAGTAAAGAGGAGGAGGGTGTGTGTGTGTGTGTGTGTGTGTGTGTGTGTGTGTGTGTGTGTGTGTGTGTGTGTGTGTGTGTGTGTGTGTGTGTGTGTGTGTGTGTGTGTGTGTGTGTGTGTGTGTGTGTGTGTGTGTGTGAGGTGTGAATAAGTGGCGGAGTGTGTACGTGAGGATCTCCACCGCTCCATCTGCAGCTGGAGGAAGTGATCAGAGATAAACAGTAGAACAATGTTTATTTAAATAGATTCATTTCATTTAATCTTTTTATTTCACATTTATACTTTAGCTTTCTGTTTATACATTTTTTTAATTACATTTTATGTGTTTTTATCTCATGCTGGACATTTTATTTTGACTTATTATTGTTTAATAACATAAAAATGTCTTTAATTTATAAAAAAATGTATTGCATATTTACTTATATTCACTTGCTTATATAATACTTTAACTTTTTTACATTCATTTAAATATCTTGCTAGCTGCATGTCAACGTTGTAGATGTTTGTGTTTGGTAGTTCAATAAATACAGAAACTAATTATGGTCCTTAAAGGTGGGGTCGGTCATTTTGGAGAAACCGGCTCGAGTGCGGTAGAATTTGAAATAAAATACACAATCGGAGAAAATGTGCCACTTCCTTCAGACTTCCTGACAGAGCCCCGCCTCCAACACACACGAACGCGCACATGACCAATGAGGGCACGAGATGAGTTTGTGCCCCGATGGAAGGCTGACAGGCAGGTAGGCCATCCAGTTACTTTAGCCGGCTCAGATGATTGGTCGTGCTTTTTACAGAACCACAGCTTCAAGCACTTCAGATATTCATTGCTATCAGGATGTTCAGAGCATTCCATGGAATATAACAACAAGTGTATCTCGAGCCGGTTTCTCAAACTTACCCCACCTTTAAGACATTTTAGCCGTCTACATATTATACAAATATATGTTTATAGACAGGATGTTGCATATTTGAAAAAGCATTAATTAATTAAAAAAAGTTTACTTTACATTTCATTTAGCTGACACACTTTCAAGTTAAAATTATATAATAACTACGCTCTAGTTTTTTGTATCTGAACAAAGCTTCATGATATCCTTTATAAACACTACAAAACTGATTTTGACCATTTTAGCCTGAAAACACACACACTCACACACTCACACACACACTCAAACACACTCACACACACACACACACACACTCAAACACACTCACACACACACACACACACACTCACACACTCACACACAAACTCAAACACACTCAAACACACACACACACACACACACACACACACACACACACACTCACACACACACCCAAACACACTCACACACACACACACACACACTCACACACTCACACACACACTCAAACACACTCACACACTCAAACACACTCACACACACACACACACACACTCACACACTCACACACACACTCAAACACACTCACACACTCAAACACACACACACACTCACACACACACTCAAACACACTCACAAACTCAAACACACACACTCACACACACACACTCTCACACACACACTCAAACACACTCACACACACTCACACACTCACACACACACTCAAACACTCAAACACACTCACACACACACACACACACACACACACACTCACACTCAAACACACTCACACACACACACACACACACACACTCACACACTCACACACACACTCAAACACACTCACACACTCAAACACACTCACACACACACACACACACACACACTCACACACTCACACACACACTCAAACACACTCACACACTCAAACACACACACACACTCACACACACACTCAAACACACTCACACACTCAAACACACTCAAACACACTCACACACACACACACACACACACACACTCACACACACACTCAAACACACTCAAACACACTCACACACACACACACACACACACAAACACACTCACACACTCAAACACACTCACACACTCAAACACACTCACACACACACACACACACACACACTCACACACTCAAACACACTCACACACTCAAACACACTCACACACACACACACACACACACACTCACACACACACACTCAAACACACTCACACACACTCTCACACACACACACACACACACACACACACACAAACACACTCTCACACACACACACACACACACACACACACACACACACACACACACACACTCACACACTCAAACACACTCACACACACACACACACTCACACACACACTCAAACACACTCACACACTCAAACACACTCACACACACACACACACACACACACACACACACACACACTCACACACACACTCACACACTCAAACACACACACACACACACACACACTCAAACACACTCACACACTCAAACACACTCACACACACACACACACACACACACACACACACACACACACACACACACACACTCAAACACACACACACACACACATACACACACACTCAAACACACTCACACACTCAAACACACTCACACACTCACACACACACACACACACACACACACACACACACACACATACTCACTCACTATCAAAGTCTGAAGGTCTCTAAAAAAACAAGTGTATAATTTGGTGTTGGGGTCGGGGGGGACTCATCTTAGACTTTAGACACCCCTCCCCCCCCCCCCCCCCCCCTTCAGCCACTGTAACAATAATTGTTTCGCAACATGCACCTGGTCTCCCCTGATCTGATCTGAACTCAGATCTACATTCCCAGCATTCAATGGGAGTCCATAAGTTCACTTCCTGTCCTTCCTGAAGCGTGTGCTGGTTTCTAAAGCCTTGGCTCAGGGCCCAGAACAGGTCGCTGGACTGATGCCAAAAAGGCTTACACATTAAACTGGAAAGAGACTCTGCAGTGACACCTTCAAAACGTTTCCGTGTGAAACCGAAACATCCCATCTATGCGGAATAATGAGCAAAACTGACCAAACAAACGACCTGCTCACTATCACAGTGAATGAAACAGTGTAAATACAGAGAATGCACGTCAGCGTTTCCTGAGGTTCTCCGTTCCAATGTCGCTCTAACACACAGAGGACACATCCTGATAATGCAGACAACATGCAGACCTGAAGGAGAAACCCTGATGCTCAACAACAATTAAAACCCAACTTTACATATCTACATTACACGTGCATTTTAAAGGTTTTGCACACCACTTATCCACACATACCATAACTCTTTGCGTGTGGTCTTTGCAACGTTTACAGCCACATGAAAAAAGTTAATGGACCAGCACCAGAGGCGTTCCCATACACACAGGCGTTGGAGCTGTTCTTCATGAAATCCCAGAAGGATGAAGTGCTCTGACAAACAGTGCCATCTTTGCGCAAAATGATTATACAGGAGTGAAAAGTCAATAAATAAACATGTTGTTAAAACTTCTTCTTTTTCTCCGCGCCCCCCCCCCCCCCCCCTATTCTATTTCAGCTTGACTGTATTACATCTGACCTGTAGTGACTGTGTATCTGACCTGTAGTGACTGTATTACATCTGACCTGCAGTGACTGTGTTACATCTGACCTGTAGTGACTGTGTATCTGACCTGTAGTGACTGTATATCTGACCTGTAGTGACTGTGTATCTGACCTGTAGTGACTGTATTACATCTGACCTGTAGTGACTGTGTATCTGACCTGTAGTGACTGTGTATCTGACCTGTAGTGACTGTATTACATCTGACCTGCAGTGACTGTGTTACATCTGACCTGTAGTGACTGTGTATCTGACCTGTAGTGACTGTATATCTGACCTGTAGTGACTGTGTATCTGACCTGTAGTGACTGTATTACATCTGACCTGTAGTGACTGTGTATCTGACCTGTAGTGACTGTATATCTGACCTGTAGTGACTGTATATCTGACCTGTAGTGACTGTGTATCTGACCTGTAGTGACTGTATTACATCTGACCTGTAGTGACTGTGTATCTGACCTGTAGTGACTGTATATCTGACCTGTAGTGACTGTATTACATCTGACCTGTAGTGACTGTATATCTGACCTGTAGTGACTGTGTATCTGACCTGTAGTGACTGTATTACATCTGACCTGTAGTGACTGTATTACATCTGACCTGTAGTGACTGTGTATCTGACCTGTAGTGACTGTGTATCTGACCTGTAGTGACTGTATTACATCTGACCTGTAGTGACTGTGTATCTGACCTGTAGTGACTGTGTATCTGACCTGTAGTGACTGTATTACATCTGACCTGCAGTGACTGTGTTACATCTGACCTGTAGTGACTGTGTATCTGACCTGTAGTGACTGTATTACATCTGACCTGTAGTGACTGTGTATCTGACCTGTAGTGACTGTATATCTGACCTGTAGTGACTGTATTACATCTGACCTGCAGTGACTGTGTTACATCTGACCTGTAGTGACTGTATATCTGACCTGTAGTGACTGTGTATCTGACCTGTAGTGACTGTGTTACATCTGACCTGCAGTGACTGTATATCTGACCTGTAGTGACTGTATATCTGACCTGTAGTGACTGTATATCTGACCTGTAGTGACTGTATTACATCTGACCTGCAGTGACTGTGTTACATCTGACCTGTAGTGACTGTGTATCTGACCTGTAGTGACTGTATATCTGACCTGTAGTGACTGTGTATCTGACCTGTAGTGACTGTATTACATCTGACCTGTAGTGACTGTATTACATCTGACCTGTAGTGACTGTGTATCTGACCTGTAGTGACTGTGTATCTGACCTGTAGTGACTGTATTACATCTGACCTGTAGTGACTGTGTATCTGACCTGTAGTGACTGTGTATCTGACCTGTAGTGACTGTATTACATCTGACCTGCAGTGACTGTGTTACATCTGACCTGTAGTGACTGTGTATCTGACCTGTAGTGACTGTATTACATCTGACCTGTAGTGACTGTGTATCTGACCTGTAGTGACTGTATATCTGACCTGTAGTGACTGTATTACATCTGACCTGCAGTGACTGTGTTACATCTGACCTGTAGTGACTGTATATCTGACCTGTAGTGACTGTGTATCTGACCTGTAGTGACTGTGTTACATCTGACCTGCAGTGACTGTATATCTGACCTGTAGTGACTGTATATCTGACCTGTAGTGACTGTATATCTGACCTGTAGTGACTGTATTACATCTGACCTGCAGTGACTGTGTTACATCTGACCTGTAGTGACTGTGTATCTGACCTGTAGTGACTGTATATCTGACCTGTAGTGACTGTATTACATCTGACCTGCAGTGACTGTGTTACATCTGACCTGTAGTGACTGTATATCTGACCTGTAGTGACTGTATATCTGACCTGTAGTGACTGTATTACATCTGACCTGCAGTGACTGTGTTACATCTGACCTGTAGTGACTGTATATCTGACCTGTAGTGACTGTGTATCTGACCTGTAGTGACTGTGTTACATCTGACCTGCAGTGACTGTATATCTGACCTGTAGTGACTGTGTATCTGACCTGTAGTGACTGTGTTACATCTGACCTGTAGTGACTGTATATCTGACCTGTAGTGACTGTATATCTGACCTGTAGTGACTGTGTATCTGACCTGTAGTGACTGTGTTACATCTGACCTGTAGTGACTGTGTTACATCTGACCTGTAGTGACTGTATATCTGACCTGTAGTGACTGTATATCTGACCTGTAGTGACTGTGTATCTGACCTGTAGTGACTGTGTTACATCTGACCTGTAGTGACTGTGTTACATCTGACCTGTAGTGACTGTGTTACATCTGACCTGTAGTGACTGTGTATCTGACCTGTAGTGACTGTATATCTGACCTGTAGTGACTGTGTATCTGACCTGTAGTGACTGTATATCTGACCTGTAGTGACTGTGTATCTGACCTGTAGTGACTGTATATCTGACCTGTAGTGACTGTGTATCTGACCTGTAGTGACTGTGTATCTGACCTGTAGTGACTGTATATCTGACCTGTAGTGACTGTATATCTGACCTGTAGTGACTGTGTATCTGACCTGTAGTGACTGTATTACATCTGACCTGTTATGGCTGGTAGTAAGCTATTTTATAGTATTGCTGCCATTTTAACTGCATCTCCTGATGTCCAGTATTAGATACATAGATAGTTACTTTATTGATCCCAAATGTCGAAGTTCTTGTCTTACAGGTGCATCAGTGTGTGTTTAGGCATTCAAATATGTCTCCCCCCTCCCTCTCACCTTGGACCTCTCGCGGATCTTCTTGTTCTCCAGCCGGCTCGCGCACACAGAGATCATCTTATCGATCATGTTGAGCAGGAAGTTGATCGCCTCGCAGCCGCGCTCCGACCCGCTCACCCAGGCGATCTTATCCCCGCGGATACTGCTCCGGTGCACCCCGGGAACAGAGCCTACCAGCAGGCCGTCCTGCAGCACCCCGGCCCGGTGCATATCGATCACCTGCTGGAGCACCGCCCCCCCGGCCACTTCCCCCAGGACCCCGTCCAAGTAACAGAAACCAAAGTCCTGCAGCGCCGGGACGACCCGCTCCAGAGCCAAGCGCTCCAGATCTGCGTCAGAAACGTGCTCAATGAAAGGCATTTTGCATCAAAAATATAAAATAAAGTCAGATTCTGGGAAAGTGTCACTGTCAAAAATTATATTTCACAGCAGAATAACTTTGATTTTATGTGAAACGTGTCACAGAAAGAGTATTAAAAGGTCAGAGAGGGAGTTTGAGATGTTTCATTGGAAGCAGAGATCTACATTAAAAGAGATGAGAGATCACTGACTGTTTCAGAGAGCCCGCGAGCTCTTATGGAGGCTGCGACACTGTCAATCAGCAGATGTGGAGGTGTACTACTTCCGGTGGTCGATTTCAAAATAAACGCCGTAATGCTTTGGATCCAAAGTCTAATCCTGTCCTCATTATGTTGTATTCTTTATCTACTCATTTAGCCAAATACCATGTTGTCTTCTTGTTTTTATATATAATAAATAGCTTTGCAAGAAGTGTGGTGACACAATACTTTAATGTATTAAGGGTGTGGGGGAAACTTCTGTAGCAATTGGAGTCAGGACTCAGAGAGACACGAGGAGAGCTGGAGCTCTGATGGAGTCAGGACTCAGAGAGACACGAGGAGAGCTGGAGCTCTGATGGAGTCAGGACTCAGAGAGACACGAGGAGAGCTGGAGCTCTGATGGAGTCAGGACTCAGAGACACGAGGAGAGCTGGAGCTCTGATGGAGTCAGGACTCAGAGAGAGACGAGGAGAGCTGGAGCTCTGATGGAGTCAGGACTCAGAGAGACACGAGGAGAGCTGGAGCTCTGATGGAGTCAGGACTCAGAGAGACACGAGGAGAGCTGGAGCTCTGATGGAGTCAGGACTCAGAGAGACACGAGGAGAGCTGGAGCTCTGATGGAGTCAGGACTCAGAGAGACACGAGGAGAGCTGGAGCTCTGATGGAGTCAGGACTCAGAGAGAGACGAGGAGAGCTGGAGCTCTGATGGAGTCAGGACTCAGAGAGAGACGAGGAGAGCTGGAGCTCTGATGGAGTCAGGACTCAGAGAGACACGAGGAGAGCTGGAGCTTTGATGGAGTCAGGACTCAGAGAGACACGAGGAGAGCTGGAGCTCTGATGGAGTCAGGACTCAGAGAGACACGAGGAGAGCTGGAGCTCTGATGGAGTCAGGACTCAGAGAGAGACGAGGAGAGCTGGAGCTTTGATGGAGTCAGGACTCAGAGAGACACGAGGAGAGCTGGAGCTCTGATGGAGTCAGGACTCAGAGACACGAGGAGAGCTGGAGCTCTGATGGAGTCAGGACTCAGAGAGACACGAGGAGAGCTGGAGCTCTGATGGAGTCAGGACTCAGAGAGAGACGAGGAGAGCTGGAGCTCTGATGGAGTCAGGACTCAGAGAGACACGAGGAGAGCTGGGGCTTTGATGGAGTCAGGACTCAGAGAGACACGAGGAGAGCTGGAGCTCTGATGGAGTCAGGACTCAGAGAGACACGAGGAGAGCTGGAGCTCTGATGGAGTCAGGACTCAGAGACACGAGGAGAGCTGGAGCTTTGATGGAGTCAGGACTCAGAGAGACACGAGGAGAGCTGGAGCTCTGATGGAGTCAGGACTCAGAGAGACACGAGGAGAGCTGGAGCTTTGATGGAGTCAGGACTCAGAGAGACATGAGGAGAGCTGGAGCTTTGATGGAGTCAGGACTCAGAGAGACACGAGGAGAGCTGGAGCTTTGATGGAGTCAGGACTCAGAGAGACACGAGGAGAGCTGGAGCTTTGATGGAGTCAGGACTCAGAGAGACACGAGGAGAGCTGGAGCTTTGATGGAGTCAGGACTCAGAGAGACACGAGGAGAGCTGGAGCTCTGATGGAGTCAGGACTCAGAGAGACACGAGGAGAGCTGGAGCTTTGATGGAGTCAGGACTCAGAGAGACACGAGGAGAGCTGGAGCTCTGATGGAGTCAGGACTCAGAGAGACACGAGGAGAGCTGGAGCTCTGATGGAGTCAGGACTCAGAGAGACACGAGGAGAGCTGGAGCTCTGATGGAGTCAGGACTCAGCGAGACACGAGGAGAGCTGGAGCTCTGATGGAGTCAGGACTCAGAGAGACACGAGGAGAGCTGGAGCTTTGATGGAGTCAGGACTCAGAGACACGAGGAGAGCTGGAGCTTTGATGGAGTCAGGACTCAGAGAGACACGAGGAGAGCTGGAGCTCTGATGGAGTCAGGACTCAGAGAGACACGAGGAGAGCTGGAGCTTTGATGGAGTCAGGACTCAGAGAGACACGAGGAGAGCTGGAGCTTTGATGGAGTCAGGACTCAGAGACACGAGGAGAGCTGGAGCTCTGATGGAGTCAGGACTCAGAGAGACACGAGGAGAGCTGGAGCTCTGATGGAGTCAGGACTCAGAGAGACACGAGGAGAGCTGGAGCTCTGATGGAGTCAGGACTCAGAGAGACACGAGGAGAGCTGGAGCTCTGATGGAGTCAGGACTCAGAGAGACACGAGGAGAGCTGGAGCTCTGATGGAGTCAGGACTCAGAGAGACACGAGGAGAGCTGGAGCTTTGATGGAGTCAGGACTCAGAGAGAGACGAGGAGAGCTGGAGCTCTGATGGAGTCAGGACTCAGAGAGACACGAGGAGAGCTGGAGCTCTGATGGAGTCAGGACTCAGAGAGACACGAGGAGAGCTGGAGCTCTGATGGAGTCAGGACTCAGAGAGAGACGAGGAGAGCTGGAGCTCTGATGGAGTCAGGACTCAGAGAGACACGAGGAGAGCTGGAGCTCTGATGGAGTCAGGACTCAGAGAGACACGAGGAGAGCTGGAGCTTTGATGGAGTCAGGACTCAGAGAGAGACGAGGAGAGCTGGAGCTCTGATGGAGTCAGGACTCAGAGAGACACGAGGAGAGCTGGAGCTCTGATGGAGTCAGGACTCAGAGAGACACGAGGAGAGCTGGAGCTCTGATGGAGTCAGGACTCAGAGAGAGACGAGGAGAGCTGGAGCTCTGATGGAGTCAGGACTCAGAGAGACACGAGGAGAGCTGGGGCTTTGATGGAGTCAGGACTCAGAGAGACACGAGGAGAGCTGGAGCTCTGATGGAGTCAGGACTCAGAGAGACACGAGGAGAGCTGGAGCTCTGATGGAGTCAGGACTCAGAGACACGAGGAGAGCTGGAGCTTTGATGGAGTCAGGACTCAGAGAGACACGAGGAGAGCTGGAGCTCTGATGGAGTCAGGACTCAGAGAGACACGAGGAGAGCTGGAGCTTTGATGGAGTCAGGACTCAGAGAGACACGAGGAGAGCTGGAGCTTTGATGGAGTCAGGACTCAGAGAGACACGAGGAGAGCTGGAGCTTTGATGGAGTCAGGACTCAGAGAGACACGAGGAGAGCTGGAGCTCTGATGGAGTCAGGACTCAGAGAGACACGAGGAGAGCTGGAGCTCTGATGGAGTCAGGACTCAGAGAGACACGAGGAGAGCTGGAGCTCTGATGGAGTCAGGACTCAGAGAGACACGAGGAGAGCTGGAGCTCTGATGGAGTCAGGACTCAGAGAGACACGAGGAGAGCTGGAGCTTTGATGGAGTCAGGACTCAGAGACACGAGGAGAGCTGGAGCTTTGATGGAGTCAGGACTCAGAGAGACACGAGGAGAGCTGGAGCTCTGATGGAGTCAGGACTCAGAGAGACACGAGGAGAGCTGGAGCTTTGATGGAGTCAGGACTCAGAGAGACACGAGGAGAGCTGGAAGCTCTGATGGAGTCAGGACTCAGAGAGACACGAGGAGAGCTGGAGCTTTGATGGAGTCAGGACTCAGAGACACGAGGAGAGCTGGAGCTTTGATGGAGTCAGGACTCAGAGAGACACGAGGAGAGCTGGAGCTCTGATGGAGTCAGGACTCAGAGAGACACGAGGAGAGCTGGAGCTCTGATGGAGTCAGGACTCAGAGAGACACGAGGAGAGCTGGAGCTCTGATGGAGTCAGGACTCAGAGAGACACGAGGAGAGCTGGAGCTTTGATGGCAAACACTGACGGTTTATCTGGAGCTTCAGCCGGAGAATTCACAAGACATGTCACGAGCCACGGTCTGACCACACGGTAGAGATGCCACAATCAATTCTGAAACCCCTCCTGCAGCTCCAGGTTTTAGTTCAGAGTGTAATAATCAACATTCTTCAATAGAGAGACTAAACAGCTGAGGACACTGAACCACAGTTTGTTGTCTCTTACGGCTCGGGGTCATCTGCACCCCGAGAAGGATGTGTTCCAGGTGTCCCACAACAACAACTATCTCTGACCGAGAGCTGCCCGGTCACAAACTGGTAACAACAACAACTTGCTAGGGCAGCCCCTCCTTAAGGGAGATAACGGCTGCTCAAGGGTTAGGGCATCTGCGTCAGAGGGCGAAGGTAAACATGTATACAGAATGATTCCCTGACAAAGGGAATATGTTTAAGTATGTTATTAAGTGCTATGGTCAAATAAGCTAAGGACAGAAAATGTATCTACAGGTAAGAGTTATTCAGGAAATACATTTATCAATCATGAAAACTCAACATTTCCTTTAGCTTTCCTGTTTTAAATCACTTTAAGCTGGATATATTTTTGTTTTAATTAGACATTTTTTATACAGAATTGAAAATATTTGGGCTTTGATTTGAATTGTTTTGATGCGGGAAAAACATGCAATTGGAAGATGTCCTAATTTACCAAATTGCTGCATTCCTGCAAAACATCTGTACAGCTGTTTCATTTAAGAAAATGATATGATGTGCACATTTTTAGCAACACTTTTACTATTGTACACTATTTTACTCATTTCCATCTATGCATCTTGACTGTTACACTGATGTATTTTACATATTTATGTTCAGAATTTCTCTCTATGTTGTGTCTTTAAAGCACATTAGCAAGCATGGGCGAATCCAGCTTTCATTTTGAAGGCCTACTTTTGAACTTCCGGTTGCATTCTCGCAGTTTTACAGAGAGGGAGTGCGATGAGGGAGAAAAGGGAGACGTGCTGGATGTAATGTTTACTATGGGCCTTTCTCATTTCTCTAATTCCCCTCGACTCCGATCCTCGACAAGGGGAAATTAGTGAAATGAGAAAGGGCCTATGAGAGGGAGGAGGGGGAATCCTTACTCTGTTACACATTGTCATTATAACTTTTACTATTTAATGACATATTGTTAATGATCATGTCAAACATTTTAACCTAAATTCTGGGGAAATAAGGTGCACATTCCCAAAATAATAACACAGAAACAGAAACGGTATGTCTGTAAGCTTAACATATATGTTATGTATCAATCAGTTCAACAAACTCGTGTTTTATATCGATTCATTGTAAATAAATAACCTCCACTCTGCTACGTGGTCACTCATCCAGGCCACGTGCCCGCCCACTGGGCGTGCCCGCCGCCATTGAGGACAGCACGAGCAGCATGTAGCCCTCGTGCTGCAGCCTCCCTCCTGTCCGCGAGGAGGTAAACAGAGGACGTGACGTTCACCACGTGCAGGGAACACTGAACAGCTGTGCTGCTGCACGGGTTACTACTCCAGGAACATGTGTTGAAGTCAAATCCATGTATTCTGTACATTTACTAATTAGGTGTAAAACAATTGAATCAGTCACTTAATCCAAGTAACACAGAATAAAGGTGAACTGATTGCTTTCAGTTACTTCTGGATTACCTCAATATCAAATGCAAAGCAAATAAATACACGAGAAAATACATATTAATAAGATGCTTCTTTTTCTTAAGTGTATTATGCAAGACAACATAGCAGTTAGAAAAGAACAATGTATTAAAGACATACAGTAAGTCTCTGTGTCCTCCTTTTACAACACACAGAATATGCTCTTTTTAGTTGACAACAATATAGTATTTTTTAACATATCTCATGTCAAAAAGAAGACAATCATTGCATGTAAAGGCAACATATAGGCCACATGACTCCTGTTTGAATGACAGCCAATGGTGTAGACTACAAAGTCTGTAAGTGAACACTGTTACCTTTTTTTCTATCCAGATGCATATACTCCCAAAGTCTGCTCATATGATTTATATGTATATTAGGGCTGTCAAACGATTACAAATTTTAATCAGATTAATCACAGCTTAAAAATTAATTAATCAGATTAATCACCATTCGAACTATGTCCAAAATATGCCATTTCTTTATGTATATTGTGGGAATGGAAAGACAAATGAAAGAAGGCGGATATATCCATTTAACACAGTATCTATGTTTATTATAACATTTTTCTGCGTGTCAAAATGAAAGACAGCACACACACCTATCAATCATCAAACCGTGGGGTCTTAATTCATTACGTGTTGATTTCTATCAACGGGGGAGTACTTCAGGAAAGTCGACAGGGGGGGGGGGGGGGGGCCGAACGTTGTGATCAGCTGTTTTAGCGCAGTTCTCCAGTGAAGGGGGGAGACTCCCTCCGCAGCCGGTTGGCGTAGTTTTGGCACAGTTCCGTCGTACAGACCGACGTTAACAGCAGCCCTGTCTGTGCACACGGAGACCGACTCGGTCGTCCGGTGATCTAACCGCCTTCTGGAAAAGCTTCACAAGTACGCCGGTACGCAAATGCGCTTTGTGACACAAGTTTCAGATTACGCACATAACCTGCGTACCAGTTATGTGCACCCCTGTACTACAGCAAAAGTATTCTCCGTCGGGACTTCCTGCAACAACACCGACATTATCAAAGATGTTGTATTGAGAAGACGATCACTACGTGACAAAAGTTTTCAAAACCGTTTCTGGTCTTCGGTATTTCCAGACAAGTGGCTTCTGAAATCAATCTGACTAACTGCTGTCTGTGCAATTTACTCCGCGCGAGTTGGCGGACTTTATTTTGCTTACTTTAACATCATTTTTCATGGTGGGGCTAAGCCATTTCTTGGTATAGGTGTAGCCTACCCCAGCCATACACTG
>CM053249.1:2289110-2306610 GCA_028583405.1 Pogonophryne albipinna
TTGGCGATTAGATAAAATATAAATTATATTTGATGCAACTTTAGTTACATTTCCATGACTTTTCCAAAACTTTGGGAAAAATATTGTTTTCCATAATTTTTCCAGGGCCTGGAATTTGCATTTAGAATTTCCATGACTTTTCCAGGTTTTTAATGACCGTAAGAAGAACCCTGTAAATATCTTCCAAATCATATTTTCATGGGCCTTGAAAAACAGAGGTTTAAGTTTCCACACAGAGAACAGAAATCATCAAAAGCCCAGCAGGTTGTGTCTGAGTTCAGGGTATCTGAAGGTTCCTTTCAAAAGGTAAAAAAGGAGCACTTATGCATTATTCTTATCATTAGAACATCCCTCTCTGTTTGTTGGAGCAAATGTCCAGTGAGAAGCACATATTGTGAAGCAGCATGTTCCGTTCAAAGATGCCTCAGGGTGGCACAAACAAACCCTGACTCTATAGTGTTTGTTGTTGTTGTTGTGGAGCCTCACCTCTGGCAGTCCAGGCAGAGCGTGGTCATGCAGGCGGGACAGTTGAGGACGGCGTCGCTGCTCGTTGCTCCTGGACCTCGGCGAGCCTGCGACCGAGAGGCTGCAGACGCTCGCTTCCTGCCGGTGTACCTGCACAGGAAGACACAAGGTGAAGAGGAACTCGACTGACTGGATGAACAGATAAAAGACTCCTTCTGAGCGTCTTACTGTGTCCTCCTGGCGTCCACCCAGGCCTGGTCCCTGTCGTCCTCCTCGGGGTCGTACAGCAGCTCGTCATTGGTCAGGATGGATCGCTGTTTCCTCCTCCGCCCAGTGGAGCTACCTGCGGAACAAACAGAGAAATGTAAGGAATCTGAATCTAAATTGACATTCATGAGGAAGACTTTATAATTGATGGTTAATGGGTTGCAGGCAGTGAGGAACATTTCTGCTTACTTTGCATATCCTCTCCCTCTGAGTCTGAGTCGAAGTAAACCTCATCGTACACCGTAGGGTTAGGAAGTCCAGGAGCAACAACAACAGCTGCTCCTGGTTCTCCTCCTCCTGCTGCTGCTGCTGGAGAATAAACACACACATATCAGTAATGCTTTCACAACGAGGACGCTGACCAGGAACCCAAATTATGATGTGATATGAATGATAATGGGACACATCGACGTCTGCACTCACAGTGCGGCGGACTGTACGTAATGTTACTCTGATCCGGTTACTTATGTTGTGGCAGATATTTAAGTAAGCTTTCTTAACGCCAATGTTATAATAGTCAGATTGCTCTGAAGATGGAGGTGATATTCTATTCATGTTCACGTTCACACAGTCGGTGATTTTTGCCGGCCGTCTTTCCTGCAACGGCAGCTTTTCTGTATTTCCTTTCTCCTGTAATATGACTTGATCGCTTTAAACTCCGCACACTGAGCTCTGATTGGTCAGCAGGCGGCGCTTTCACTGAGTTGATCTCTTAGCCTGGAACCAGGCCTCTGGAGTGTGTTACCTGCTGTTGCTGGGGTCCATGTTCCCTCCAAGGTCTTGATGGTGGTGCTGAGCTCGGCCTCCATCTCTTTCTCGAACTCATCCTCGCTCGACGACTCGCTCTCCCCCGTCAGATATTCTCTGATCAGCTTCTTCTTCTGCTCCGGCGTCCCGTTGAGCAGCACCTCCAACTCGTCCTCAGAACTGAAAGACAGCGAGAGAGAAGATGAAACTTTTTCTTATCCCGTGGGCGTCAACAGCAACAGGGTCAGAGTAAAAAACAGGATTCAAATGCACGCTGAAGGCTTTGAGAAAATGACTTCGGGCTCTCTTAATCTATGCACAAGTACTTCTGCCAGTGGTGAAATGTAATTGAGTAAATCAGTTACATTTCTAAAGCACTTTAAAAGGATATTAACTTCTACTGCGTGTGTATATTAATAGCGTTGACTTTTATGTATTTAACTAGCAGACAATAGCAATAGAAAAATAACTATATAAACCCGCTCAGTTATCCTTTTTATTACCTGATTATAATAAGATGACTTCAATAAAACGCTACGTACATAAAAACAGTTCATGTTTATCTTTATCTCCTGTATTCCAACAGTCGCTAGCTAGAAACCGTTCCCTGTCTTCAACGTGTTTGAGTTTGTTTACATGTTAGCATTTAGCTAGCTAGCCTCATGGTGCTCAAACTACACCGTTTTTTAAGCTGTTTTTATTATTTTCCAACCTGCTCTCAGCTCTCTCTTCATCACTGGGCTCCTCGAGTTCATACGAATCAAACTCCTGTGGTTTGTTCATTTTTAACTGCTTAAAAAAGTCCAACTAAAGTGTTACGACATGAGCTAGTGACAGCGACCATGGAACGTTTACTTCCGGTTCTTCTTCTTCTTCTTTAGTAGATTAAACGGCTGACGCCCACAGGGAGAGAAAACACTATCGCCATCTGTTGGAAAGACGTATACAGCACATCCAACAAAGATGATAACATGTTTTTCAAATTGAATTAAAAATAAATAATAATAATAATTATTATTATTTAAAAAAGGTAAAAATTAGATTAAATAAAATCTAAAATAAAATAGCAAAATTATCTTCGAGCCATTACCACACTATTTTTTTACAATTATGCTTTAAGGTTTTAACATTTTATTAAATAAGAAATGCTGATATTTGACGAAAAGACACAAATATTAATTAATCAAATACTCAATTTGAGTAAACACAAGAGCTGTTTCTTAGATATGTACCAATACAAGTTAAGACCAGTGAAACAAATAAATAATTTAAATGTAATTGTTCCTGTACGTCATTCAAACACTTTCTAAATATGGTTTTCCTACCAATATTTAAAAAAGGCTCAGGTAAAACCATCTGTTGAACCTGTCTTGTATCAGAACATTTTGATTTGTTGCAAAGCACTGCAATAAAACCAATCATGGGACTCGTCATTAGCTTATTGACATATTCCCAAATTATTTATTGATATAAAGTGTTAAAATGTGAAGTTCCTCTTTGATTGAGCATCCCTGTTGAATCAATAGCGTCACAAACTGGATTCACTATTCTCACATCCTGACATGTGAGCCTGCAAACTGCTGCTGTTACAACAAACCAACACTAAGTGGAGCCAACAGATCACACATTCACATCTCTCAAAGGTCAGGGCCGCTAAAGACCCATCTGAAGGCCGAGGGCATGAAATGATAAATCAGTGGGAAAGGAATGGTTCAATGGAAATCTGATAATTGCTTTTAGCACCCGAAATGTTGATATTGCTGTTTACCTTGACCTTACTGTTAAAGTCAAAAGGATTTTACCTCTGTACAGGGATGAATATATCTGTACTAACTGATGTTCTCATTCTTTACTCATCATGTTGTATTGACCTCAGACTCCTGGGTTTCTCTGCCTGTGAGTGTATTGACGAAAAACACTCCTGAGATTTAATCAGAGCGATACAGCATCAATATATGGATCCAACAATCAGGGCCGTCCCTCCCTACAGGCCGATCATGCAGACTGCGTGGGGCCTCACCTTGCGGAGGGAGCCTCAACTGAGCCGCACCTATGCGCTTATGCGGCGCAATTAGTGTGGCGCGGCACGGTTCTGCCGCTGCGAGGCTCCACTAGCACCGTCCCCTGTCCCCCCCGTCGACGCTCGCAAAACAGAGGGCAAGGTGGCCAGGGACGGCCCTGCCAACAATAGTGTTTTAGATTCAGTATCTTCCTGCATCTCAACATTTCAGAAGACCCATTTAGAGACATTGTTCCATTACAATGAATCTGCCTAAGATACTTTGATGATTAAATCTTATTAACGCACTGCATAATATCCTCTTATATTCTATAGCTAATTGATCACTTCAGTGTTTGGAGGGTCGTCTCTGGTGCGTCATTTATTAATAGTCTTGCTCTGGTCCTGCAGCTCCAGATTATTCTTTATTTCAACAAGGACCATGAACACAAATACATTCCTCTCAGAAAAGAGAAGAGATTAATTATGCATGATTTGAGATAATAGCTCATTTCCATCTGCAGTCCTTAGGTGAGATTTAGGCCTTTGTTAGGCTGAATGCTTTTGGATCTCTAGGATCCTTAAGTTAAATTAAGCTGTCGAATCTTTTACATAGCAGTGACATATCATGTTAATTTCCAAGATCATATGTGTGCCTCTACTGGGACATGTCTCCATGCTTTAATGTTCTCATACTGTCTGTGCTGCAGCACCTACTTAGGGAACTTTGACACAGGAACAAAACAAATCTGAACAGGGTCTCTTTCCAATCAGTCAACGTGCAGAAGACATCGTTTTGTATCCTTATTGTTGCCATACTGCTTCAGCGACATGTGATGATAATACGACGATAACCTGAGTTACCAGACATCATGTGTTAAAAAATAACTGCATGCAAGTGTGAGTGTGTGTGATGTTGCGTCAATATTTTCACAGAGAGAAACCGTCGCTTGTTGCTGAAATTGAGACAGTCTGAAGGCCTCCATCTGTTCTGACCGTGTTGTGTTTTGTGACTGAGCTCTGAACACACACACACACACACACACACACACACACACACACACACACACACACACACACACACACACACACACACACACACACACACACACACACACACACACACACACACACACACACACACACACACACACACAAAGTCTAACAGTGACACATCCTAACCCCGTCGCCTTCCAACACAGCCTCCACATAATTATCCCTCCGCACCGAAAGTCTGTTTTTTCTTTTCTTGCAGGAAATTGCTGTGTATCGCCGCAAATCCATTGAAAGCTGCAAACAAAGGAGGAAAAGCAACTGTGGCTGCAGCCTGGATTCCCACACACACACACACACACACACACACACACACACACACACACACACACACACACACACACACACACACACACACACACACACACACACACACACACACACACACACACACACACACACACACACACACACACACACACACACACACTGTCCATTGTCTCCTCCTCCATTATCAAAGCCAACAAAGTGTTTTTCTTTCCTCCTGTGTGTGTTGTGCGGTGGCAGTGAAGCAGACACCCAGCGGGAGAGCCTGCCTGCCAGGAGGGGGACAGATGGGTGTAATTTTGTTATTTTTACCTCCTCGGTGCGCTCGCTGCTAGCTCGGGGAAATTAGCATCACACCTGTGCGTAATTGGCTAAATTAGCTTGTCGAGCGGCAGAGCTGAGACAGAGGTGGTCCTGTGTGTGTGTGTGTGACTGTGTGTGTGTGTGTGTGTGTGTGTGTGTGTGGGAGGCAGGTAAAATCAGAGAGCAGTTGTTTAGTGTGTGTCGGTGAAGAAGAAGAATAAGAGGCTGTCAGGGGAGAGAGATGTCACACCTGGAATGGAAAATGTCACCCAGCAGCTCCACGTAGAAGACACACTGCCGACACACAGTCACACAACAGAAAGACACGTTAAAGGACAAACTGCAGGAGAAAGACACAAAACAAACAGCACACACGGGTGGACAAACAAAAACAGAGGACGGCGTAAACACACAAACAGAGCGCCGGAAGCCATTATATTTCTCTCATGTGGTCTAAAAACACGTGAGATCTGTGGGTGAACATAATATCTGGATGAGGACAATATCATGTTAATGCAGGCGTTTCAAATGATTACAACTCACCAAAATACTCAAGTATAATAAATTAATATCAAATGTGTTGTTTACAGGGGCCTTTAGTTGCTTGTTGGTTTTCCCTTTCCTGTAATGTGTTCTATGTTTGAGTGCATGTCAATGGTCTGTTACAGCTACAATCCCAGTGTTCTCTGAGAGTGAAGAGCGCTTGTGTAAAATCATTTATAATAAAAAAAGGCATTGCACAAGAAATGGAAAGATTGATGGAGGGATGAAAGAGAAATGATTGAGCTGCAAACTGTTGGGCAAAATGACACACACACAGACACACACACACACACACACACACACACACATACACACACACACACACACACACACACACACACACACACACACACACACACACACCTTGGTATATTCCCCAGTTACAGAGGAACATTCAAGTGGTGTGAGGAAATAACAAGGGTTGAGTCAATTAATTTGACTTCATGGGCAGTGAAAGTGTGTCTGTGTGTGTGTGTGTGTCTGTGTGTGTGTGTGTGTGTGTGTGTGTGTGTGTGTGTGTGTGTGTGTGTGTGTGTGTGTGTGTGTGTGTGTGTGTGTGTGTGTGTGTGTGTGTGTGTGTGTGAGTGAGTGCAGGTGTGTTTTGTCAGAAGGTTCCAGCAGTTCACAGCTCGCCGACATGGGCCGATAATCAAGTCCCGACACTTTTTACGAAGAGACGGAGAGAGACAGAGGTGGCGGAAGATAATGAAGCTCGGATTTTTCAACAGGTGAAACACAAAGGTTAGACAGACAGGTGAGACACAAAGGTTAGACACGCAGGTGAGACACAAAGGTTAGACACACACTCTGACAGCAAAATAGTTACCGGCTCGTTCACTACCAGAACAAAAGTAGAAACACACTAGAAGGTGTAGAAACCATAACCACAATCTCAGGCCTGAACATGCAACCTTCCTCTGTTTCTGTGAACCAAATAATCACTGTTGAATTACCTTGAGAGAGTTTATATATTAGCTTGTGGAACATAAGAGTAACTTCCAGCTCTTTAAAGTAGAGACACTACATACTGATATACACCTGAACATCAGCAGGAGAGGACTCTTTAAAGTAGAGACACTACATACTGATATACACCTGAACATCAGCAGGAGAGGACTCTTTAAAGTAGAGACACTACATACTGATATACACCTGAACATCAGCAGGGAGGACTCTTTAAAGTAGAGACACTACATACTGATATACACCTGAACATCAGCATTAGAGGACTCTTTAAAGTAGAGACACTACATACTGATATACACCTGAACATCAGCAGGAGAGGACTCTTTAAAGTAGAGACACTACATACTGATATACACCTGAACATCAGCAGGAGAGGACTCTTTAAAGTAGAGACACTACATACTGATATACACCTGAACATCAGCAGGAGAGGACTCTTTAAAGTAGAGACACTACATACTGATATACACCTGAACATCAGCAGGAGAGGACTCTTTAAAGTAGAGACACTACATACTGATATACACCTGAACATCAGCAGGAGAGGACTCTTTAAAGTAGAGACACTACATACTGATATACACCTGAACATCAGCAGGAGAGGACTCTTTAAAGTAGAGACACTACATACTGATATACACCTGAACATCAGCAGGAGAGGACTCTTTAAAGTAGAGACACTACATACTGATATACACCTGAACATCAGCATTAGAGGACTCTTTAAAGTAGAGACACTACATACTGATATACACCTGAACATCAGCATTAGAGGACTCTTTAAAGTAGAGACACTACATACTGATATACACTTGAACATCAGCAGGAGAGGACTCTTTAAAGTAGAGACACTACATACTGATATACACCTGAACATCAGCAGGAGAGGACTCTTTAAAGTAGAGACACTACATACTGATATACACCTGAACATCAGCAGGAGAGGACTCTTTAAAGTAGAGACACTACATACTGATATACACCTGAACATCAGCAGGAGAGGACTCTTTAAAGTAGAGACACTACATACTGATATACACCTGAACATCAGCAGGAGAGGACTCTTTAAAGTAGAGACACTACATACTGATATACACCTGAACATCAGCATTAGAGGACTCTTTAAAGTAGAGACACTACATACTGATATACACCTGAACATCAGCATTAGAGGACTCTTTAAAGTAGAGACACTACATACTGATATACACCTGAACATCAGCAGGAGAGGACTCTTTAAAGTAGAGACACTACATACTGATATACACCTGAACATCAGCAGGAGAGGACTCTTTAAAGTAGAGACACTACATACTGATATACACCTGAACATCAGCAGGAGAGGACTCTTTAAAGTAGAGACACTACATACTGATATACACCTGAACATCAGCAGGAGAGGACTCTTTAAAGTAGAGACACTACATACTGATATACACCTGAACATCAGCATTAGAGGACTCTTTAAAGTAGAGACACTACATACTGATATACACCTGAACATCAGCATTAGAGGACTCTTTAAAGTAGAGACACTACATACTGATATACACCTGAACATCAGCATTAGAGGACTCTTTAAAGTAGAGACACTACATACTGATATACACCTGAACATCAGCATTAGAGGACTCTTTAAAGTAGAGACACTACATACTGATATACACCTGAACATCAGCAGGAGAGGACTCTTTAAAGTAGAGACACTACATACTGATATACACCTGAACATCAGCAGGAGAGGACTCTTTAAAGTAGAGACACTACATACTGATATACACCTGAACATCAGCATTAGAGGACTCTTTAAAGTAGAGACACTACATACTGATATACACCTGAACATCAGCAGGAGAGGACTCTTTAAAGTAGAGACACTACATACTGATATACCCCTGAACATCAGCAGGAGAGGACTCTTTAAAGTAGAGACACTACATACTGATATACACCTGAACATCAGCAGGAGAGGACTCTTTAAAGTAGAGACACTACATACTGATATACACCTGAACATCAGCAGGAGAGGACTCTTTAAAGTAGAGACACTACATACTGATATACACCTGAACATCAGCAGGAGAGGACTCTTTAAAGTAGAGACACTACATACTGATATACACCTGAACATCAGCAGGAGAGGACTCTTTAAAGTAGAGACACTACATACTGATATACACCTGAACATCAGCAGGAGAGGACTCTTTAAAGTAGAGACACTACATACTGATATACACCTGAACATCAGCATTAGAGGACTCTTTAAAGTAGAGACACTACATACTGATATACACCTGAACATCAGCATTAGAGGACTCTTTAAAATAGAGACACTACATACTGATATACACCTGAACATCAGCAGGAGAGGACTCTTTAAAGTAGAGACACTACATACTGATATACACCTGAACATCAGCAGGAGAGGACTCTTTAAAGTAGAGACACTACATACTGATATACACCTGAACATCAGCAGGAGAGGACTCTTTAAAGTAGAGACACTACATACTGATATACACCTGAACATCAGCAGGAGAGGACTCTTTAAAGTAGAGACACTACATACTGATATACACCTGAACATCAGCATTAGAGGACTCTTTAAAGTAGAGACACTACATACTGATATACACCTGAACATCAGCATTAGAGGACTCTTTAAAGTAGAGACACTACATACTGATATACACCTGAACATCAGCATTAGAGGACTCTTTAAAGTAGAGACACTACATACTGATATACACCTGAACATCAGCATTAGAGGACTCTTTAAAGTAGAGACACTACATACTGATATACACCTGAACATCAGCAGGAGAGGACTCTTTAAAGTAGAGACACTACATACTGATATACACCTGAACATCAGCAGGAGAGGACTCTTTAAAGTAGAGACACTACATACTGATATACACCTGAACATCAGCATTAGAGGACTCTTTAAAGTAGAGACACTACATACTGATATACACCTGAACATCAGCAGGAGAGGACTCTTTAAAGTAGAGACACTACATACTGATATACCCCTGAACATCAGCAGGAGAGGACTCTTTAAAGTAGAGACACTACATACTGATATACACCTGAACATCAGCAGGAGAGGACTCTTTAAAGTAGAGACACTACATACTGATATACACCTGAACATCAGCAGGAGAGGACTCTTTAAAGTAGAGACACTACATACTGATATACACCTGAACATCAGCAGGAGAGGACTCTTTAAAGTAGAGACACTACATACTGATATACACCTGAACATCAGCAGGAGAGGACTCTTTAAAGTAGAGACACTACATACTGATATACACCTGAACATCAGCAGGAGAGGACTCTTTAAAGTAGAGACACTACATACTGATATACACCTGAACATCAGCAGGAGAGGACTCTTTAAAGTAGAGACACTACATACTGATATACACCTGAACATCAGCAGGAGAGGACTCTTTAAAGTAGAGACACTACATACTGATATACACCTGAACATCAGCAGGAGAGGACTCTTTAAAGTAGAGACACCACATACTGATATACACCTGAACATCAGCAGGAGAGGACTCTTTAAAGTAGAGACACTACATACTGATATACACCTGAACATCAGCAGGAGAGGACTCTTTAAAGTAGAGACACTACATACTGATATACACCTGAACATCAGCAGGAGAGGACTCTTTAAAGTAGAGACACTACATACTGATATACCCCTGAACATCAGCAGGAGAGGACTCTTTAAAGTAGAGACACTACATACTGATATACACCTGAACATCAGCAGGAGAGGACTCTTTAAAGTAGAGACACTACATACTGATATACACCTGAACATCAGCAGGAGAGGACTCTTTAAAGTAGAGACACTACATACTGATATACACCTGAACATCAGCAGGAGAGGACTCTTTAAAGTAGAGACACTACATACTGATATACACCTGAACATCAGCAGGAGAGGACTCTTTAAAGTAGAGACACTACATACTGATATACACCTGAACATCAGCAGGAGAGGACTCTTTAAAGTAGAGACACTACATACTGATATACACCTGAACATCAGCAGGAGAGGACTCTTTAAAGTAGAGACACTACATACTGATGTACACCTGAACATCAGCAGGAGAGGACTCTTTAAAGTAGAGACACTACATACTGATATACACCTGAACATCAGCAGGAGAGGACTCTTTAAAGTAGAGACACTACATACTGATATACCCCTGAACATCAGCAGGACAGCATAAAGACGTTTTTTTGTTGCTACCTATAACATAAAGGAAGCCTGATAAGTGGACACCTCCATGTTTGCTTGTTGCACCAACACCTTCTTCCTGTCCACAGTGAAGCCCAGAGAAATAAACATGATTGTAAATGCAAAGGGATTGATGGTTCATTATCCGGCCGCCTACAGATCTTTCCACATGTCAAGTCTCTGGACTCGGGTGTCTCCAGATATAAATACAGTTTGATAGGATTTCCTTATTGAGACTTCTGCTGTCATGTGGACATGTGAGATGTGTCTCAGAGGTCCTCCCACCCTGCCAGGAGAAATAAATTGGTCCTCGCACATAACCTCCTTTCCTACATTCCTGCCGCCACTTTGTCCTCGCTTCCTATGGAGAGCGTGTGATGACTCCGGACGTACAGGTTGTGTTATTCTACATTCTCACATAGATTGATCTGTCAGTCTATCTGTCACACAGCAATGATTTCAAGAGCCCCGCTGAGACCAGACACACTCTGACAAGTAAAGGCTCTGCTTCGGGTGGATTAAACGAGCTGCCGCTGTTAAGACTGGGATGCACAGACAAAGCAAATGATATAAAACTATCTCTTATTTTATTTGAAGAAAGAAAGCTGTTAGAAAATGTTCTGTTCTTTTAAATACGGCGTAACAAGCGCTGCTCCCAGAATCAGGTTTATCGCACATACTAGGAATTTGACTTGATGTCATGGTGCATACATAAAATATAAAAAACAAGAAATCTAATATAAAACACAAAATCTTTTACAAGGTAATAAAAAAAATACAGTTAAATAGCAATACATATGAAATAAAGCAGTAATTTACATGGAAATAGAATGCTATTTAGAATATAAACTATGAAATGTGAAATAAGAATATGTGCATCTAAGTAAGAACATTGTGTGCATTAATGTAATGCATATAGTCTATGATGTGGCATGAGGTAAAGTGCTGCTGGTGGTAACACTGACTTAGAGAGGAGATGTTATTATCACTTCCAGGTGTATATCAGTATGTAGTGTCTCTACTTTAAAGAGTCCTCTCCTGCTGATGTTCAGGTGTATATCAGTATGTAGTGTCTCTACTTTAAAGAGTCCTCTCCTGCTGATGTTCAGGTGTATATCAGTATGTAGTGTCTCTACTTTAAAGAGTCCTCTCCTGCTGATGTTCAGGTGTATATCAGTATGTAGTGTCTCTACTTTAAAGAGTCCTCTCCTGCTGATGTTCAGGTGTATATCAGTATGTAGTGTCTCTACTTTAAAGATTCCTCTCCTGCTGATGTTCAGGTGTATATCAGTATGTAGTGTCTCTACTTTAAAGAGTCCTCTCCTGCTGATGTTCAGGTGTATATCAGTATGTAGTGTCTCTACTTTAAAGAGTCCTCTCCTGCTGATGTTCAGGTGTATATCAGTATGTAGTGTCTCTACTTTAAAGAGTCCTCTCCTGCTGATGTTCAGGTGTATATCAGTATGTAGTGTCTCTACTTTAAAGAGTCCTCTCCTGCTGATGTTCAGGTGTATATCAGTATGTAGTGTCTCTACTTTAAAGAGTCCTCTCCTGCTGATGTTCAGGTGTATATCAGTATGTAGTGTCTCTACTTTAAAGAGTCCTCTCCTGCTGATGTTCAGGTATATATCAGTATGTAGTGTCTCTACTTTAAAGAGTCCTCTCCTGCTGATGTTCAGGTGTATATCAGTATGTAGTGTCTCTACTTTAAAGAGTCCTCTCCTGCTGATGTTCAGGTGTATATCAGTATGTAGTGTCTCTACTTTAAAGAGTCCTCTCCTGCTGATGTTCAGGTGTATATCAGTATGTAGTGTCTCTACTTTAAAGAGTCCTCTCCTGCTGATGTTCAGGTGTATATCAGTATGTAGTGTCTCTACTTTAAAGAGTCCTCTCCTGCTGATGTTCAGGTGTATATCAGTACGTAGTGTCTCTACTTTAAAGAGTCCTCTCTTGCTGATGTTCAGGTGTATATCAGTATGTAGTCTATCTACTTTAAAGAGTCCTCTCCTGCTGATGTTCAGGTGTATATCAGTGTCTCTACTTTAAAGAGTCCTCCCCTGCTGATGTTCAGGTGTATATCAGTGTCTCTACTTTAAAGGGTCCTCTCCTGCTGATGTTCAGGTGTATATCAGTGTCTCTACTTTAAAGAGTCCTCTCCCTCTGGAGGGAACACAGGGGTGTTTGCCCTTGCAGACCATGTACATGCACAGAAACCTATGCAACCCCAAAAAGCACAATAGGGCCTCTTTAAAATACCTTCCATACATCCTGAAAAACTGCAGGAATCCATTTCTGGTGTATGTCTTGCTGTGTTTAGTTAACTCTTCTAAAAGTAGTGATATGAAATGATCACAGGGAGGTTTAACATCCTAATCATGAAGCCTTCCATATGAATACACACATAAACATATAAGGGCTCCATCCTTTAGAAACCCTCCATCTCTCTTTATCTCATTCAGTAACGTCTATAGTTTCAACCTTTTGTTGTTTGCCTGGATTAGCATGTAAGAGAGATAAAGAGTGTGTGTGTGTGTGTCAGAGAGAGGAAGACGAATGAAAAAGCTAAGAAAGAGAGGCGATGCAGAGAGACAAAAGTCCAGCTGTGAGAGGAACATGGGATGAACAGAGGAAGAATAAAACGGATCTTATCATTCGTGGATAGAAACTTCCAGAGCCCGGCTTATTACCATGTAAATCACACACACACACATAACGTCATCCGAACACACACCCCTAATGTCACACACACATTCACGGCATGTATGATGTTGCACAAACACACCCCTCACAAACACACTCCTTTCAGGGCGCCTCGTTGAATGACGTTTGGCTCCCGTCTGGTATTTTGAGTCAGTTGGTTATTTATTGGGTGATGAAATTAAGTTAATTGCCTATTGATATTTTAATTAAGTTTCTTTCTCCGTGGGTGTTGGAGTGATTTTTTGAGTATTTATTGGTATTTTAATGAAGTATTATTTGGCTGCAGACTCAGTGGGAGAGCAGCTGAACAGGCATACACACAGCAGGTGGCCCAAACACACACACACACACACACACACACTCATAGATAAATACACACGTCATAGGCATAGCAGCACACACACACATATACAGATGATGGCACATGACAAACACGCATCAATGCAATAATCCATACATATAATCACAGTTATAAATACATTCAGACAAATTATAACACTAATTTATTCGTAGATGCTGAATTGAAACATAAATCTTTCAAATTAAATTGAAATGATATAATTTATTTTGTTTTAAAAACATCAGATATGTGTTCCAACGTACACTCCTACCTCTATAACACTTATTCGACCCATATAACACCCATCTTTCACCGATATAATACCGTCATTGCAGCCTTATTGCGCAACTTAATTGAATGCTCGATTCTGATTGGTCAATTTGGACAATCCAGAGGTTGTGAATTCTCGCTAATAGACTGTTGCTAAGGAGAACAGACCGTTGCTAAGGACAGACAGGAAGTAAACACTGACAGGAACACACTATGGCCTCTGGCAGTGTTTAAAGTCGTGTTAATCCGGAAGAGAAACTGTGAACAGTTACAGAAAAACCTCGATCAGTGCTGTCGTCATTTTGAGTTCGTTGTAGTTCCAGACATCGGTACGGATAATTTTGATCTTAGCATAAGCAATACGATCAATTTTAATAAAATGCGTGAGTCAAGTCGTTGGTTTATTTAGTGTGTTACCCAATAATAACCCAGATGATGTGTCATTCATGAAAAAAAGAACCCCAAAGGGTGAGAAGGAAAGAGATCCTAATCACCTTAATATGATCAAGACATTGAATGACTGTATCCCTCATATAAACAAATACATTTAAGGGTTTAAAAGGTAAGGTTTTACCCTGTAATCATGATATTTAACTATGTGATTACTGTCTCTTTCTGTGGTCACCAGAGGTGGGTGTAACACGTTACAAAGTAACGCGTTACTGTAATAATATTACTTTTGTAGGTAACGGAGTAGTGTAACGCGCTACTTTTATAATTCAGTAATCACACTACAGTTACTAACATTGCCCCGACACGCCTTACTTCGTTACTTACTAAAATCAGTCATAATCAAACCTCAACAAACACCTGCAAAGAACACATGCTAAGGTGAAGCTAACGCACAGCTATTTGTTGTTTGTTTATATCACGTAGTCTGTTCTTCTTCTCTGTTTTCCGGTTGTTGCCTGTTTTGAATGACGAATACACACTACCGCCGCCTGCTGGTAAGGAGAGTTATTGCCACTCACGCATGCGCAGTTCGTACGTGCTCGGCTGAAGTCTTTGCGGTGTCTGGTTCCAGTGCAACACATGACCAACACGCAGGAGAACACGCCGACGCAACAGCGTGAGCATAGGAAAACATTCAGGAGCTATCTGGATCAGGATCTGCCTGCAGGGAGGGACGGGCCGGCCCTGCGAGTAAAGTAACGAGTAAAGTAACGAGTAAAGTAACGAGTAAAGTAACGAGTTACTTTATGTAGAGAGTAACGAAGTAGTGTAATATATCACTTTTTTTTAGTAACGACCCCATCTCTGGTGGTCACAGTGCAAAAAGTCGCAAATGCAACATGACCAAATTTTCTTTCAAGATTCAAGGCTTTTTGTTGTCATGTGTAGAAATCTGAGGCTCCTCCAACAGAGCAACACAATAAAACAGATAGTGCAAGTAAATACAAATAAAATAGAAATAGTGCAAGAACAGTCTACATACAAGTAATTAGAATATGATATATGAGATGAATAATGCCAGATATTCTGAACTATAATGTGAGAACATATAGAGCCAGAAACAGGTTTATCACCAGGTGGGTTGGCACATACGAGGAATTTGACTTGGTGTTGTGGTGCGTACATAAAAGTTAAACAATAATAAGTAACACAGATAGCGTCGGAGAGCACAACCGGAGAGCATTTGGGGTGGGGGGGTGTCTGGTGCCTTGCTCAAGGGCACCACGGCAGGGCAGGAGGTGAACTGGGACCTCTCCAAGTAGCAGTCCACACTCCATATTTAGGTCTGTTCGGCAGGGACATGCACAGGTACGGGCTAATGTTGCCCGGGCAACGGCCCTTTTGAACTTTTTGGCTGGCCTGTCCCTCTGGAGAGAGCGATTGTCTTTTTTTTCTGTTGTGGCCGAAGAAACATGATAAGCCCACAATTAGTATTGTAGAGTCATCTGCCCCCAGTCACGTGACTTTGTTTACAATCTGACAGCTGGAAGCAAAGGAAAGCCCTCCGAGTCCGGTCCGGCCTCATATGGCTATGGTGATCATGTGCCTGCCTGGCTTTGGTGGCCAATCCTCGGGTCAATCTGTCCCCGGAAATGTCCCCGTTTTTAAATATGCTTAAATTGATTTTGAGTTCTCTCATAGCAGTTAGAGTACAGGGGACAAACCAGGGGACTTTACTTCCTCTTGACATCGTCGGTTATTTACAAAAAAACACCTAAATATACTTGTTATTGTGCTTCTGTCTTTCTGTGTCTTCTCATCTGCTCCGCAAACTCCCTCACCCTCTCTCTCTTTTCTTGATCGCCCTCTCTCACATAGGCCTACGGGAGAACACTTCACTGCCCTGCTTCATTGTAGGATTTCTGCCATGCCTCTACTTTAGTTTGACCATCTCTGTTATTAAGTTATGGAATACTAAATAAATAAGTAATTTGATACCTTACCGTTACTGCGCTCATAAAGAATGATAAGAATAAGAATAATGCGTATTGAACTGGTTTCATTAATTAGTGAGTTTATTTAAGGCACAGCAGTTACAACGGTCAAACTACATTAAAACAGAATTGTCCGCATTTTGTCTTTAATAGTTACTAACATTAGATATGTTAATAGGGTATGGACCGCAAAACAAAAAATGTCCCTGGTTTTCATTTTTCATAAAAAGTTCTTACGTTTTCGGCGGGGTGGGGGGGAGGCCCTTTTTCTAGTTTAGAGCAATAGCCCCTCCAAATGTCTGTGCACGTCCCTGCTGTTCGGGGACTTGAACCGGCGACCCTACGGCTCCCAGTCCAAGCCCCTGAGCCACTGCCGGATGCAACAGTATTTACAAAAGAAATAGAATGGAATAAAATAAGGAATAAGAGTTATATAGAACATTTAGGGGTTACAAAGTTCAGATATTACCCCAAAATGTGTTATTCAGTGTCAAAGTAATCTATGTGACTAGAGGACTAAAGAAGTGCAAACAGTGGGACATTTAACACGACCACACGCATAAGTTACGTTGATTTGACTTGATGTCATGGTGCATACAAAATAAATAAAAAACACAGATACAGAACTGGAAAAAAATAGTAAAATATAACAGTATTTACACAGAAATAGAATGGAATAAAAGATGGAATAAGAGGCTTAAACAGCGTAGACTAAGACAGAGAAAGCCAGTTGTCTTCGCTGCCGTGGAGCAGATGTTCCCCGACAGTTTGAGAGGAAACAGATCTGATTTGAGGCGACATGTTTAGTTTCAACAAGCGCCGCTCAGACGTCGCTCTGGGCTGAGAGGCTGGATCTTAAGTACAGCCTCAGTACCAGGCTTCTGCGTCAGCGAACATTGACACACCGTATCAGCTCCGTTACATTTAGG
>CM053249.1:2316610-2324110 GCA_028583405.1 Pogonophryne albipinna
GGTGTGTGTGTGTGTGTGAGCAGCTGCAAATCCCCAAAACAGGACCCTAAATGCTGCGGCCCACTTCAGGCTCCATTTTCTTTTTTAAATTGATAACATCACTATGTGTCATCCCATAATGCATTGCACAAGTACAAAGAATACTCTGAGTGATAAAAATGAAGCGTTAATAGCATTTTAAAAAGAAAAATGTCTTTCATAAAGAGGCCCTAATGCTTTTGGTGATCTCCCTGTCCTGTAGTGTGCTATAGGTTTTAGTGCATGTAAATGGTCTGCAAAGGCTAACATCCCTGAAATGCTTCCATTGGACTACTTTGTTTACTTCCTAAACATAATGACATCAATATGTAACACTCACGCTTATATTGGCTATCGCTCCAACACATTGTACGTGATAGGCTAAGGGGGCGGGACATCTCTAAGCTGGTTGACCAATCACAACTGAGGTTACCTACTGTAACCCAGCTTCTATGAGTAAATGGCGCAGCCCTCTAAGGCTATCGCTATTGGGTAATCCCTCTGCGCCCCCGCGCAGCACTGAAACACTTGTAGTCCACGCCCACCCGCCAGGTGGGCCCCACCCTCGGGCCTCCTTCCGGTATAAATAGGAAGAGAGCCCGGCAATCTGCTCCCATACAATATAACTTTTCTTCAGCTATTCGTAGAGCCAGTGGGGCCCAGCGCTTAGAGGGCTGCGCCATTTACTCATAGAAGCTGGGTTACAGTAGGTAACCTCAGTTCTATTTCGTATATGGCTTCGCCCTCTAAGGCTATCGCTATTGGGTTAAGGGCGAAGCATGATGTAGTCTGCGCCCCACTGGTCCGTCCGGCACTAGAAGCACAGACACACCTGCTCAATAACACCCCCCTGCCTGTGTGCCTGCGTAATGGCGCATCACCGTCCCTGGAACATAGCAAAACATGCCTATCTTCCAGACGGGGTGAAGGCTGGGAACAATACATACCGGCCGCTGTGAGAAAGTAGAGACGAAGGTCCCACCTTGTCCTGCGATCATAGAGGGGGAACATCCGCTCTCTCCGTGTTAGACAGGTACAGTAGGAGAGCGCTCAGCTGGATCCCTGGCGTCACTCACTCCGACAGGACACCCAGTACAGGGTGTGTCAGAGAGGAAAGGGGGACATCCCTCAAATAAAAATGAATAAATGAACAGGGGGAAGACCAAGATGCAGCCGTGCAAATATCTTCCACTGACATTCCTCCGTGCAAAGCCATGGAGGAGGAAATTCCTCTGGTGGAGTGCGCATTGATGTTCTCCGGGGGCTCCACCCCAGAGGAGACATATGCCTGTGACACAGCCTCACACAGCCAGTGTGACAGCCGTTTGTGCAGACAGAGGTTGCCCGATCGAGCGCTCTCTATATAGTGCACAAACAGGCGCTGAGAACGGCGCCAGGCCGCCGTGCGCGCCACATAGCAAGACAGAGCGCGCACAGGACAGAGGAGATGAGACGTGGCTTCTTCCTCCGACCTGTAAGGAGGGGGGAATAAGCCAGCCAGGGTGATCACTCTTTACCTAAAAGAGTTGTGATGACCTTAGGCATGAAGCCGGGTTAGGGCGTAAAACAGCTGAACTGCCATCTCCTTGGATCCGGAGAGCTGACGGAGCCACAGAGAGAGCAGACAAATCACTCACCCTTTTCTCTGATAGAGCCAACAGCAGTACTACTTTGGCTGAACACAGTTTAAGGGGAACCTGGTTCAAATGGGGCTTTTCTTCAGTGCGCGTAACACCAAAGCCAAATCCCACTGAGGCGCCAGTGTGCGTGACACAGGTCCGAGTCTCCATACTCCTCGCATACAACGGCTGCTGCGTTCTGCGAGCCCCTCTGTTAAATTCGCCGGGAGTATACATTGCTCTGATGGAGAGCAACGTGTGTGCGTGCCCAGAACAGCAGCCGTCCTGGCTGCGTTCAGAAGCTGCGCAGATCGTACTCATCCCTGGCGATTGAGGTAGGCTGCTTCCATAGCCGTGGCTTCTCTGTGATGTGCCGTAATGGTCGTCATGGTGACGAGCCACGCCATCGCCGCCGCTGCCCGTGAGGCAAAAGGGCTGCGAGGGAGTTTCCACACACTGCATTTCACTCCGTCTCTCATCATGAGGCGCGTACACGCCCAGAGGATGAGAGGTGTGTGTATGCTGTCCACACGAGGCGTTATAACGGTGCTCGTGGATTTATTATGACCGTGTGTAGGAGGCATATCTGGGACAGAGGAATGCCGCTAGCTCTGCAGTCTATAAACCAATAGGTTAAAACAGCAGGCTTCTGCAGCGAATGAACCCCCTCTGGAGTGTCCCCCTGTTGGAAGAGACCCAGGGGAATCATCACGTGACCAGCTGACGCCAACGCTGAGCAGCTGTGTCACGGAGAGGGCTGTGTGGGTTGTGACACGCCGGAGGAGAGCTGTCAGTTTCTCCACTCGCTGCCGCGAGAGCCGCGCTCTGCTGCTGGCTGAGTTTAATTCCACTCCAGATAAACGTTTGTCTGAGAGGGAAGAGGACAGCTCTTCTTCCAATTTATTATGACCCCCAGGCTTTGACAGATGCGATACGAGATGTACCGTCTGTAAAGCGACTTCCTCCCTGGAGCGAGCCAGCAAATAGCAGGTCGTCCAGAGGAAACCACACTCTCATCCCTCCTCTGTGTAGCGGCTCCAGCCTTCTCTACACGAAAAATGGGAGGAGCCAGGAAATATCCGAACGGCAGACGATTGTCTGGTCTGATATTCCCTGAAATGAGAAAACGCAGGAATTTCCTGTGTTTCGGGATGAGGGGTACGTTGAAGTATGCATCCTTCAGGTGGAAGTAAACCAGCCGTCCTGGTGAACACATTCCAGCCCTGTTTGATCGTCAGCATGTGGAATACTGACAGATCGAGGATGTCTCATTCCTCCAGTCTTTTTCGGGATTAGAAAAATAACGGAAGTGAAAACCCCTGATTTTCCTCCCTTTGAGGAACCCTGGAAATATCCTCTTTCAACAGGAGTTCCAGCGGCTCGGATTGGAGCGCAAGTGTGGAGTGTTTCCTGTATCCCATTGAACTGTGGGGGGGGGGGGGGGGGGGCGAACTGCAGGGTGCCCTCTGCTGATCAGCCTGCTCATCCCTCTGTCCATCAGGCACACGTGCTGCCACTCCGAGAAACACTCTGAGAGCGGGCGCACATGCTCGAGATGTGTTGTGGTCGTCATGACGACGTGCCACGCCAGAGCCCTCGCCGCCGCTGCCCGTGAGGCAATCCAAGGTGGGCCTAGAGCGAAAGGGCTGTGAGGAGGCCTCCACATGCTGCATTTCACTCCGACTCTCATCATGAGGCGCGTACACGCTCAGAGGATGAGTGGAGGTGTGTGCAGTGACATCCACATGAGGCGTTACCATGGCGCTCATGGGCTTATTGTGACCGTGTGTAGGTGGCGTGTCTCGGACAGAGGAATGCCGCGAGGTCTGTGGTTTAATAACCGAAAAGTCATAACCACCAGGCCTCTGCAGCGAACCCTGCTGCCTACTAATCAACAGATTGGAGGCAGCTGGCGTAGTTACCGCGCTCTGCAGCTTATTAACCGATAGGTTTAAGGCAGGCTTTTGTAACGAACCCTGCTGGCTATTAACCGATAGGTCATAGGCAGCTGGTTCACCCAGAGTGGGGGATATGTGAAACACATTTGAAACTGATGACTCAGACAACATGTTGGGAAATAAGCTTCTTTTATTTTCCTCACACTCCCTCCCAATCCGTCAAGGCCGGCTCTGTTTCCTCGGCGGCTCTCGTGGAGCAGACGACGAACGGGAGTACCTCACTCCCTTTTGACCCCCCCTCTCTGCTGGTGGGGGGGCGGAGGCGCGGGACGGTGCCCCTGCCACCGCCGACGGACGAGTCTGACGCCTCGGCTGCGGTTGCTGTGAACGTCTCTCTGCCTGTCGCTGTAGCCGGGTTGGCCGCTGCTGCTGCTGCCGCTGAGGCTTCGCCGCAGGCTGGAGCCAGCCGACGTGCTGGCGGATATCATCCGCCTGATCGGAGCGTCCAGCAAGACCTTCCTGGCTGGCTCTGTAACAGCCGCCTGTTGCAGCCAGAGGTGACGCTGGATCTGCGTCATCCATGCTACGATCCTCGCCTGGGAGACAGCCACGGCTGCGCACAGCGTGAGTGCCGTGCTGGCCGCCTTGCCGATCTCCTCCGCCTCCTCTGGTGCCACGGTGGTGGACCGCTCCACCAGCGTAACCACCGAGTTGGCCAGCAACGCGATGTTGTTTGCCGCTGCCGACGCCTGAAACGCACATTGGTGCGCCCGGTCAGCCTGGCGGGCGACATACTGGTCCTTGGGGGAGGCCAACATAGGGCGCCGTCCGGCGATCAAGTTGGCCTGCCTAACCCCAAAGAACGCCGTCAAGCTCGGCTCCAGAGCGGGGGTGTTTGGAAAACCCTCCTCTGTGAATGCCTCCACCCTAGTGAAGGGAACAAAGGAGGCCACCAGAGCCCTCAGGGTCCTCGGGTTCACCGCTGTCCCCTCCTGGTACCTCCTAATGGCGGGGAAGCGCGGCCAGATCGGGTCACTCCTGCCCGTCTGAACCCGGGAAAACACTCCGGCCATGTCTTCCAGAGCCACCCTCTCCCGTCCTGGGGGAACGGGGAGACCTTTGCATCCTGATGCTTTGCCGATGATCTCCGGCAGCTCCAGCATAATGCCACCCAACGCCGGTAGCGCCGTGGCCACGGAGAAGGGGACCGCGTGCTCGGCCGCCACACCCGTACTTCGCTCCGACCCCGTCTCCCCCGTCCAGGGAAGAGGGGGGAGGGGAGAGCCGCATGGCGAGCCCTGGAGGGAGACGGGGTAGGAGTCGTCCGACTCCTGCCCCGCACTCGGCTCCAGAGACAGGCCGCCGTCCCTGTTCTGGACGGGCCAATCGTCCTCCTCAGCCACAGCAGCTAGAGCGTCCGCTCTTCGCTTCCTGTCGGCTGACGGGAGACGGGCACAATGCGAACAAGCGACCTGCTGGCTGAGAGCCGCGTCCGCGTGCTCTGGCCCCAGGCAGGACTCATGACTTTGACTTTTTCTGTGCTTCAGTACTGTGCTGGTTGCTGAAGAAAAGAGGGAGCAGATTGCCGGGCTCTCTTCCTATTTATACCGGAAGGAGGCCCGAGGGTGGGGCCCACCTGGCGGGTGGGCGTGGACTACAAGTGTTTCAGTGCTGCGCGGGGGCGCAGAGGGATAACCCAATAGCGATAGCCTTAGAGGGCGAAGCCATATACGAAATAGAACAGAGCCGGCCAGTGTGTGTGTGTGTTTGTTTGTGTTTTTCCTTATAGTCCTGCACAGTGTTGTTGTTGTTATTGTTGTCAGGCAGTCGGTGCAAACATCTTCCCTCAGCTGCAGCTCACTGAGGCAGAAACACACACTGCTGTGGTCACACGTCTTCTGTTGAGTGTGTGTGTGTGTGTGTGTGTGTGTGTGTGTGTGTGTGTGTGTGTGTGTGTGTGTGTGTGCCGGTGGAATCTGTTCTTCACACTCGGAGCATCACCGATCCGCGGGGAGTTACTGGAGTTTTTGCAGAAACAACAAACACACATGAGCGAGTCGACATCGTGTAGTGAAATGTTTTCAACAGCAACAGTGGCGAGTTAAACACAGTCAGAGAGCACACACTACACACACACACACACACACACACACACACACACACACACACACACACACACACACACACACACACACACACACACACACACACACACACACACACACACACACACACACACACACACACACACACACACACACACAAACCCCCTGTAAATCTGACCTTTTCTTCTTCTAATGACCTCTCCTCTGCTTACCCTTCAGAGAGGCCTGAACCCCCATGATGACATCACTATGTAACACTCGCTCGCACTCCTATTGGCCAGCGCTCCAACACAATGTACATGATAGGCTAAAGGGCGGGACCTCTCTAAGCGGTTGACCAATCACAACAGAGCATAAACAAGATAATTGAATAAAAGAGGTAAACTATAGCGTCACCTTGAGCTGCTTGAATAGTAATAAGCTGATATAACAAACGATGTATTAGCAAGGATCTCGAAATGAAATGTTTTAATTACATTTGAAATAAATATAAAAATGTAATAAACAACGATATAAATAAAAAATATCTAAAAATAAAAATAACATTCGATTTGAATGTTATTTTTATCAACCATTTTAGAATGTGGAGAACATCCTGACATTTATATAATTTAAATAATCAACATTTTTCCTTTTTACATAATCTTTATAATGTGATTTAATTCTCTGTAATACACATGTCTTTCTCCCTCTTTGGGGTCACAAGGTCACACACACACACACACACACACACACACACACACACACACACACACACACACACACACACACACACACACACACACACACACACACACACACACACACACACACACACACACACACACACACACACACACACACACACACACACACACACACATACCATGTATACATCACTTCAGGGGACATTACATTGACTTACATGCATTTCCTGGAGACTTATCCTAACCTTAACCATAACCAACACATGCCTAACCCTTAACCTTACCCTTACCCTAACGCTTACCCTTAACCTAACCAAGTCTTCTCTCTAAAATTAATGATCCCCCTCATGGGGACCTCCATTTTGTCCCCATAAGGGAGGCGAGTCCCCACACGTGACTATGTAAACAGATTTAGGTCCCCACAAGTATAGTAATGCTAGGCCACACACACACACACACACACACACACACACACACACACACACACACACACACACACACACACACACACACACACACACACACACACACACACACACACACACACACACACACACACAGAGAAATGCACATTTATTAAAATACATAGTGGACTAATGAAACATCAATATTCATGAATGATTATTTTAAAAAGCTGAAATGGTGATTTATTAATTCTGTCACGATGAATATTGTATTCATGCTGTTATTAATGCTAATCAACCTGCAGCATGAGATGACCCTGAGATAATGACAGAGCTGAAGTGTGTGAGCAATAAATATTAATTTGCAAACTGGTTATCAACATTTAAAGAAGCAGGAGTCGTGTGAGGGGGATGAGACATATGCTCAATAAATACAGCAGTTTTATCAATGAAAATCTGACATTTCAAGCTCCGTTGGACCTGGAGCTGCTCTGATTGGTTAGCTGTGAAAAACACATTTTACTTAATATACAAACAAATAATAATCGTGCTAGAAGAATAGGAAATAAAACATTGTAAGAAAATGGTGCAAGAGCCACAATGTTGGAAAATGCAGGAATACATGAATGTTATGTTAATCAGAGTAAGATGACATGGAGACAGAATGTAAATGGCGTATTGTAACATTCAGAAAATGTGTATTAGTCCGCTGCTGAAAATAGTCCCGAATGCAGTATTCTTTCTGTTCGCTAGATTAAAAAATGTCAGCT
>CM053249.1:2329110-2344110 GCA_028583405.1 Pogonophryne albipinna
GTGTCTCTACTTTAAAGAGTCCTCTCCTGCTGATGTTCAGGTGTATATCAGTATGTAGTGTCTCTACTTTAAAGAGTCCTCTCCTGCTGATGTTCAGGTGTATATCAGTATGTAGTGTCTCTACTTTAAAGAGTCCTCTCCTGCTGATGTTCAGGTGTATATCAGCATGTAGTGTCTCTACTTTAAAGAGTCCTCTCCTGCTGATGTTCAGGTGTATATCAGTATGTAGTGTCTCTACTTTAAAGAGTCCTCTCCTGCTGATGTTCAGGTGTATATCAGTATGTAGTGTCTCTACTTTAAAGAGTCCTCTCCTGCTGATGTTCAGGTGTATATCAGTATGTAGTGTCTCTACTTTAAAGAGTCCTCTCCTGCTGATGTTCAGGTGTATATCAGTATGTAGTGTCTCTACTTTAAAGAGTCCTCTCCTGCTGATGTTCAGGTGCATATCAGTATGTAGTGTCTCTACTTTAAAGAGTCCTCTCCTGCTGATGTTCAGGTGTATATCAGTATGTAGTGTCTCTACTTTAAAGAGTCCTCTCCTGCTGATGTTCAGGTGCATATCAGTATGTAGTGTCTCTACTTTAAAGAGTCCTCTCCTGCTGATGTTCAGGTGTATATCAGTATGTAGTGTCTCTACTTTAAAGAGTCCTCTCCTGCTGATGTTCAGGTGCATATCAGTATGTAGTGTCTCTACTTTAAAGAGTCCTCTCCTGCTGAAGTTCAGGTGTATATCAGTGTGTAGTGTCTCTACTTTAAAGAGTCCTCTCCTGCTGATGTTCAGGAGTATATCAGTATGTAGTGTCTCTACTTTAAAGAGTCCTCTTCTGCTAATGTTCAGGTGTATATCAGTATGTAGTGTCTCTACTTTAAAGAGTCCTCTCCTGCTGATGTTCAGGTGTATATCAGTATGTAGTGTCACTACTTTAAAGAGTCCTCTCCTGCTGATGTTCAGGTGTATATCAGTATGTAGTGTCTCTACTTTAAAGAGTCCTCTCCTGCTGATGTTCAGGTGTATATCAGTATGTAGTGTCTCTACTTTAAAGAGTCCTCTCCTGCTGATGTTCAGGTGTATATCAGTATGTAGTGTCTCTACTTTAAAGAGTCCTCTCCTGCTGATGTTCAGGTGTATATCAGTATGTAGTTTCTCTACTTTAAAGAGTCCTCTCCTAATGATGTTCAGGTGTATATCAGTGTGTAGTGTCTCTACTTTAAAGAGTCCTCTCCTGCTGATGTTCAGGTGTATATCAGTATGTAGTGTCTCTACTTTAAAGAGTCCTCTCCTGCTGATGTTCAGGTGTATATCAGTATGTAGTGTCTCTACTTTAAAGAGTCCTCTCCTGCTGATGTTCAGGTGTATATCAGTATGTAGTGTCCCTACTTTAAAGAGTCCTCTCCTGCTGATGTTCAGGTGCATATCAGTATGTAGTGTCTCTACTTTAAAGAGTCCTCTCCTGCTGATGTTCAGGTGTATATCAGTATGTAGTGTCTCTACTTTAAAGAGTCCTCTCCTGCTGATGTTCAGGTGCATATCAGTATGTAGTGTCTCTACTTTAAAGAGTCCTCTCCTGCTGACGTTCAGGTGTATATCAGTGTGTAATGTCTCTACTTTAAAGAGTCCTCTCCTGCTGATGTTCAGGAGTATATCAGTATGTAGTGTCTCTACTTTAAAGAGTCCTCTCCTGCTGATGTTCAGGTGTATATCAGTATGTAGTGTCTCTACTTTAAAGAGTCCTCTCCTGTTGATGTTCAGGTGTATATCAGTATGTAGTGTCTCTACTTTAAAGAGTCCTCTCCTGCTGATGTTCAGGTGTATATCAGTATGTAGTGTCTCTACTTTAAAGAGTCCTCTCCTGCTGATGTTCAGGTGTATATCAGTATGTAGTGTCTCTACTTTAAAGAGTCCTCTCCTGCTGATGTTCAGGTGCATATCAGTATGTAGTGTCTCTACTTTAAAGAGTCCTCTCCTGCTGATGTTCAGGTGTATATCAGTATGTAGTGTCTCTACTTTAAAGAGTCCTCTCCTGCTGATGTTCAGGTGCATATCAGTATGTAGTGTCTCTACTTTAAAGAGTCCTCTCCTGCTGATGTTCAGGTGTATATCAGTGTGTAGTGTCTCTACTTTAAAGAGTCCTCTCCTGCTGATGTTGAGGAGTATATCAGTATGTAGTGTCTCTACTTTAAAGAGTCCTCTCCTGCTGATGTCCAGGTGTATATCAGTATGTAGTGTCTCTACTTTAAAGAGTCCTCTCCTGCTGATGTTCAGGTGTATATCAGTATGTAGTGTCTCTACTTTAAAGAGTCCTCTCCTGCTGATGTTCAGGTGTATATCAGTATGTAGTGTCTCTACTTTAAAGAGTCCTCTCCTGCTGATGTTCAGGTGTATATCAGTATGTAGTTTCTCTACTTTAAAGAGTCCTCTCCTAATGATGTTCAGGTGTATATCAGTGTGTAGTGTCTCTACTTTAAAGAGTCCTCTCCTGCTGATGTTCAGGTGTATATCAGTATGTAGTGTCACTACTTTAAAGAGTCCTCTCCTGCTGATGTTCAGGTGTATATCAGTATGTAGTGTCTCTACTTTAAAGAGTCCTCTCCTGCTGATGTTCAGGTGTATATCAGTATGTAGTGTCTCTACTTTAAAGAGTCCTCTCCTGCTGATGTTCAGGTGTATATCAGTATGTAGTGTCTCTACTTTAAAGAGTCCTCTCCTGCTGATGTTCAGGTGTATATCAGTATGTAGTGTCTCTACTTTAAAGAGTCCTCTCCTGCTGATCTTCAGGTGTATATCAGTATGTAGTGTCTCTACTTTAAAGAGTCCTCTCCTGCTGATGTGCAGGTGTATATCAGTATGTAGTTTCTCTACTTTAAAGATTCCTCTCCTGCTGATCTTCAGGTGTATATCAGTATGTAGTGTCTCTACTTTAAAGAGTCCTCTCCTGCTGATGTTCAGGTGTATATCAGTATGTAGTTTCTCTACTTTAAAGAGTCCTCTCCTAATGATGTTCAGGTGTATATCAGTGTGTAGTGTCTCTACTTTAAAGAGTCCTCTCCTGCTGATGTTCAGATGTATATCAGTATGTAGTGTCTCTACTTTAAAGAGTCCTCTCCTGCTGATGTTCAGGTGTATATCAGTATGTAGTGTCTCTACTTTAAAGAGTCCTCTCCTGCTGATGTTCAGGTGTATATCAGTATGTAGTGTCTCTACTTTAAAGAGTCCTCTCCTGCTGATGTTCAGGTGTATATCAGTATGTAGTGTCTCTACTTTAAAGAGTCCTCTCCTGCTGATGTTCAGGTGTATATCAGTATGTAGTGTCTCTACTTTAAAGAGTCCTCTCCTGCTGATGTTCAGGTGTATATCAGTATGTAGTGTCTCTACTTTAAAGAGTCCTCTCCTGCTGATGTTCAGGTGTATATCAGTATGTAGTGTGTCTACTTTAAAGAGTCCTCTCCTGCTGATGTTCAGCTGTATATCAGTATGGAGTGTCTCTACTTTAAAGAGTCCTCTCTTGCTGATGTTCAGGTGTATATCAGTATGTAGTGTCTCTACTTTAAAGAGTCCTCTCCTGCTGATGTTCAGGTGTATATCAGTATGTAGTGTCTCTACTTTAAAGAGTCCTCTCCTGCTGATGTTCAGGTGTATATCAGTATGTAGTGTCTCTACTTTAAAGAGTCCTCTCCTGCTGATGTTCAGGTGTATATCAGTATGTAGTGTCTCTACTTTAAAGAGTCCTCTCCTGCTGATGTTCAGGTGTATATCAGTATGTAGTGTCTCTACTTTAAAGAGTCCTCTCCTGCTGATGTTCAGGTGTATATCAGTATGTAGTGTGTCTACTTTAAAGAGTCCTCTCCTGCTGATGTTCAGCTGTATATCAGTATGGAGTGTCTCTACTTTAAAGAGTCCTCTCTTGCTGATGTTCAGGTGTATATCAGTATGTAGTGTCTCTACTTTAAAGAGTCCTCTCCTGCTGATGTTCAGGTGTATATCAGTATGTAGTGTCTCTACTTTAAAGAGTCCTCTCCTGCTGATGTTCAGGTGTATATCAGTATGTAGTGTCTCTACATGTCTCCATGCTTTAATGTTCAAAAGGCTCTCTATTTTTCTCATACTGCCTACCTCTTTTCACCCTCTGTCTGAAACCAGAGCCCAGTCTGCTCTGATTGGACAACAGTAATATGATCACAGTAACGCTGTTGGTCCACTGATAAGAGACGTCGCTGTGAATCACATCAACACAGAAATGAAATCCCAGGTAAAATGTAAAAGCAAACATTATTCAAGATAAATTAACTAGTGGATTTTTGACATTAAATGTGAAAACAGGAATCAAAAGTGCTAATTTGTAAAAAAAAATTATCACTATTTCTATTTGCAGACTTTTAAGAAGTACATGAACATTTATCGTTAGAAATAAATTTATTTATGGCCTTATTTGATTTGAATAAAGACAATTGCTTTCTATGTTTTTCTGGGTCAGATTTTCCTGCTGGGGTTTCAGTTCAGACTGAATTCATGCAGCGAACACACACACACACACACACACACACACACACACACACACACACACACACACACACACACACACACACACACACACACACACACACACACACACACACACACACACACACACACACACACACACACACACACACACACACACCCCCGGCCTCAGTGATGGAGATATTGTTTGACAGTCTCGGTGAAGGAGGGCATGAAGAGAAAGTCTCTCTCTCCTGTGTGGACTCTCTGCAGCAGCTTGTTGTTCAACACTGCAAACTGGAAATGTTCGAGGTAAGTGTGTGTGCCAACAGTGTGTGGTGTGTGACAGCCTCTGCGTGTATGTGTGTGTGTCGAGTTGTAACAGTGTGTTGTTCAGGAGAAAACAAACACCAGGAGCTTTGAGGTCAGGCGGAGTGTTGGCATTGTTCTGCACGAAGCCTTTTCAAGCAAGTAGTTATTAAATCAAACTAAATTAAAAACGTGTCACAATACAAGGACAGTGTGGGGTGCACAAAAAGATGAATTTTCCAAATATGCACAAAGGATATTTAATATATAAGTAAACCGCACTCGGGGACCGCAAACCTAAGGTGCGTTCAGGTGCTGCTTGTTTTACCGTTTTTCCCGAGATGGAAGGTCATTTTCCCGACTTTTCTGTCTCATGAACATTAAGTCGTGATATAGAAACAATATGAACGTAGCAGATATTTTATATTTGATTCCTCGGAGCATTTAAAGAACACATCTCTCTCTGAGCAGAAGGACTTTTTGCAAAAGATCCCCATATGACAAATTTAAAAGAGCTGCATCCAATTCAGCTATATTTTGGAAAAGGTCCTTTGAGCATAATCAGTACTTTCAGTAGGTTACACTTTAACTGAACACAAGAGTAGTGTAACCTTTTGATTTGATTCATTTAAAGTAATGACATCAGCAGGAAGTTGTTTCCTGATTATAAAGACTATATGAGGATATAACGTGTTTTTGGTTTAGCTTTCTGTATTCACACAAATCTTTAAAGCGCCCATGTCATGCTGTTCCAGTTATTACCCGTCCCCTTGTGTTATGAAGGTTTTTCTGCATGTGAACGGTCTGCAGAGTCAAAGACCCTCAAAGCACACCCTGTAGCGAGTAACACTCTAACACAGAGAAGACCTGTCTGTGCTGCCCCAGAACGCCTCGTTGGACATTTCTCTTTTCCCATTGTTTGCTTCCTGGGTTCTGTGACGTGCCCATACATGGACCAATCCGTGGAGCTCTTCACACACACACACACACACACACACACACACACACACACACACACACACACACACACACACACACACACACACACACACACTCTTATAGCGGGGAAACTGTGACGCGCTGGGGGGGGGGGGGGTGGGTGCTAGTGGAGCCTCGCAGATGGGGGTGCTGCAGCCCCCTCAGCACCCTACCCTTCCCGCGTCCATTCGCGATGTCTCGCTGTCTCGCAGACCCCACGCAGCAAGCAGGAAATGAACCCAGCTCACACTGTCCGCTCCTCGCAGCAGCGAGCCTCGCCCGTCCCGCCAACACGGCACCCAGACCCCACGCAGCATTCTCATCTGTTTGTCAGGTGTCATTTTCTGGTTGCTAACAAACGCCATTGTAAAACATAAACACTGATGTTCCGCTGTAACAGTGGTGGACTCATCAGAACAGAGTGGGAGAGCTGACCAATCAGAGCACAGTGGGCTCACAGGGGGGGGGGGGCAGGAGCTCCAACAAGCCGTGTAGGACAGAGAGTGAATACACAGACTATACAGAGATGCTGTTTGAGAAACCAATGTGAGATTGGAACATTGAACAATGTAAATCTATTCTAGTAGACCTCAACAATGGAACTATGATCAGTAGAAATGGCCGTGACATGGGACCTTTAAGATGTCTGAGTAGCCTCTTATGTGGTCGTCTGACTGTCTGAACATGGCTTACATCTGTCTGTGTTAGGGTTTCCGTTAGCCGGTAATTACCGTTTTTTAGCTGTTAAAATGTAATAAAACCCGGTAAATTCAAAACCTGCCGGTCAAAATGTCCGCTAATAATTAGGGATGCTCCGATCGATCAGCCGCCGATCATTATCGGCCGATATTCACTCTTAATAGTTTGATCTATGCTCTCTATAGGCCGATCAGGAGAGCTGGATCTGATCGATATGGACATAAACGCGAGTGAAGTATAACCGGACGCGAGAGAGAGATCAGATCAGCTGCTGCATAAACACCTGAAGCCCCGCCCACTGTTTAGCGCGCTGCATGAGAAACTGACGGGCTGTCAGGAGAGAGGGAGAGAGAGAGGAAAAGAGAGGATCCGTTTCTCCCGTGTTATTATTCAAAGTTAATGTAAACTTTTGAATAATGTACTTCATCTACTACAAGTAGTTTGTTTGAATGTAATAATGTTGTTTGTGGAATCATTTATTGAAAAATGAATCTGAATTTTTCGATCTGTTACGATTATAAACTGAAGCAATATAAAAATGACTCCCATTAACTGAGTTTTAAACATCAGCATATCCGGTCATTACCTGCTAACAGAAACTCTGCTACACAATTCTTATTCTTATTATTGAAACATGACGGGTTTCAAATTTGTCCGGTAAAATAAATTCTGTCCGGAGATTTGACCGGCGAGAAAAAATCCTAGCGGAAACCCTGGTCTGTGTGTGTGTGTGTGTGTGTGTGTGTGTGTGTGTGTGTGTGTGTGTGTGTGTGTGTGTGTGTGTGTGTGTGTGTGTGTGTGTACCTGTGCATGCTTGCATGTTTGAAGCCGTTGAAGCGAGGCTAACCTGACCTCTCTCTCTTCCTTCAGTCTCCTGATGCTCACCGCAGAATAAATCATTCATTTGAAACATACAGTCGTGCAACAAAAAGAAAACGATTGTGTCGACAAGCTGACACAACAACGTTCACCGTCTGTAACGACCTCTGTTTCAACTTCTACAAGGTATGTATAACAACCGGGGTTAACATAAACATCTTTTTAAATGTAAGGATGTTTTCAGATCTGTTAAAGAAAAACCCTTCTACACACAACCTCACAAACACTTGACTTCCAGGCCAGAAAAGCCGCAGAAGATGATTAAAAAAGTTCAATATTCTGGGGGTAAATTATTTATTTTGCATGATTATGTCTGTTCAGTGAACCGTACGATAAAATGCACGAGAAAATATGATATACCTTTATCATAAAATAGCACCTGACAAAATAAAAATAATTTATTTGGAGCCTATACGATCAAAACAAACATAAGTAGGCTGAGCTTAGTGGTTCTTGGGGGTTTTCAGAAACTAACTTTAAAGGTCCCATGTCATGCTTCTCTGGTTCTGACCCGTCCCCTTGTGTTCCGTAGCTTCTGCATGTAACCGGTCTGCAGAGTCACAAACCCTCAAAGTGCACCCTGTAGCGAGTAACACTCTAACACAGAGAAGACCTGTCTCTGCTGCCACAGAACGCCTCGTTGGACATTTCTCTTTTTCCATTGTTTGCTTCCTGGGTTCTGTGACGTGGGAACACCCAGATCAACAACAAATGACCGGATTGGCCCAAATGGACCAATCCTTGGAGCACCCTCACTCACCAGGACCCCTTGGCTAACTAACAGGGAGTCCCATTGACTTGCATAGAGCACCCTGGTTGGTAATAGGCGAGTTGGGATGGCGGAGAAATGCTCTCTGCAGACCCATTCTCACAGCGTTAGAAACCTTTTTCTTACTCAATATCAAGCCACTTATTGTTTTTACTTCGGCTGTGAGTGTTTGTGTGCTCAGGATGAGTTTCGCTTGTTCTCGCTGTATCGCCGACCCGGAAACCTGTCCGCTCCTCGCAGCAAAGAGCCTCGCAACTTCCCGACCAATCAGAGCACACTGGGCTCACAGGGAGGGGGGGGGGGGGGCAGGAGCTCCAACAAGCCGTGTAGGACAGAGAGTGAACACACAGACTATACAGAGATGCTGTGAGAAACCAATGTGAGTTTGGAACATTGAACATTATAAACCTCAACAATGGAACTATGATCAGTAGAAATGGCCATGACCTTTAAGGTGGATATGTGCGCCAAATTTCGGGTCAATTGGACTCACTTTCCTGATGTTTTTGCACATTTCCACAACATTCCAAGCATCCTAAGTGCCTCTAAAATGTGTAATAACTCCAGTATTAAACCTGAAGTGCTTGATAATCATCACAAGATCAGTGTTTTTAACTAATCCCTCAGGTTAATGAGTCAGTCTGTACAGAACATGTTAACTAGGAGTGTGAGTATCAGCTGTGCTCACGTTCACACAGCCGCTGATCCTCTGTCAGATGTATCACTAAGTGGCTTTTTGTCACCAGCGAACAGTAACTCTTTCTCCATAATTCATATTTCACACCGCTAAATGACTCGCATTTCGACACTGTTTGACACCTGAAACGCTGCCGACAATGACATCAATTCTTACACCTCATCATACCAAAAGTCCCACAATGCCTTGGCGTCGTTCCTCCCCCTAATAATGATTAATTGTCGGGTCTTAAACTCAGCGCCGTTAATCTTTCGGGGAGCTGCAGGTGCTAACAGCCGGAGCTAATTGGGGTACAGAGCCAATTAGAGGCAGGGGAAGACTGGTGTTAACGTGATGAGGCTCTTAAAGACGCAGACCTGCAGAGACACAGTTTGAGACGCTCATCTGGAAACACACGGAGACACGAGAGGAGACGAGACGTCCTGAGAAAGAACAGCTCTCTGTCTGTCAGGTGTTTGAGCTGATAAAGTAACTAAGTACATTTACTCAAGAGCTGTATTTAAGTACAATTTAGAGTACATTTCTTGGGGTTAGAAACGGCATTTCAATCTCCCTGTCTGTATCACACACATAGAGAAATTGACCTTTGACACTTTATGTATTAATAATTGACTTTTGAGACGAAGATTCTGCAGAACATGCATCTCTAGGTTGAAACAAGTGGACGTTCAATATATTACAACAAGTTCTTTGTGTGTATCAAAACTGCCTACTTGATGCATCAAATAATGTAATATATTTAGTAATATTTTGTGAATTGAAGCCAATTTTCAGCAGAATTAGTACTTTTTAAAGTAAATATTCTTGAACAAAGAATTAATAAACTCTAAGCAGGCGATGTTGTGATGCAGCAGTTTTGTTTTCTCTCTGTTACTCTTCACTTTTCCTCATTAAGCAACAGCTAGAGGGATCGCTTCTTGATGCTTTTCTTCTTCTTCTACTTCTCGTTGTTCTACTTCTTCTTCTAGTTTTTAGAGTGTGCACGGTTTGTGTGTATATGTGGATGTTTTTTTAACGGTTAAAATGTTTAAATAATATTTATTTATTCATGAGAAGGTGGTTGTTTTAATGAATTAGCTTTTTACTTAGTTTTTCTATCTACTTCTTCTACTTCTTCTTCTTCTTCTTCTACTTGTTGTTGTTGTTGTTGTTGTTGTTGTTCTTCTTCTGCTCCTTCTTCTTCTTCACGATCAAATAATCAGTTCGGCAATAAATCCAATTAAGGTTTTGTTCTACATTTGACTAAAATCTGAGAAAATGGCATTGACTGTAATAACGGTACAAAGAGGTACAGTACGGTCCTGCCCTTTGACCCTTCTTCTTCTACACCTTTTGTCTTCTGAGCTCCTCCATGACACCTTGATGTCATCCCCCAGATCTTCCAATCACAAACCTCTCCCCCTTTATCTCACCCGGGCAGTTGCTAAGCAACGGAGCCCTTGTATAATTCATTTACCCGCTGCATGCAAATATGTGGACAATTAACCACTTCTGTTTGCATAATAGATTTGGGGAGGAGGAGGTGGGTGATGGGAGGTGTGGTGGGGGGGGGGGGGGGTGTATTTAACTCCCAGTTCATCTCATCCTGCCTGACGACACAAAGCAAACGATGGGTGAGAGAAAGGGAGGTAAAAGAGAGAAAGAGGGAGAGAGAGGGCACCGAGCAAATCATTTCCACTCCCTCTCATCGCAATCATTGCAGCCTCAATACTTTCATTCTTTCTGTGTGTTCGTTCAACTCGTCATTGAGAGGAGGAGCAGAACTGCAAATTACCTCGACTGCAACACACACACGCACACGCACACACACACACACACACACACACACACACACACACACACACACACACACACACACACACACGGTAATTGCTACCCTCCGCTCAGCAGCCATTGATGTGCAGATGAAGATGGCCGCCGCATGTTTTTGCGCTGAATGAAAACCATGTTTTGGTTGAGCTCTGTCAACCGAACAGCTGGATTGCCATTTTTCACTCAAATTAGATTTCGGCTGAAGCACCGGCGCTGGGGGAAATTAAACGGCACAACAAGAAGCAGAAGGAGAGCGCAGCCACTTTCTCTCTTTCTGTCTTTTCATGCTCTCCCTAATTTGGTACAAAAGAGGGTTCAGAGCGGGGCGCCGTGGCAACTCAAGCTGCATCCATCCTCCCATCCAACATCCATCTCTCCCTCCATTCATCCGTCTCTCCATCCATTGGGTTTTATTCCAGCTTTGTCTCTTTTTTACTGACACATTTTCTGTTGATCTTCTGTTCAGAATGACAGAATGTATCTGCCTGTCAAACAGAACGGCAGGAACTTTTCCCCAGTGAAAACATCCCAGCTGTTTTATCCTTTTTATTTTCAAGAAAGACCAAGAAAATAAAGGTTGAAATACGCAGCATTCATCGGGCCGCACTGTGTCAACATGTGAGCGGCAGGAGGAGCGTTCGTACCCAGATTTATTGACGACGCTGAAGTTGGCTTCCGATTCAGAGCATCCGATTCGGCAGTTAAGGGGAAAGTTAAGGGACATTTAATTTACAGCGCTGAGCGAACAATCCTCCGTGTTTGAACCTCTTAAATCGCTGCATAGCCGATTTATTTGGACTGGATTATCCCAGAGAGGCTAAAGATTATTTATAACCCAGTTTGAGTTTTGTGAAACCTTAATTCTATTTGTGAAAATACAAGAAGACATAAAGGCTTGCCCAGCTGGGAGGTTCACTCTCTGATCCTGATCCTGGCTGCTGCAGCAACCTCTGCCTTCCACCTGTGTTTGTATTTTCACAAATAGAATTAAGGTTTCACAAATCTGAAACTGTGTTATAAAGAATCTTTAGCCTCTCTGGGATAATCCAGTCCAGATTTGATGAGTCTAGGTCTAGTGGTTTTAGATCAGGACCTGGTCTAATGTGGTCTACATGTGAAAAAAGCACTGAAATCTCCCTTTTTTGTATTTTCACAAATAGAATTAAGGTTTCACAAATCTCTGAAACTGTGTTATAAAGAATCTTTAGCCTCTGCGGGATAATGCAGTCCAAATAAATCGGCTATGCAGCGATTTAAGAGGTTCAAACACGGAGGATTGTTCGCTCAGCGCTGTAAATTAAATGTCCCTTAACTTTCCCCTTAACTGCCGAATCGGATGCTCTGAATCGGAAGCCAAGGTTGCACTTTCAAAATGAGCTTTAAAGTGTTGGAGGCGGGGCTCAGTGGGATAGTGCGTTGATCTTTGGATCAGGGGAGCACTGGTTCAATCCCCACTGCAGTCAGTGTGTCCCTGAGCAAGGCACTTCACCCCAAATGTATGTAAGTGGTTTAGGAGAAAAAAGCGTCTAACAAGGGACATGTAACGTGTAAATAAAAGAAGCTGCAAAAACAACAACAGATGTTTAGATGCATTTCCATGGCGGCACGTAGCGCGGTTTAAGCGTGCCGTGCCTGGCCCGTTTTTGGTTGCGTTTCCACTCGGCGTAGTTCCGGCGAGCGGGTACTTTTTCACAGTTTTCTGGCTCTCCAAAATCGAGGTTCTTTCCGGGCCAACAACCGGGCTGAGTCGGGCTGAGTATGCTAAACTAGTGAGAGAATCGCTGGCAACTACAACACAATGAACATATTTGACCGTGATTTAATTGTAAAACACGTTTCTAAATGATGCCGAAGTAACAACATACTGATACCGGTTAGTAAAAACCATTAATTAATGCTTTGACAAGTCTGCAGACAGACGGCAGGCGAGAAACCTTTTAAAATGCGTGTTTTCTGAATGGAGATCGGCTAAGCTAACGCAGTATATGCTCCGACCGTCCACACTCACAACAACGGCCTATAGACATAAATAAACCAGCGACTGTATTCTCCATGACACAGACAGTCTGTGGTTTGTACTTGTTTAACTTTTGTCTAGTTTCTGAACAGATATGAGGAGCTGTGAGCTCTGAGTGCTAACAGCTAACGGCTGATGTTGGTTTTGTGGTTCGCATTGATGATGACGTCACGGCTCCGCCTACACTGCGTTACTATAGTTACCGCCCCAGCTACTAGTGAGCCTGGCCTACCAAGGCCTAACTGTACCGTACTAAGCCGAGAGGCCCTGCAGTGGAAATGCACCATTATATTTGTCTACAAGGGCTATCAAATGTAATGGTCATGATTAATATTGAAACCATAACTGGATCAGTCCAGTTCTGAAGTCTTTACTCTGGCTTCCTGTGTGTTTCTAAATACTGCTGCTGGTTTATAAAGCTTTGAATGCTTTAGGCCCAAAATACATTTCTGACCTCCTGCTACATGACGAAGCCTCCGGATCTCTCAGGTCAGCTTCCTGTCCCCAGAGTCAGAACTAAACCTGGAGAAGTTCAGTTATTCTGCTCCAAACATCTGGAACAAACTCAGAAACCTGCAGGTACTCTTTTAAATCCAGGCTGAAGACTTTTCTTGTTGCCATCCATCCATCCATCCATCTTCTCCCGCTTATCCGTGGTCGGGTCGCGGGGGTAGCAGTTCCAGCAGAGAGCCCCAAACTTCCTTTTCCCTGGCGACATCAACCAGCTCTGACTGGGGGGTCCCAAGGCGCTCCCAGGCCAGCGAAGAGATATAATCCCTCCACCTGGTCCTAGGTCTACCCCTTGGTCTCTTCCCAGCTGGACGTGCCTGGAACACCTCCCTAGGGAGGCGCCCAGGTGGCATCCTAACTAGGTGCCCGAACCACCTCAACTGGCTCCTTTCGACGCGAAGGAGGAGCGGCTCAACTCAACAACTCAACAACTTTTCTTGTTGCCGCTGCTTTTAATTGAACTATTCACATCTCACACTGCACTGTAACTTGTATTCATGTATTTCGTACCTGTGTTGTTCTAGATCAGCTTGTTTAATGTGTATTCTATTATCTTTGCTTTTGAATTAGTGTATTAAATGCCATTTTCTAATATGTTTCCACTGCACTATTTCTTAATGCTCTTGTCTAGGTATTTTATTTCTGTAAAGCACTTTGAATTGTGTTGTGTTGAAGGGTGCTGTGTAAATAAACTTGCCTTGCCTTCAGCGTCTGGTACTTTTACTTCTTCAAACACTCATATCCATTCATGCAAATCACACTGTACATCTTACATTTATATATTCAGTTTAATATGTAATATTCCATCTCTCACATACGTATAATAACTTGCTTTATATCTTGTTTATTTCTTGTCTTTTAATTTGTATTGTACAATGCCATGTACTACTTCTTATCTCTTATCTTATCTTTAAAAAGCAGACGAGTGGAGGATGTTTTTACAGCGCTTTAATGAACACTATCACACGTTCCTCTCTCACATACGACGTCAGCCTGAAGTCCATTTCTCCCTTAGACCCCTCTCTTTTGCCACATGCAGAATGGGAGGGATGAGACCCTCTGTAATGGTCACACACGCAGAGCACACAGCACACAGTGAAGTGTGTCCTCTGCTTTTAACCCATCCCAGTACCAGGAGTCTCGTGCTAGGAGCAGCCATGTGTCCTTTCAACACGTGTTCACATGTGCTTTTGAACATGTGAACACGAGCCACATGGAATGACCCCGGGCTTCTGGGTAGAAACGGACCGATGATTGCGTAAGGCGGCAAATGGTCGTTATGATCGACAACATGGCGGCTTTGTCATAACGAGGCGAGAGAGGAAAGGTCAGAGTTCACAGGGAGGGGAGGGAGTGGTCTCCGTTGTCCAATAGAAACCTCACATCTAGACAGGACTATAGATTATACCTCAATATTTAGGGGGGGCATGAAATACAATGTGGGCAAACGATCTGAGTACTTCTACTTTTACTCAAGTACAAGATCTGAGTACTTCTACTTTTACTCAAGAACAAGATCTGAGTACTTCTACTTTTACTCAAGTACAAGATCTGAGTACTTCTACTTTTACTCAAGTACAAGATCTGAGTACTTCTACTTTTACTCAAGTACAAGATCTGAGTACTTCTACTTTTACTCAAGTACAAGATCTGAGTACTTCTAATTTTACTCAAGAACTAGATCTGAGTACTTCTCCTTTTACTCAAGTACAAGAACTGAGTACTTCTACTTTTACACAAGTACAAGATCTGAGTACTTCTACTTTTACTCAAGTACAAGATCTGAGTACTTCTACTTTTACTCAAGTACAAGATCTGAGTACTTCTACTTTTACTCAAGAACAAGATCTGAG
>CM053249.1:2349110-2369110 GCA_028583405.1 Pogonophryne albipinna
TACATGTTGAACCCAAATACCTGTACTTTCTACTTCTTACTTGTTGAACTCAAATACCTGTACTTTCTACTTCTTACATGTTGAACACAAATACCTGTACTTTCTACTTCTTACTTGTTGAACCAAAATACCTGTACTTTCTACTTCTTACTTGTTGAACTCAAATACCTGTACTTTCTACTTCTTACATGTTGAACACAAATACCTGTACTTTCTACTTCTCACATGTTGAACACAAATACCTGTACTTTCTACTTCTTACATGTTGAACCCAAATACCTGTACTTTCTACTTCTTACATGTTGAACCCAAATACCTGTACTTTCTACTTCTTACATGTTGAACCCAAATACCTGTACTTTCTACTTCTTACATGTTGAACTCAAATACCTGTACTTTCTACTTCTCACATGTTGAACCCAAATACCTGTACTTTCTACTTCTCACATGTTGAACTCAAATACCTGTACTTTCTACTTCTTACTTGTTGAACTCAAATAACTGTACTTTCCACTTCTTACATGTTGAACACAAATACCTGTACTTTCTACTTCTTACATGTTGAACCCAAATACCTGTACTTTCTACTTCTTACATGTTGAACCCAAATACCTGTACTTTCTACTTCTTACATGTTGAACACAAGTACCTGTACTTTCTACTTCTTACATGTTGAACTCAAATACCTGTACTTTCTACTTCTTACATGTTGAACCCAAATACCTGTACTTTCTACTTCTTACATGTTGAACTCAAATACCTGTACTTTCTACTTCTCACATGTTGAACCCAAATACCTGTACTTTCTACTTCTCACATGTTGAACCCAAATACCTGTACTTTCTACTTCTTACTTGTTGAACTCAAATAACTGTACTTTCCACTTCTTACATGTTGAACACAAATACCTGTACTTTCTACTTCTTACATGTTGAACCCAAATACCTGTACTTTCTACTTCTTACATGTTGAACCCAAATACCTGTACTTTCTACTTCTTACATGTTGAACACAAGTACCTGTACTTTCTACTTCTTACATGTTGAACTCAAATACCTGTACTTTCTACTTCTTACATGTTGAACACAAATACCTGTACTTTCTACTTCTTACATGTTGAACTCAAATACCTGTACTTTCTACTTCTTACATGTTGAACCCAAATACCTGTACTTTCTACTTCTTACATGTTGAACACAAATACCTGTACTTTCTACTTCTTACATGTTGAACACAAATACCTGTACTTTCTACTTCTTACATGTTGAACCCAAATACCTGTACTTTCTACTTCTTACTTGTTGAACTCAAATACCTGTACTTTCTACTTCTTACATGTTGAACACAAATACCTGTACTTTCTACTTCTTACATGTTGAACTCAAATACCTGTACTTTCTACTTCTTACTTGTTGAACCAAAATACCTGTAATTTCTACTTCTTACTTGTTGAACTCAAATACCTGTACTTTCTACTTCTTACATGTTGAACACAAATACCTGTACTTTCTACTTCTCACATGTTGAACACAAATACCTGTACTTTCTACTTCTTACATGTTGAACCCAAATACCTGTACTTTCTACTTCTTACATGTTGAACCCAAATACCTGTACTTTCTACTTCTTACATGTTGAACCCAAATACCTGTACTTTCTACTTCTTACATGTTGAACTCAAATACCTGTACTTTCTACTTCTTACATGTTGAACACAAATACCTGTACTTTCTACTTCTTACATTTTGAACTCAAATACCTGTACTTTCTACTTCTTACATGTTGAACCCAAATACCTGTACTTTCTACTTCTTACATGTTGAACACAAATACCTGTACTTTCTACTTCTTACATTTTGAACACAAATACCTGTACTTTCTACTTCTTACATGTTGAACCCAAATACCTGTACTTTCTACTTCTTACATGTTGAACCCAAATACCTGTACTTTCTACTTCTTACATGTTGAACTCAAATACCTGTACTTTCTACTTCTTACATGTTGAACACAAATACCTGTACTTTCTACTTCTTACATGTTGAACCCAAATATCTGTACTTTCTACTTCTTACATGTTGAACTCAAATACCTGTACTTTCTACTTCTTACATGTTGAACACAAATACCTGTACTTTCTACTTCTTACATGTTGAACCCAAATACCTGTACTTTCTACTTCTTACTTGTTGAACTCAAATACCTGTACTTTCCACTTCTTACATGTTGAACACAAATACCTGTACTTTCTACTTCTTACATGTTGAACCCAAATACCTGTACTTTCTACTTCTTACATGTTGAACACAAGTACCTGTACTTTCTACTTCTTACATGTTGAACTCAAATACCTGTACTTTCTACTTCTTACATGTTGAACACAAATACCTGTACTTTCTACTTCTTACATGTTGAACTCAAATACCTGTACTTTCTACTTCTTACATGTTGAACCCAAATACCTGTACTTTCTACTTCTTACATGTTGAACACAAATACCTGTACTTTCTACTTCTTACATGTTGAACACAAATACCTGTACTTTATACTTCTTACATGTTGAACACAAATACCTGTACTTTCTACTTCTTACATGTTGAACCCAAATACCTGTACTTTCTACTTCTTACTTGTTGAACTCAAATACTTGTACTTTCTACTTCTTACATGTTGAACACAAATACCTGTACTTTCTACTTCTTACATGTTGAACCCAAATACCTGTACTTTCTACTTCTTACATGTTGAACACAAATACCTGTACTTTCTACTTCTTACATGTTGAACACAAATACCTGTACTTTATACTTCTTACATGTTGAACACAAATACCTGTACTTTCTACTTCTTACATGTTGAACCCAAATACCTGTACTTTCTACTTCTTACTTGTTGAACTCAAATACTTGTACTTTCTACTTCTTACATGTTGAACACAAATACCTGTACTTTCTACTTCTTACTTGTTGAACCAAAATACCTGTACTTTCTACTTCTTACTTGTTGAACTCAAATACTTGTACTTTCTACTTCTTACATGTTGAACACAAATACCTGTACTTTCTACTTCTTACTTGTTGAACCAAAATACCTGTACTTTCTACTTCTTACATGTTGAACACAAATACCTGTACTTTATACTTCTTACATGTTGAACACAAATACCTGTACTTTCTACTTCTTACATGTTGAACCCAAATACCTGTACTTTCTACTTCTCACATGTTGAACACAAATACCTGTACTTTCTACTTCTTACATGTTGAACACAAATACCTGTACTTTCTACTTCTCACATGTTGAACACAAATACCTGTACTTTCTACTTCTTACATGTTGAACCCAAATACCTGTACTTTCTACTTCTCACATGTTGAACACAAATACCTGTACTTTCTACTTCTTACATGTTGAACCCAAATACCTGTACTTTCTACTTCTCTCATTTCCCAAACAGCTGGTTCCTTTAGTCTGAATGTGTGTTTGGTGGCGTGATCATTATTCTTTAGAGTCATTGCGTGCCTATTGATTTGAACACGATCCGTGTATCCATCATTTCCTGGTCTTCTCTAAAGAAGAGGGACCAATGGAAACGTTGTCATGTTGCCGTTGTTCAGCATGGAAACATTCATTAGCTAACAATGACATTATTGTTCTATTAATATAAAGGGAGGTCAGGTACTCTTTAAAACAGCTGCTAGTTATGGGTACTTTTTACTGAAGTACACTTCAAAGCCTCTTTACTTTGACTTGAGTAAAGAAGTTTAGTCAGTACTTCTACTTTTACCATTTTTAAACACGAGTATCTGTACTTCTACTTGAGCAAAGGATGTGAGTACTCTTGCCATCTCTGGTTATTGGTGGTAAACAGTGAGGACCACAGAATGATCTAACAGGACTAAAGTGACGTTAACAAACACATGTTGTTTAAAGTGCTGCAGCTCATTATCAGGCCTGCAAAAGGACGTGAGCGCTGGATGTTAGATAAGTGTCTCGTTCAATAAGTTAAGGTACAAGACGAGTGTGTGTTCGTGTAAGAAGGAGATGAAAGCTAATTGTTTTTCAGAATCTGCTGTGTGTGTGTGTGCAGCTGTGAGAGCATCATGTTACCGCTTTATGCGATAATGAAATGGCTGTATAGAAGACGGACGTAGAGCAGTGTCTTATGTAGTTAATGAAAAACAAAAGGAAACAGAAAGTGTTATTTGTTGCCGTCTGATTTATTTAATTTCAACGTTTTACACATTTAAATATCAGCTTTCAAAGATAATGTTCCCTTAAAAGAACAATCTGCATGAAGATACTGTTTCTGGGGAGATTTGTTGCTATTGAATATCTTTGAGATTTGATTGGTCGAGAGCTCCACAAATTCACTGCCATTAACCTCCATTGAATAGAGGCAAAGTATGGACAGATGAATCAAACTCTCTCTGTGTGAAGACAGCATATGGACAATGGATTACATTTTGATAAAGATTGCACATTAAAATCTCTTTACTTGGGTCCAGGAATAATGAGAGGAAGGTTAATAAAGAGAGTGTGTGTGTGTGTGTGTGTGTGTGTGTGTGTGTGTGTGTGTGTGTGTGTGTGTGTGTGTGTGTGTGTGTGTGTGTGTGTGTGTGTGTGTGTGTGTGTGTGTGTGTGTGTGTGTGTGTGTGTGTGTAGTAACAGAAGCAGCCTATAGATGGCAGCAGAGAACAGGAAATGACAGTGTTCATATTCAGGTAAGGTTACATGTATGACTTTAATCTTGTAAATTTAAATGTGCATTCAACACAAAAAACATATATAACATAATGTTCAATAATATGTTAATTTGGATATATTTTTGTAATTATTGGCGTTTATATAAAATGTACCCCACTAACACAGATATTATTTAATTTAAGAATCGTTTAAATGAATGAATACACGTATTTAGTCAACATTATTACTGTACATTCATTGCTCATCATGACTGACACCCATTACCCTTTTACATTTGCTCGAAAGGCAATTTTATTTTGCTATAGTTTTGAGGCAAATATGTATATTTTCAGGTGTGGGGTTTGCGGTATATATAAATGTATATATCGAATAATGATTCATTAGGATAAACCCTTTGAGATGAATATTCATAAAACAGCGTGAATATAATGTGTGTGATTTCTAATGTCTGCAGAAGAAGACAGCCGGCAAACTGAGAGAGAGAAAGGAGGGGAACAGAGTGTGTGTGTGTGTGTGTGTGTCGTCCTCTCTCGTTTATTTAGTGTGTTTACAGTGGGTCGGAGTAAACATCGCTGCTGTTTGTTCCCTTTACGTTTACAACAAACAGGACGGAGCTGCTGCTGTCACCCTGTTTGTAGTTCAGACGTCCAATTATTACACAGCACCAACCTTCATCCAATTATTATCCAACACACACACACACACACACACACACACACACACACACACACACACACACACACACACACACACACACACACACACACACACACACACACACACACACACACACTCTATTATCATCGCTCTTTCTGTGACGGCGCTGAACAACAAGAATTATACACCTTAATTAACCAGCCAACATGTCAGTGTATTTATAATAACTACTGACACAGAGCGAGAGAGGGAGATTCAACAAACACACACACACACACACACACACACACACACACACACACACACACACACACACACACTGTAAAAACACTGTAGAAGAGACTAAAAGCAAAATCAAAGTTTGTAAATCAAACAGTTATGAACAAAACACATCAACACCTCTCTACTGAGTAATATATCTATTTGTATATATACACATACACTACTTTGTGCACATATCATACCTGTGAATTCCTTATTTTGTTTGTCCACCATTGTTGTCTTTGTAATTAGATGTTTTTTTTCAGTTTCTATATTCTTAGAGAACAGACAGTTCGACGAGGTCAACTCACTAGCTTTTTTTTTTACATCTTGCACTCTTCTTAAGTGGATATTTTAAATAATTTGAGTGTTTTATGACACAATGTTGAGGAACCATTGAGTTGTAAGTTAAAGGCCCTGGCACACACACACACACACACACACACACACACACACACACACACACACACACACACACACACACACACACACACACACACACACACACACACACACACACACACACACACACACACACACACACACACACACACACACACCAAACTGACACCAAAGAACACGTCCCGACGGACCCAACTGTTGCGTCTCCTCACGTCTCCTGCGTCTTGGCCATGTGTCGCACTGGAACACACCGCAAAGACTTCAGCCGACGGCCAAGCAGCACGTACGAACTGCGCATGCGTGAGTGGCAATAACTCAGGTAGTGTGTGTTCATCATTCAAAAGAGGCAACAACCGGAAGACAGACTGCGTGATAACCGAGAGAATGAATGATGAAAAAGAAACTCTTGCGTCCAGGTGGGATGAAAATGAAAAAGAATAGCCGTCTGTGTGTGCCTTCTTAATCGTTTGTTTGGGTCCCTCACTTCCGTTTGGCCTCTCATGCACTGATTCGCTAAGCTGACCAGCCAATCAGAGTGATTTCGGCCTTCAGCCGACAGCCTCCCGATTCAACATGTCGAATCGGGGGCGGAAGGTGTCGGCACGACCGAAAAGACACGACGTGCGGGACACACCAATCTGAGTAGGGCGACAGGACGCTCATCGACGGCCAGACATCTATCGACGGCCACAACCTGGTTGGTGTGTCCGGGCCTTAAGAGGACATGCAAAGACTATACATTAAGATTTATTTCTGTATTTTTGTAGCCTGAAAATAAGACTGACATTTCATCTTGTTTCATCAACCCGACATTTGAAGTGATATTCGCCCAAATATGCCACAGAAGTATGTTAATGTTAGTTTTCAAACCTAATCCTTTTACAACAACTGGAGCTCAACGTTTGTCGAAACATCGTCCTTTAGAGCTTTGTCAATCTCATCCTCACTTGTTTATTTATCAGTCGTCATGTTTGATAATTGCTCGGTAGCTTCATAGGATAACTACGTTTCCATTGGTAATCCTGCCTAGAGACAACGTTTATATACCAACCAGGTTAAGAGCTACGCATAACGTGTTTAAATAACTTCATTTTGAGGAACCAGACTAAGGTACAGCTGCACTGTCGGTGTTTCCAGTCCTCCCAAAGAACACATATTATAGCATCTAACTTCATGTTCCTTCTTTAATTCTGTCACAGTGTATTGCTCCTCGGATGACACTTTGGCAGCTGTACTATTAATATTTTCTAATTATTTAGAAACTATGATCACTAACTATTAATAACACAACTAAATGTGTGATGTTTTTTTGTCTGCTGGCAGCTTCTCTGGCAGCCGTACTTGTTGCTCTGCAGTGTGAAAGTCTTCTTTTTACTCTTTTAATAGCATTTTTGTGAATGAAACTTTGCCCACAAGGTAATCAACTCTTGAGAATGCACACCTTGGCATGGACAGGTGTTTGTCATCAGGATTAAACAAGCGACTTCAGATGAGTTGGTGCAGTTTGGAAAGTTAAGGGAATCCACGGAAAGAGAAAAAGGTCTAGTTTTGGGTTTTTTGCAAATATGTGTTCATTTGTAAAGCTGCTCAATTGTGCTGTTGCATCCAATTGTGATTATCAGTTTTTATGAACATATGGACAGAAAACCCAATAAGCATGTTTGAGATTTAAAACAAAAAGTCTTTCCGAGGAAGTTAACATCAAGCGAACATTAGCGATGTTTTTCTTTAAGGCACTGGTCTTAAAACACACATTGCAAACACGGCTTTAACACATAGAAAAACCATCAACATGCTCAACAAACAACTCTTCAGAAGGTCGTGTTGTCATAGTAACAACGGATGTTCATACACACACTTAACCAAGCTGACAGGACGAGTCTGTGTGCGGAGGTCAGAGAATATTACAGTGGGTTTTGACAGTTTCAGTAACACACATACATTAAAGGTTGGTAAATCACAGCTTCATGTAGACGTCAAATTTAAAACAAATGACTACCTACATGTAAATAGATGTACAGTTGGTGTAAATAAACACATGTAGTGCTCACAAACACCTTCTTCTAAACAAACAACAACACTGACACATTAAACACTAATTAAAACAGAGCAGTATGGTTTATATTGTGGGTGGTTTATTTGATGCAATTAGTAAAAACTCTTGAAGGAAACGTCAGACTATAAGAGCTTCTCGCTTCCTTTTTTTCTTGCAAAAACAAGATATAGCTTGAACTATAAGGAGACAGCTACAACAAACATTTTACACAATAGTACCAAACAACAACAGCATTAGCAAGACCATATACCAACGGGAACAACCACATGGCTAATAGATTATTAATAATAATAATAGATTTATTTTGTAAGCGCTTTTACAGGTGCTCAAAGTCGCTTTACAGAGATAGTGAGAAGAATAATAAATACATAGAGTTGAAGTCAAATTAAAATCAAGCAATAAAACAACAATCACACATTAAAAGCCAGATTGAAGAGGTGAGTTTTTGTGAGTTTTTTGAAGGTAGTGAGGGATTAATAACAACATCAACAATAACTACTATTACCAAGAGAATACAACCACAACAATAATATTTTAGCTCCAAATGAGGCGTCCCTCAAGGCTCATTACTGGGTCCACGTCATTTTCTCCAAACACTTCCCTTTGGCAGCCTAATTCATTTCTTTGGTCCAAAATGTCACGATATGCAGATCACACACAACTCCTTTCTTACAAACCAGCCACTAAACAGATTCCTAGTTTAGCTTTTTTTCCACAGCAGGAATATTTTTAGAACGTTTTTAGAAACTATGAAGCAACATTTGGACTACAGAAACAAGAACTGGGCCCCCTTTACAACATTCCCTGAACTGTGTGAAGTACTTTCAGGAACTATTGGGAGCGACTTTGCGTCAAATTTAGGTTAAAACACGAGATTCAGGGCTACTTCAACATGAACAGCGTCCATAGTGTCAACAGTATTAATTAGTAGTGCTATGAAACGACTTCTGTAATAATATTTAAACACATTTTTAAAGCTGTCTTAAACTTTAGGTTATTTCTAAATTCAGTCAAAAGCTAGTGCCACACAACGCAACAGTAAACTACAATATAATCACATGACTGTGTTGCTTTCCATTGTTTTGTTATTATTGCTCATTGGCTATGTTAGAAAGACTAACAGGAACATTTTGTTTCTGATTTAGTTACCAGGTTCCTGGGAACAATGACAAATCTAATATTGGCAGCGAGTTACAGAAGCAGTTGTTTGGTTTAATCAAAAGCAACAGCTGTTGTCAATTGTCAAATGTTGACACCTACAAGATTTGTTCTAGCTTTTATTCAGCCCAACCTGACAAAACATAATTTATTCAAAATTGATTTTAAGATCTGTTTGTTTGGTTAATAACCACAGAGTCATTGTTTCGTGTTCTGGCATTTAATAAGCCTTCACATTCATAGATACAGGATGTTCCTTACACTTCTTCCTCCTGGATTGTAGTCATTGTTCACTGCTACCGTGCAGTCTTTCCATTTTGGATTTGTAAATATGTTTTTTTACATTCTTACTTTACACCCATCCAACGTTACACACCTTGAACGCTGTGAAGAAGAGTGTGTACTTGACGAACTTTACGAACCGCTAAGTGACGGAAATGTCCGGATTCTGTGAGATGTCAGTCCACTTTTCTAGATCAATGCTAATAGCTAAATCAGCTAAAACATGAACAAAAATGGTGATTCAAACAGGAAGAGTACAGTGGACTCCTGAGCGTTCAGATTATTTAGTTTTTTCTCCAAAGCGCCTTAATGTTCTGTTGAAGTAAAGACCGGGTCATTAACCTGCAGTGTGCAAGCTAATAGCCCAAAACCCCATTTCCCCACACCTTTCTACAATGCCTTCTTTAATTGTCCCTCCACTTTTTTACAGCAACAATCTGCATAGCTTCCATTCACCTGAACAGTTTCTTCTCCTCATCAACAAGGCTCGGGACCCCCCACTGACTCTTTACCTCAGCCACATCATAGACTCTACGCATTACATTAATGCACACAATGTATAGCATATCTTGTTTTTCATTACTGCACATATTTAATTGTATTCCAATTCTAATTCTATGATTGCCATAATATTTAATGTAAATACTGCTATATTTAAAAAAATCTTTTAATGTCATTATAGTTCATTTGATCAAATAGATAAATAGTTGAATAGATTTAACAATAGATATATAAGTAGATAGATGAGATATGTAATTCCTGCTCATGCTTTAGTGTTTACTTCCTGTCTGTCTTCTTCTGCTGTTCCCTTTAGTGTTTACTTCCTGTCTGTCTTCTTCTGCTGTTCCCTTTAGTGTTTACTTCCTGTCTTCTGCTGTTCCCTTTAGTGTTTACTTCCTGTCTGTCTTCTTCTGCTGTCCCCTTTCGTGTTTACTTCCTGTCTTCTGCTGTTCCCTTTAGTGTTTACTTCCTGTCTGTCTTATTCAGCTGTCCCCTTTAGTGTTTACTTCCTGTCTGTCTTCTTCTGCTGTTCCCTTTCGTGTTTACTTCCTGTCTTCTGCTGTTCCCTTTCGTGTTTACTTCCTGTCTGTCTTATTCTGCTGTTCCCTTTAGTGTTTACTTCCTGCCTGTCTTCTTCTGCTGTTCCCTTTAGTGTTTACTTCCTGTCTTCTGCTGTTCCCTTTAGTGTTTACTTCCTGTCTGTCTTCTTCTGCTGTTCCCTTTCGTGTTTACTTCCTGTCTTCTGCTGTTCCCTTTAGTGTTTACTTCCTGTCTGTCTTATTCTGCTGTTCCCTTTAGTGTTTACTTCCTGTCTGTCTTCTTCTGTTGTTCCCTTTCGTGTTTACTTCCTGTCTTCTGCTGTTCCCTTTAGTGTTTACTTCCTGCCTGTCTTCTTCTGATGTTCCCTTTAGTGTTTACTTCCTGTCTGTCTTCTTCTGCTGTTCCCTTTAGTGTTTACTTCCTGTCTTCTGCTGTTCCCTTTAGTGTTTACTTCCTGTCTGTCTTCTTCTGCTGTTCTCTTTGGTGTTTATTTCCTGTCTTCAGCTGTTCCCGTTAGTGTTTACTTCCTGTCTGTCTTCTTCTGCTGTTCCCTTTAGTGTTTACTTCCTGTCTTCTGCTGTTCCCTTTAGTGTTTACTTCCTGTCTGTCTTCTTCTGCTGTTCCCTTTCGTGTTTACTTCCTGTCTTCTGCTGTTCCCTTTAGTGTTTACTTCCTGTCTGTCTTCTTCTGCTGTTCCCTTTCGTGTTTACTTCCTGTCTTCTGCTGTTCCCTTTAGTGTTTACTTCCTGTCTGTCTTATTCTGCTGTTCCCTTTAGTGTTTACTTCCTGCCTGTCTTCTTCTGCTGTTCCCTTTAGTGTTTACTTCCTGTCTGTCTTCTTCTGCTGTTCCCTTTAGTGTTTACTTCCTGTCTTCTGCTGTTCCCTTTAGTGTTTACTTCCTGTCTGTCTTCTTCTGCTGTTCTCTTTGGTGTTTATTTCCTGTCTTCAGCTGTTCCCGTTAGTGTTTACTTCCTGTCTGCATTGCTTCCATTTATTTGATCGAGTAGATAGTCACATTTATTCAACAATAGATAGATAAGTAGATAGCTAGATGTGATATGTATTCCCTGTGCGTGCATGGAAACTAAACTTTGTCTTATTAAAGTCTCCTCCCTGCCTCCCTCCCTCCCTCCCTCCCTCCCTCTGCAGGTGACTCCCAGCCCATCTGTCTCTTCTCCACAGGGGGAGGACGGGTGAAGAGGAGGAGGATGAAGGTAAATTAACAAGTTGCCACATGTTTCCAGGCTGTGAGGTGAAAGTGGCTCTGCTGCTTTTAATTACACCTGGACGTCACTCCTCAAGTCTCAATGTAACCAACGGAGTGGAGGGAGAGGTACTTTATATCTAATTTCTCTCATATATGATGTGAGAGAAGGAAAGAGAAGAGTAGAAATCTGCAGCTCTGATTTAAATGTAATATATAAATCATTTTAAGTGCAGGTTTAAACGAGATTACACTTTGTTCACGACATAACAAGGAAATGTAAAAAATAGCATATTTCTAACTTCTTGCCTGTATATTCGTTTTCCAACGTTATGGTTGCAATTAGCAATAATTAGCACTATTTGCTAATAGTTATGGCTTTAGGTTTAAAGCTAATATCTTTATCAACTGGGTCAATCACTATAAAGTAACGTTGGTGTCCCCATCAGAATCACTCAGTCATCATGAACATGTAGCAGAATAATGAAACTCTGAGGTCTTATTATAAAAGGCCAAACATTGACACACATGATAAGTCTCTTGAAATGTGTTTCCTTCATTTTAAACCTTGTTTTTTCATTGGATGTACGTGATGTTGGCATGTCCCACACACTGCTCTGCTAACTACAGTGTGTGTAACAAGTGGTTAAATCATACTACATTAAAAAATAAATTATATGGTTTTATTGTCCTCAACGAGGTATTTCATAAAACGAGTCATTTTGATCATGTATATTCTATTTTCATAATAATATTGAACATTTCTCATGTGTCCCTGACATGGCTGTCCACCCTGTCCTTAAGGAGAAACTGCCGCATTAAAAAACCCTCTGATGTTTTCAGTGACATCACTACCACCATGTTGTCTTTCCTCAATGGAGGCTGAGACATTGGCTAGTTGCAAAGTCATTTTTTTACTTATATTTCGAAATTGTAATCATATTATGTGTGTAGTTCAGTGGCGAACTGTCAGGGCCTTCAAGGTATTCAGAGAATACCCTGGAACACTCAGATAAAACAAACAAAAAATCGATTTAATTATATAAATAAAATGTAATAAAATGAATAAATGAGAATGGTATCTGTGTTGTTGATCTGTAATATCACAGTGTTACGTTGGTTTGTTTGTCCTTCTCGGACCATGCACTACGCATTTCAGTGGGTTTGTGTTAGAAAAGAAAGCAACCAATCAGATCTTGTTCTGGGTCTCTGGGTAGAATATCCTTCACCAAGGTATTCTACATCCTTGATCGAATGCCCTGGCCGTTGCACTGAATGAGAGCGTACCTTTGGACTGACAGTTTGATCAACCAATCAGATATTGATTTGTAGCCAATGGGCGTGTTCTTCCAGAGTTCCCCTCGGTTCCAGGGTATTCTAGAAGGCCCGCTAGTTAACTGGCTCCAGACAGAGGATCTAGATGAATGCGACGAAGCAATTAATGCCGTTTTATTGTTGTTAACGTTGAAATGACAAGTGCAACAGGTGAAGAGGAAGTTGTTGCGGAATTGTTGTGAGTACCCTTTTCAAGACGACAATTCAGTGAAAAGACGGATATTATAATGGTGGTGGGGGGGGGGTGTGTGTGTCTATAGAAGGTCCAGTTGTGATAGACACGGTTCGCCACTGGTGTAGTTGGATGTCGTCAAGCTTAACATGTCCACTCTGTCATAGTGAAATGTCAATTAATATAAAAACCTTTCAGAAATTCGAAATATATTTGTTAAACCGTACACAGTCACCTTGCTAACTGAATCATGTTGCTAACTGAAGGTCCACCATGTGCTCATTAAATAATAATATTAGCCAAAAATGTCCACCCTGTCAGCAAGCCTTCCCATGACAGGGTGGACATGGTACAAATAGTTTGCCATCATTTCATTATTATCCAAATACTTTTTCCAGTAACTTAAATATATTGTTGAGAAAGGGACTATAGCTTTCTGAAAATGTACATTTTACAATCACTATGTAATCACAATGTATTTACTCTTTGAATGTTGTCCATGACAGGGTGGATACATGTTGCTGTTTGCATGTACTTGCAGTTCATTTATAAAAAGTGTGGGAGCTTGACCAACATCCATTTCTAACGGCATAACATAAACTTAATACAATGAACATGAAGTTTTATGGAAAATCTCAGATTTCTTTTTTTGGAAATGGGGAAGTCTCAAATGGTGATGTTGACTCAACTCCTAACACCCAACTCTAGAATTGATTGTGATTACATATGGGTCGGACGTCCATAGTCCTCTCGGGATCAATTGTCATAAATGGGTTGATGTTCGGAGCATGTTAGCATTTAGCACAGCCTTAAAGAGCTGCTAGCATCATTATTTTCCTCCTCTCAAATTATATATAATATTCAATATAAAGATATTTTTCATTGCCAATGTATTTTTTAACCACACAGGAAATGTTGATAATGATTATATCATAAAACGTTTAGCCTGTACATTTGTTTTCTTATGTTGTGGTTGCAGTAAACGATAATTTTCACTATTCGCAAACTGGCTTTTGACTTTTTAAAACAGACTTTAGATCCGTTATTATATAATATATGTAACTCTGAATTTCTACATAATGTGTGCTTTTACTTTTTGTACTTCTTTGGTGCTTACACTTTGGTTAATTGTGTGTCACTTCTAATTGCAGCAGAGTATTTCCACTCAGTGATACTACGACTATTACCGAATACAAAAAAAGCCTGCTTTTATTTAATCCTGTCTTCTCTCTTCTCCACCTCTCCCTCACTGTTTCACTCTCTCGGGTGTAATTGGCCTCAGTGTGTTTTTCTGCTCGTATGCTACATTAATTATCACAGCAATCAGACCGGGGACAATATGGCTTTATTTGTTCCTGCGGGAGAGCGCCGTGTGTGTGTGTGTGTGTGTGTGTGTGTGTGTTGACGTTGGTGTGTGCAGGCAGGTGATATTCATATGCATGTTAGGTACAGTTGAGCACTTTTATGGCTCATTATAAGCACTAACAAGGCTTCAGTAGCTGTATGTTCAGCCCTCAGGGAGCTGCTGTGAACACCTTCTCTCACAGGACTGAAAGTACACACAGACAAACACACAAACACACGACGGTAAAAAAAACAATTAGAGAGAATCCACGTGTGTGTTCACATCGCAGGGCGCAAGTCTGCAAACAGTTTTCAGACTTTCTTTTGTTGTCTTTCTGTGACTCGTCATCCTCCTCATGCTTTACTAATTACACGTTGCTATTAATATGAAACATAACCCTTTTATTTACGTACAAACAACACGTGAGAGAAGGTCGTAGTCATCATGGCCATTTCTACTGATCATAGTTCCATTGTTGAGGTCTACTAGAATAGATGTACATTGTTCAATGTTCCAAACTCACATTGGTTTCTCACAGCATCTCTGTATAGTCTGTGTATTCACTCTCTGTCCTCCACGGCTTGTTGGAGCTCCTGCCCCCCCCCTCCCTGTGAGCCCACTGTGCTCTGATTGGTCGGGACGTTTGCGAGGCTCGTTGCTGTGAGGAGCGGACAGGTTTCCGGGTCGGCGATACAGCGAGAACAAGCGAAACTCATCCTGAGCACACAAACACTCACAGCCGAAGTAAAAACAATAAGTGTGGCTTGATGTTGAGAAAGAAAAGGTTTGTAACGCTGTGAGAATGGGTCTGCGGAGAGCATTTCTCCACCATCCCAACTTAGCAGCCCGAAAAACGTTTACCCATTGAAACAGTCGTGGTAGATACCTTGTTTGTTTTAAACATCATAAACAAACAACAATGAACACTTACAGGTTGTGTACCCGAATCTCCCGCTGGTCCAAACAAAGTAGGAACAGCATCGTTCTTCAGTTCCCTACGCTGAGCATATCCGGCATGAGTCGCTGAAAGGTTTGGGAAGCTTTGTTTCGAGAAATGCTGGCAGAGGGTGTGGCCTCTGGGTGTTCACACGTCAGAGAACCCAGGAAGTAAACAATGGAAAAAGAGAAATCTCCAACGAGGCGTTCTGGGGCAGCATAGACTGTGTTAGAGTTGTACTCGCTACAGGGTGTACTTTGAGGGTTTGTGACTCAGCAGACCGTTCACATGCAGAAAAACCTTCATAACACAAGGGGACGGGTAATAACCGGAAAAGCATGACATGGGCCCTTTAAGTTTGGGGTTACCATTTGCTGTAATTATTGTGAAGAAGCATGGAGGAAGTGTGATGTAAAAACTTGGGTAAATAAAAACAGACGATGACCAAAGGTTTGCAGACACCCGAAACATGTCGTCTACTAACAGGCTGTAGAGGTTTGTTAGCGATGTTAGCATTATTGATGTTATCGCAGTTTTCTCCTTTGTTTCTTGTTTAATTTCTAAAGCGTCATCCTTTCCATTTCTTAGTTTAACTCACAGTTGTGATGACTTGTCTGGCTTCTATAAATGGCTCGATGTTATGCGGCTCATAGTCAATCAAGTAATCCCGCTAATTACCTGACTACAAACTAAATAAACGTTGGTGTTTTCTTCCTGTCTGTCTTCTTCTGATGTTCCCTTTAGTGTTTACTTCCTGTCTGTCTGTCTTCTTCTGCCGTTCCCTTTAGTGTTTACTTCCTGTCTGTCTGTCTTCTTCTGCCGTTCCCTTTAGTGTTTACTTCCTGTCTGTCTCCCTAGCTGTTCCCTATAGTGTTTACTTCCTGTCTGTCTTCTTCTGCCGTTCCCTTTAGTGTTTACTTCCTGTCTGTCTTCTTCTGCCGTTCCCTTTAGTGTTTACTTCCTGTCTGTCTACCTCTGCTGATTTCTCTGATGTCCAGCGCTCTGAATTTTTACCTCATTCCTTCTCTTAAGCTCAAGTAGAAACCGAAATATAAATAAAATAGTGCAGGACGATGTTGGAAATGAGTACAGTCATACATCCTACAGCCAGTAGAGGGTGCTGTCACAAGATCATATGTTGTTTCTGGGCATTTGCTGAAAACACACACACACAGAGACACACACACAGAGACACACACCAACACCTGTGCTAATGAAGCAGAGCTGCAGCACACACCGTCCTTGAGTCTGTCAATCAAGTGCTTACTAATGGGCTTCCACACACACACACACACACACACACACACACACACACACACACACACACACACACACACACACACACACACACACACACACACACACACACACATACACACACACACACAACACACACTGTGAGACACGTGCAAACACTCAATAACACACACACACACACACACACACACACACACACACACACACACACACACACACACACACACACACACACACACACACACACACACACACACACACACACACACACACACACACACACTCCCTCTCACAGCTGTACCTTCCTATTGAGAGGAGGGTTTCATTGAAAAGGCTGTAATCTGCCCACACACTCTCAGCCAGCAGATGATAAGAGACAGAGGGGGAGGGGGGGGGGGGGGGGGAGATGCATTTTAACAAAATAGTGAGATATAGATTGAAACATGTTGGAATAGATCAACATTAAGAGAATGATGGGAGCAGAGACATGATGCTAGACAGATTGATGTCAAATGTAAAGTCCTAAAATCCTATTTTAAAGGACACCTATCATGCTATATTTAAATGATATATTGTAGGGCCATACCTATATATATATATTAGGTATATTTATACGTTTCTGTTTTCAAAATACCGAACAGATCATGCATTTTAGCCATGCCTCATTTCGCTCTATTTGTTGTTCTCCAGCCCTGTTTTTGCAGGGGGCTGATTCTGTGAGCTGCAGCTGACCACGCCCCCCTGCAACTGACCACGCCCCCTGTAGCTGACCACGCCCCCCTGCAGGAGAGGGGAGCGTGCTCTGATCAAGTCAGAAGAGGGGGAGGAAAATAGATCTCCGTCCTCCGTGTTTTATTATATTATTATATAGAGTCGTTATTCATTTGTTTTAAAGCTCAATAAATAACAAGGAAGACCTTTGACCGGCACTTTTCTAATTTTGTCCGGAAGATTTAAACTTTAACGGACATGTTGACCGTTGAACTGAAACTCTGCCGCACGGTCCCCTCGTTCCTTGGAAGAGGCGGAGAGGTGGGTGTTTGTCATCTGCTGGTGGACGAACCAGAGAGAATTACAGCGAGGGTTGGATTGCATTGAATTACAGCGGGAGCAAACGCTTGCCTCGGGGAGGGAGAAAAAGAGCCACAGCGGAGAATAAACAGAAGGGCAACCATGGCAACCATGCGCGGGAAGTCTTCTTCGCTGCTTTTGTGGCAGACTACAGCGCCACTTACAGGCCTGGCATATGTACTACGTCGTCTCCAGCGCTTTCGAGCGGCAATGGCCGGCCGTGGCCAAACCTCTCATTCCCCTGACAGGTGGAGAATTGACCAATAGCCGTAGCGCCACCGTCCTGACGTCAGGACAGTGTTGAAATCTGGATCAGTTTTTATCAGATCTGTTGCGGCCCCTTTTTTTAGAGATTTGGGTATGGAGGAAAATAGAGAGGGCATAGGCGGAGTTTGACATTTGCACTTGGGGGGGTAAACCTTTTTTACTGACGGCAGTACACAGTCCCAACTATTGCGAGGGGTGCTACGGATACAGTAGCAATAAAGCCAGCGTTCACCGCACTGAGTATGACTTTTCCACATACGAACACAACTCGTCCCGTCATGCACGCCTCATGTCCGCCGTACACACACACTCATAGGGAAGGGGCGGTCTCTCCCCCCAACAACATGCATTACATAACTGTAGAACTTATCATAACTGTGCACATCTTATACTTATTTGATAACTACTATATCCCTTGGTTACTTGAACACGCTACAATATTATGAACCAGTGTCCTACTTAGTCCAGAAGTAGACGCCTTAAACGTTTAAAAAATCGCCGCATATCCAATGCTGCTAATTATTGTAATACAATAGCTGAATCACTTGTATGCAAAAAAAAGCGAGGGAACTTGTGTCCTTAACCTCATACGTCACACACACACGTCACAACATGCGACTGCTCAAAAATGAAATTATTTCAAACAAAATATGATATTATTCAGATTTGTATTGTAACAATCATTATATTACATCTATTAAAATATTGACATACGAAATATTTGTATTGGAACAGCTTTAGACGTAGTAATGCTGTAACATATTTCAGCCACTAGGGGGGGGAATGCCCCCTGCCCCCCCGCAAAATCCGCCTATGAGAGAGGGTTGTGTTTTCTGACACTTGGTGAGCTCCCTGGAACACCGGGGACACATATTCATGTATAAAAGACGTACAAAAGTGCATTTTGCATGATAGGTCCCCTTTAAGGTTGTAATGGTGAATTTCGACACCAATAGGCATAACACATGTTATCACAAACATGCACAGATATTCTTTTTAGGTTTGCGATACAGGAGGCAGCAGTTACAGATAGACTGTGCAAATGTGGGGATAAGACATTCTTGTTTGACTCCTCTAAGCAAATCCTGCAAAAGCACTAAAGTGGACAGTGATAAATAAGTTGCTAGTTTTGCACCATTGTGTAATGTCTGCACGAGGCCAACAGTCTTTACGTCTCTTCTTTCTTTCTTCGTTTCTGACGTTTTACCCGTGTGTCCTCCAAAAAGGCAGCTAAAAACAAAACAATTCAATTGATATAACATAATTTTTCTCTTTATCTTCTGGTATTGACGGCCACAGCCACGCCTTACAGAACCAATCATGCTTTCCCCCACACTCGAAGACAACTCCTACCGTCTCGTACTCCCTCCACACACACACACACACACACACACACACACACACACACACACACACACACACACACACACACACACACACACACACACACACACACACACACACACACACACACACACACACACACACACACACACACACACACCTGGAAGGGGCGGCCTCTCCCTAACTCCCAACATTGCCTAAATAACTTTACAAATGTACTAAAACTGTGCACATCTGATAACTGACATAACTATTAACTTGGACACGCTACAATATTATCATTAATATTTACATTAAAACATTCCTTTGACACTTATAACATTACTTTGCAAGGTAAGCACAACCAAAATAAGTTTGTAAAAGCAGAATTTGAACACTGTTTCTGTGCTCCTACAATATGTTTGTATAATACCATTACACCCAGAGCGTACAAGTACACAATAGCGATCGTTCACTGTTTCAACTGGCATGCTGTGGCATTTAACCTCATCACCTCATGGACCG
>CM053249.1:2376610-2406610 GCA_028583405.1 Pogonophryne albipinna
TGTCTTGTATACATGAACATGTGTCCCCGGTGTGTCCCCGGTGTGTCCCCGGTGTGTCCCCGGTGTTTCCCGGTGTGTCCCCGGTGTGTCCCCGGTGTGTCCCCGGTGTGTCCCCGGTGTGTCGGGGAACTCACGCAGCGTCAGAAAATAAAACCCTCTCTCTTTTCCTCCATACCCACATCTTTTAGAAACGGGGGTACAACGAGCGGATACAGATTTGCTGCCGATATGACGTCATATCGGATGGTGGACCCACAGAGAGTTGCTATCAGAAACAATGCCTGGCGTGTTTTGGACGTAATATGGTCTTTGTTTACATTAGCATCGCTAACACTCAGAGCTAACCTGTACTGGAGAGCATGTGTTTAAAAAGCAGGAAATAAAAAAAGGAACTCACCTTGTGATAAACCCGCAAGAGAAAAGGCATTTGAGCTCCACACTGTTTCAGAAATAATCCTTGATGTGGTTTAGAACAGAGGCCTGTACGACGAAGCCGGTTCAACCTAACCTGGATATGTTTGAGTTAGCCGGCTTACCTAATCCAAAACAAACGCGCTCTCGCTAAACTGTCCTACGACGCTGGTTATCAACTCGTTCGCTCAAGCCAGCCGTGTCCTATCTAGTTAGGTGCGCGTTCACATGAAAGGGGTGGTATCTGGAGCATTCGACCAATCACAAACATGGAGAAGCGTACTGACAGCGCAGCGTCACACTTCCTGAATGAAAAGTCAACTATAATATTAGACAAATATGAAGACGTTAAACTTTAAACATCCATGACTTAAACACTTGATCCAGGATCAAAGCCACAGAGCTGCACCTGCAAGGTGAACACAGCTGGTAACAGAAGTTAGCTCGCTAAGCGAACATCCGGCTTTGTAGTACAGACCTCAGGATGGCGTTTTATCACAGTAGAATTTAAATGTATCTCCGGTAGAATTCTGATCAGGCATTAGCTCCGCCTCCACTTTCTTTTTTTCAAGCTAAGGACCCAATATCCTCGTTTCTCTAACAGCTGAAATAGAGGGATATGAGAGATTTCTAAAATGCATGATCTGTTTGTATTTTGAGAAAAACACATCATAGACATATTTGTATATATCTGAGACCCATAATATATGCCTTCAAATAGCATGATAGGTGACCTTTAAAATAATTGTGATCATGCAAGAAACATTAGCATTAAACATATCGTAAACAAACTTAAACAAAAGACAAAACAGCATAATTATTAGTCATTTTTTTGTTTTATATCATATCTTTTTTTATCCGGGCAAATCTGGTTTTGTGAAAGTGCTTAAAATCAAATTAAATGGAAAGAATGTGTTTGATAAACGTGGTGAGTTCAGCTTAACCATAATTGTATACTGATATAGAGTGATCCTTAAATGATGGTATGGTTGCATTTAAAATTCTAACGGACAATAACATTTAAGCACTCACCAGGATCCCTTGGCTAACTAACAGGGAGTCCCATTGACTTGCATAGAGCTCCCTGAACGCTGGTAATAGACGAGTTGGGATGACGGAGAAATGCTCTCCGCAGACCCATTCTCACAGCGTCATAAACCTTTTTCTTCCTCAATATCAAGCCACACTTATTGGTTTACTTCGGCTGTGAGTGTTTGTGTGCTCAGGGTGAGTTTGAGTTCTCGCTGTATCGCCGACCCGGAAACCTGTCCGTTCCTCGCAGCAGCTCGAAGCAGCAACGAGCCTCGCAATGTAAATCTATTCTAGTAGACCTCAACAATGGAACTATGATCAGTAGAAATGGCCATGACATGGGACCTTTAGGAGGTCTCGGACTGCGTTCACACCGACCCAAACGAACCGCACCAAGCGGGTAAACGCACCAGGGTTTGATTCAACCGGACTATACAAGGCAGGTGTGAATGCGACCTAAAAGAGAAGTTTTACTCACATTTAAAAGACTGCGGCTGCTTTAGTTAGATTCAAACATCTCAATCATCATGAGTCGTTGAATGAATTGACCCAATTCTGGCCTCACTGCACTGGCTTCCAGTTCGGTTCAGAATAGATTTTAAACTCCTTTTATTTGTTTTCAAAGCCCTAAATGGGCTGGCTCCGGCCTATATAGCTGAACTCCTCCTTTGCTACACCCCAGAGCCTTAAGGTCTGCTGACCAGCTGCTGCTGATAGTGCCCAAGACCAGGCTCAAAACCCGAGGGCACCGAGCCTTCGCAGCAGCTGGCCCCAGGCTCTGGAACACTCTGCCTCCATGTGAGGTCGGCCCAGACCCTAGGGGTTTTTAAATCAACACTTAAAACTCACTTCTTCTCTCGGGCCTTCTAGTCAGAGCGGAGCACGACTCCTGACTTTTCCCTGTGTTATTTTTTATTTGTGCTGTTGTATTTGTTGTAAAGTGTTTTTATTGTATGTACAGCACTTTGGCTCGACCAAAAATCGTTTTAAAAATGTGCTATTTAAATAAAATTGATTTGATTTGAATGATAAGTAAATCCATCTGGAAACACGTCACCTCTATATTTAAGTAATTATTCTCATGTACAGATTTCCATGCAGCTTGAGGTTGATTTCTTTCTCCGTTTGTCTCCACCTGTTATTTTTAAAGTGCATTAACGACTTGGTAACAAAGGGTCTCCTCGAGAGAAACAGCACTTTCTCACAACATATGTTCCACCGCAACACTTTGGAATAAATTACCAAACCGTCTTTATTTAATCATCTCTGAGACTGTCGCCTCGCCACAGCTTCACATCCCCAAAGCTGCGCTGTAAAAAGTGACGGGACGAAGAAGAAGAAATAGAATAGAATATTTGTCATCATACAAAGTACTTTGGCAACTCTCACTGCGGTAAAAAATAGACACAATAAATAAGTAAGAGTGGTAAAAGCAGAGGTACTAGTAGCGATGACAGCGCAATGAGATACAATTCAATGTCATGTGCATATTTACACTTACAGTCTAAATATATATTAGTAAAGTAGCCTTAAGTATGTCTAAATAAATAGTAGTGCTTGCAGTTTTTGAGGGGTGGAGTTGTGTGTGTGTGTGTGTGTGTGTGTTTGTGTGTGTGTGTGTGTGTGGTGTGTTTGTGTGTGTTTGTGTGTGTGTGGTGTGTGTTTGTGTGTATGTGTGTGTGTTTGTGTGTGTTTGTGTGTGTGTGTTTGTTTGTGTGTGTGGTGTGTTTGTGTGTGTGCGTGTGGTGTTTGTGTGTGTGGTGTGTGTTTGTGTGTGTGTGTGTGTGTGTGTGTGTGTGTGTATGTGGTGTGTTTGTGTGTGTGGTGTGTTTGGGTGTGTGTGTGTGTGTGTGTGTGTGTGTGTGTGTGGTGTGTTTGTGTGTGTGTGTGTGTTTGTGTGGTGTGTGTGTGTGTGATGTGTTTGTGTGTGTGTGGTGTGTTTGTGTGTGTGTGTGTGTGTGTGTGTGTGTGTGTGGTGTGTTTGTTTGTGTGTGTGGTGTGTTTGTTTGTGTGTGTGGTGTGTGTGTGTGTGTGTGTGTGCGTGTGTGTGTGTGTGTGGTGTGTGTTTGTTTGTGTGGTGTGTGTTTTGTGTGGTGTGTGTTTGTGTGGTGTGTGTTTGTGTGTGTGTGTGTGTGTGTTGACAGTTGTTGTAATGTGCTCTGAGGTTACCAGCTAACAGCTATCCGCTAACCCTTGTGTTTTTCCACAATGTTTTATTTGAGTGTTATATAATACAAACCTAAGTGACATAGCAAACATGCTTCATCTGTTCAACACAAGGCAATCGTTTGAACACATTCTGCAGAAAAGAAACAACCCAGAATGCCCTTGGGAACTGCACCTATTCATCCTCTTGACCATTAGCTACCTTTAGATCCTTTACACAATCAATGAAGGGCCTCATTACGCTCTGAAGCACACGCTGGTTGGCTCTTAATATATAGGATATCTCCTCCAATGAGAGGCCTGACAGCAGCTGTTGCAACCAATGAGCAGTGGCGAACCGTCAGGGCCTTCAAGGTATTCAGAGAATACCCTGGAACACTCAGATAAAACAAATAAAACATCGATTTAATTATATAAATAAAATGTAATAAAATGTATATAAAATGAATAAATGAGAATGGTATCTGTGTTGTTGATCTGTAATATTACAGTGTTACGTTGATTGGTGTGTCCTTCTCGGACCATGCACTACGCATTTCAGTGGTTTGTACGGTGGCCCTGAAGTGCAAGACACCACAGCATTTCACATTGGACGGAAAGGGTATTCCTTTAGGGAGAACACTTCTTGTTTGTGAAGCACTGCTGTGATTGGTTGTTTTTGCTGCCAGTCAAGAAATGACGCTTCGTGATTGGTCAACACCCGACAGCGAAATATGTCCCAACACATCAGCCGTTAGCACACACTCAGAGCTCACAGCTCCTCATATCTGTTCAGAAACTGGACAAAAGTTAAACATGTACAAACCACAGACTGTCTGTGTCATGGAGAATACAGTCACAGGTTTATTGATGTCAGTATGACGTTGTTGTGAGTGTGGACGGAGCAGCTACAGGTTAGTTTAGCCTGATGGATCCGATTCCATTCAGAAAACACGCATTTTAAAGGTTTTTCGCCTGCCGTCTTATCTGCAGACTTGTCAAAGCGTTAATTCATGGTTTTTACTAACCGTTATCAGTATGTTGTTACTTCATCACTTTGAAACCTGTATTACAATTAAATCACGGTCAAATATGTTCATTTTGTTGTAGTTGGTATCTCCCATAGGATTTACATGGAGATACGCCCCGCCCCCTCTCCAGTGCCTCTTGTTTGAATGACAGGAGCAAACACAGCTGACAGCCGCGGTGAAACTCGAGCGATTAGATCGATGTGAATATTGAGTGGTCTACCATAGTATTTACATGGAGATAAGCCCCTTAAAAACCATGAATTAATAAAGCATTAATTCTGTGTTTACTCCTGTCATTCAAACAAGACGCTGGAGTGGGGGCGGGCGTATCTCCATGTAAATCCTATCGGAATCGGATCGATCAGGCTAAACTAACCTGTAGCTGCTCGTCCACACTCACAACAACGTCATACAGACATAACCAAAGCAGCGACTGTATTCTCCATGACACAGACAGTCTGTGGTTTGTACTTGTTTAACTTTTGTCCAGTTTCTGAACAGATATGAGGAGCTGTGAGCTCTGAGTGTGTGCTAACAGCTAACGGCTGATGTGTTGGGCCAATCACGCAGTGTCATTTCTTGACTGGCAGCAAAAACAACCAATCACAGCAGTGCTTCTATGGCTGGCTCTGTCCAATCACAAACAAGAAGTGTTCTCCCTAAAGGAATACCCTTTCCGTCCAATCTGAAATGCTGTGGTGTTTTGTGAAATGCTGTTGTGTTTTCTGAAATGCTGTGGTGTCTTGCACTTCAGGGCCACCGTAGTTTTGTGTTTGAAAAGAAAGCAACCAATCAGATCTTGTTCTGGGTCTCTGGGTAGAATATCCTTCACCAAGGTATTCTACATCCTTGATCGAATGCCCTGGCCGTTGCACTGAATGAGAGCGTACGTTTGGACTGACAGTTTGATCAACCAATCATATATTGATTTGTAGCCAATGGGCGTATTCTTCCAGAGTTCCCCTCGGTCCCAGGGTATTCTAGAAGGCCCGCTAGTTAACTGGCTCGAGACAGAGGATCTAGATGAATGCGACGAAGCAATTCATGCCGTCTTTAACGTTGAAATGACAAGTGCCACAGGTGAAGATGAAGTTGTTGAGGAATTGTTGTGAGTACCCTTATCAAGACGACAATTCAGTGAAAAGACGGATATTATAATGCCGCGTAGGGGGCACGATTCGTCTTTGTACTTAATTCGTTCAGTGAGTCTTCACTACTGCCGAAGTCCGTACAAGAAGTTTGCTGGCGTAACATTTATGATATTAAAACACATTTTACACCTCACCTTGTTGCCCCATGAATTATGCTCTGGGAATAGGCTACATATTATTTAAGAAATATAATTGGCCATTGTTAAATCTCTCATAAATGTGTGCCTGACTATACGATGTATTACAGCAGACTAGCACGTTATACTTTCAAACCCATGCACCTACTATGTGGCCTAACTTAAATCCCAAAGCATTAAACTCCATTTGGCCGAGTACAAAGTGAATAAAAAAATATATCCTCTACATCGGTGACGATTTATTCATATTCTATAGTATGTACCCATCTATGTTTACCTTTAGCTAGCGGCTAAGCTAGTGGGATGCTACGGAGCCCAGCTATCCGCCCTCTGAAGCTTTTAGGGCCGACAGGGAGAGGAGAATGTCCCGCTAACGCTGTGTGTGTGTATTTCACATTAGCGGGACGCTATGGAGCTCAGGTATCCGCCATCTGAAGCTTTTAGGGCCGACAGGGGCAGGAGAATACAACGCTGTGTGTATTTATCGCTAAGCTAGCGGCTAAGCTAGCTGGACGCTACGGAGCCCAGCTATCCGCCCTCTGAAGCTTTTAGTGCCGACAGGGAGAGGAGAATGTCCCGCTAACGCTGTGTGTGTGTGTTTCACATTAGCGGGACGCTATGGAGCTCAGGTATCCGCCATCTGAAGCTTTTAGGGCCGACAGGGGGAGGAGAATACAACGCTGTGTGTATTTATCGCTAAGCTAGCTGGACGCTACGGTTCCGGTATCCGTCCTCTTTAGTGCGGACAGGTTGAGGAGGATGTCCCGCTCCTGTGTGTGTGTGTGTGTGTGTGTGTGTGTGTGTGTGTGTGTGTGTGTGTGTGTGTGTGTGTGTGTGTGTGTGTGTGTGTGTGTGTGTCGGAGCTCAGGTGAGAGGGCTCTGATTACAGTACACTGTAGGAAACAGTTCTGAACTGTTTCTGCCAGTTCTTTAAGTTCGTCGTTCGCGAACAGCTTCTCTTTAGCTTTTGGCGGAAGGCGGCGACTCAAACAAACAAATCGTTTTGTGGGAGGAATCAGTTCATCTCGTTCACTTCAAAGATTCGTTCAAAAAGAACGAATCGTTCGCGAACGACCAATCACTAGTGCAGGCAGCTGCAGTGCGGTAGCTAGCTGAGCGTGGACAGAAGATCCCCAGAAGAACCAGCATTTCAATTATTATAATACTACAAGTGAAAATATATGTAAGTATTGATCATTTGTGTTGTTTGTGCTATACGGTCTGTTTCTTTATTGTGTTAAGTGAGAAGTAAAGCTGTGCTATGAAAGTTAGCTTGTGCTACCTTCAGGGTTGGGAGGGTTACTTTGTAAATGTAATCAGTTACTGATTACACATGGCTCTGAAAGTAATCCGAATACAGTTACAGTTACGTGTCTTAAAAAAGTAACGTAATCAGATTACTTTTAGATTACTTTTGGATTACCTTCTTTTTCCATCACAGATGGGATGTTTTGGTGAACAGGAGACACAAAAAGGAAACTGAACGTGTTTTTACTGTTTTAATGGCATATCAAGAGCACAACTGAAACATAACATCTGAAACGATGCAACAACATAATACACTTTTTGGGGATGCAGCTTGGGATGTGAGGAGTGAGGGACACGGCTTAGAACGGGCGTGTCGCATTCTGTCCTGCCAGTGTTGGCAGGACAAGAATTCAAATGTCGAACTCGGACTTCATTTTAAGGACATTTCGGCCAGGGGTTTAGAGCTATATTTGTTTAAGCACCGGATTGGCAAAACAGGAGACTCTGTGCACCAGTCTGCCTTGATCTATGTATTCATGTCTGTGACCCTCACAGTATCTGCTGCCCACAGCTGGTTTATAGAAGGAACACCTCCTTCACTTCATGAAATCTCTGCAGCACCAGGAGGCAGCGGGAGGGTTAACTCAGAAGACGAGCGTGCAGTGCCTTTCACGCACCGCCTTCGCTGTGTTTACCTTCAGAATCATAAGGCTAAAGAGCGACCGCAGGCTGATGTGTTTTAACCACACACACCTCTACACACACACGACTTAAACGCAGACTTTTGTTCCTCCATGTTTCGTTGTTATTGTTTCACTGAGCGGACCCGCCCCTTTTTTTTCGCTCCCTTTTTTGGTCCATCTGCGGCGGTAAAAGTTTTTGTGTTTTTGTGCACATATACTAATTTAGCAGACCCCCCTCCTTCATCACAACACCTCCACTACGATACGCACAATGGACGACGAGGTTTTCATCATGGAAGTGGAAAAACAAACTATTTTATATGATGTAACCGATGCTTACTACAAGGACAACATCAGAAAGGACAAGGCCTGGTTTTTAGTCGCTGCAGTTTGTGGAGTGGAAGGTAACAACTACATATTAATGTTTTTAAGTTAATTAATACTTGTAGGTACAGTGCAGAGCCATTCAATAAACACAATTTATACAATTTAAACATTTAACTACGTAGCCTACTTACTTTCTTGTAGAAGTACAAATGTCCAGGATGCCCGAATCAATAACAAAACTGCGAGCCTGCACGCACGACGCTACGCTTCTGAAACGCTTCTGGGACGCGTCCGGTGGGTTATGGCGCTAGAGGAGGTCGGACCAAAACCGCGGCGCAGCCGTGACGCGGCGCAGCCGTGACGCGGCACAGCGCGGCGCAGACGGACCCGGTGGAAACTGAGGGTTATCCCGTTTTCCCACTTCCTCTGAGGGGACAGCACGGAGGGGGGGCATGAAGAAAGACCTGCACCATCTTCATCCACGCTGGGCGTTGCTGTTATCACTGGCTCAGTGTCATTTCATTTGACCAAATGTCTTTACATATACATTTAATAGATTTTATTATTATCCACCTTTTTGTTTTATGTCCTTTTATTTAAAACATTCTTTGAGACTTCATCTTCTGGTTCAAATTTCAATAAATGTAATTTGTATAATCACTCTTTTGTCTTTATTCTACATGAAAATGTTAGAGATTCCATTCAAATCTGTTGATTATTCAGATCTTCCTCAGGAATAGTATGTAGAGTTGTTAATGCTAAATGTATATCATTTTCTCACAGGATGTAGAATGAGACAACACCGGTTTTATCCATTGTGTATGAATGCTTCAGCTCTTCAGACCAACATAGTAAGATGTGAGCATGTCCCTAATTGTGTTGGCATGCAGCCGGTCTGCTCTGTTTAATAAAGCAAATCTGCCACTTTTATATTGCAGAATTTGTTAAATTAAAGCAGTCTTTAATTGTTTGTCCTAAACATAGTAATATATGCTTTTGAAATGTAACATGTCTTTGAAAAATAATAGTATACAGTTTATATTGTGTATCACCTTTAGCTTGAAAATACATAGATGTGTTTTTTTAATCTATAAAATAAATAGACACACTTTATCAATCCCAAATTGGGAAATTATTTAACAGCAGCAGTGTGTTCAGGTATTACAATATTTAAAGTTGGAATAAAGTATGAACATCGCAAGTAAGTCCGATATGTTCATGAAAACCCCCCAGGAGACACCGACACTAACGTGGCCGAGTGGACTCCGGAGTTTGCTGCATGAGTTGCACTGTATGATCTGTGGTGTAGTGGGCTGTCACTCAAAAGCTGAGTAGCCAATGGGGACGCACCCCTGAAAGTCCCGCCCACCTGGGATGTTTGTGTCAAAATCTCAAACAAAAAATGAAGGAGCGCAAACGAGAAGAGCTGCAGCGAGAGCAAAAGTCTGATCATTGAGAAAGAAGAAACAAGAACTGCAAACAAAAACCTGTTAAAACAAAGAAAAAAGACTTATAGTTTACACGATTACACAAATGATTTGTTTGCAACTTATAGTTTTATTTTTTACATTTATTTTATTTTGCTTGACTTAGTTTTTTTTTCTTTTAAACTCATAGTTTTGCTTTATTCTGAGAAAGTGTTGCTTTGTCTTTATGATACAAAACTAATCCCATATCACCCAACAGTAAAATCTGCTTTGAAATGATCTTCCTTATTGGACCTTGTACCTCTTCCAAGAAAACCTTCATCTTGTCTGGTCCTACTTCCTGTGTTTGCCTCCCTGTCTTTAGTTGCCCTCCTGTGTCTGATTGTGCCTCATTGTGTTCACCTGTTGCCCTTGTGTTTCTGCCTCCCCTGCCCAGCTGTGTCTTGTCCTGTGATTACCCTTCTGTGTATTTAGGGTGTGTTTCACTTCGGTTAAATGGATTCCTTGCGTCCCTCACTTGCGTTGTTTCCCTGCGACTAGTCCCTCCCACCAGGGAAGCAAGGAGGGACGCAAGGAAACCACGAGAAGCAGGGAAATGAGTTTTAAGAGCAATGGGACATCCTTTCCTCCGGAGCGTCACGTGAAGCGACGTCCGTTTGTGATGACGCCGCACAGCTGATCGTCTGACAGCAGCCAGATCAGTGCATGCGTTGCATCGTCCAATCAGTGAGCGATACACAGTAAGGGGGCGGGGCGAGTGTCTGAGGATTTCACCGGAGGATGGTCTGGTAGTTCCTCGATTATCGCTCCTCCGTTATCACTCCTCGATCCTCGGTCCTCCGGCACAAATAAGGCCACTGGGCGGTGCTCAAGATGGCGCAGACAAATCAACTTCCGGTGAGACCGAGACCGAGGAGCGAGGAAATGAAAAATAAGAGAAGTGAAACGCACCCTTAGTCTTGTCTTCCCCTATGCTCCTTGTCTGATCGTTCCCTGCTAGTCTACGCTTGTCCATGATACCTGCCCGTTTTTGAAGTCCATGTTACCTGTTTGTCTATTTCATGTCACGCTCCATGTCTGAAGTTGTTGGTCCTGTTCCTTCCTCGTACTCCCCTGGTTTTGGTAATGTTAAGTTGTTCCTTGTTTTCTTTTGTCATCGGCTTTTTTGAAATAAAGCTACCTGACCTTTTTGGCTTTTTAACTGCACTTGGCTCCTGATTTCCCCCATCCCACCCTGACAGGTATATTGGTTTAAATTAACTGTTTATAATGTATTTGTTTCAATGGTGTGTTAATAGACCTGGTATGAGAAGCAACACAAGCTCTTTCAGTCTGCAGGCTGTCCTTCCACGCATTTAACCTACAACGTGAATCCTCCAATAAGAAAGCTTTTAGTAAAACTCTGATATGAAACCCTTTCTCAGGGTATCAGCATTTTCTCCAATAGAGGAGTGTTGGGGTTTCCAAAGTGCATCATTTAGCTTTAACAAAGCTTAGGCTGGAGGTATTTAAAGAAATGAATGAAGTTAGACCTCATCTGATCAAAGGACATCATGAGCGTATGCATCAATATCCCAAACAATTGAGTTGCAGCTTTGTTTAAATGACGAATCACTGCTTTTCCTAGTTTGATATCTTTGTTAACATCAGCCTTTTGGTTATTCTGGTGAATTTTCTGGAGACATTTAAAGTGTGATAATCCCCCCAAAAACGATGAATATTTGTACCTTCGTTAAAAAAAGGTTGATTTGTCTTCTTTCTTTTTTGAACACTTCAGAATCACAATACTTTTTTTTTGGGCTGTGATTCAACGTGTAGTAAATGTATTATGTATGAGTGTCTGTTGTCAAGTGTTTGAGTACATAACACTTTCACTGGGTGGAGAGTCTCTCAAAAGCACTCTGTAGTGAAGATAAATGTTGATACAAAAAGCAAAACGATGCCAAAAATCAGTTTTAAATTAGTTGTATATCACATTTGAGAACAAATAATCAAACGTACGAGACCAAAAGACATTTTTGTTTTTAATCTCTTCGCGTCGAAAGGAGCCTGTTGAGGTGGTTCGGGCACCTAGTTAGGATGCCACCTGGGTTCCTCCCTAGGGAGGTGTTCCAGGCACGTCCAGCTGGGAAGAGACCAAGGGGTAGACCTAGGACCAGGTGGAGGGATTATATCTCTTCGCTGGCCTGGGAGCGCCTTGGGACCCCCCAGTCAGAGCTGGTTGATGAGGGGAAAGGAAAGTTTGGGGCTCTCTGCTGGAACTGCTACCTCAGAGACCCGACCACAGATAAGGGGAGAAGATGGATGGATGGATCTCTTAGGAATGTCTACCCTATCTTTTCATGTTATTTAAAAAAAGTTGCAGCTACAACCAGGATAACCAGTCGCTCACATGATGATATTAATTTCCCGATAGTCTATAAAATGTCATATTGTCAATTAAAACGGACAAAAATGGTTTGACGCTCAACACAATGGTTGAATGATCAATGCATTGACTTTAAGCATCGGTTCAGAATCACTGTTTTATTGTCATGTTTGAACGCCTGATGCTTATTACTGTAGCATCTGACAGGTAGACATGACTTGATCCACATGGAAACAACACAAACAAAATGCTCGTCTTTTTCATAAAGCGCTCTAAACCAATTTGACAGTTTTCAACACAAGATAAAATCACTAGCAGAGACTTGTCACCTTTTGCAGCGCCACCTCCATCCTCCGTTCATCAACATATGTCAAAGGAAATGAAACATGGAAGCTGACAGCTCGAGTTCTGAGTCTGCAGGCATCCACACGTGTCAATATTTACATAACTCACCGGGGAAATAGCTAGAATTGAAGAACGGGTGTCACCTAGTGTGTGTGTGTGTGTGTGTGTGTGTGTGTGTGTGTGTGTGTGTGTGTGTGTGTGTGTGTGTGTGTGTGTGTGTGTGTGTGTGTGTGTGTGTCTGTGTGTGTGTGTGTGTGTGTGCCCTTAGGCTATAGTTGGAAATTGTGTTTTCCACGTGTTATTGCCGTTGCCTAAAGGAGAGAATAATGATTGCACATGATTGAATTATCACAACAAGATCTCTTGTGCATCTGTACAGGTAATTAAAATGGATGAAGTCGCATGTTGTTGCAAAGCAAGACATTGTGAAATACAGTCTGCGTTGGATTTAATTTGAATAAATGCATTAGTTTGTGTGAGAGTGTGTGTTAGGCAAGTAGCTAAATAAACATAGCATTTAGCCTGCAGCAGAGATGAGCAACGGCGTAACATTGGTGTGTGTGTGTGTGTATGTGTGTGTGTGTGAGAGTGTGTGTGTCTGTGTGTGAGAGTGTGTGTGTGTGTATGTGTGTGTGTGTATGTGTGTGTCCGTGTGTGTGTATGTGAGTGTGTGTCCCTGTGTGTGTGTATGTGTGTGTGCGTGTGTGTGTGTGTGTGTATGTGTGTGTGTGTGTGTGTGTGTGTGTGTGTATGTGTGTGTGTGTGTGTGTGTGTGTGTGTGTGTGTGTGCGTGTGTGTGTGTGTGCATGTGAGTGTGTGTGTATGCATGTGTGTGTGTGTATGTATGTGTGTGTGTGTGTGTGTGTGTGTGTGTGTGTGTGTGTGTGTGTGTGCATGTGTGTGTGTGTGTGTGTGTGTGTGTGTGTGTGTGTGTGAGTGTGTGTGTGTGTGTGTGTGTGTGTGTGTGTGTGTGTGTGTGTGTGTGTGTGTGTGTGAGTGTGTGTGTGTCATCTTACCTGTCAGTTATATGAACAGTTCACTCAGCAGCTTCACACAGAGAAGTTGTAACATCACACATCAGACAGGTGTGAAAACTCAATTATCCAAATGTTGGAAGTGTTGGAGTCAGAACGAGACACTGATATGAGCGTTATTGATTACAAAGGAGGTGATCAAGGTTGCTAAATGACAATGTTCTCATGTGTGTGATACGTCTGGTGTCAGCTTTATATCAAGTTTGAAGGAACACACAATGCCTTGAGGTGTTTTTGGTAAGGTTTAAAACACTGTGGCAACAAAGCTCCTATACATTCAGACGCTAAGGCTAAGTTTGGCTAATCACTGTGACTTTTTCCAAATATAACCTCTAATCATTCACAAACCCCCTTCATACAGCAGGTGCAATACATACCATGAACCACCAGTTGAAATATGGCCGAGTGTGTTCAGTCTAAACAAATAATGCTAATGCTAAAAAATAAACAATGGCTAAAGGCATTTAGGCTCTTACATCCGCAAAAAAGTCAGATCTGTTCAGAAAAAAGATCATGGTTGGAGTAGATTTATAGCAAACGTTGTCGACTGTGGCTGTGAGGGAGTGTGATCATCTTTCAAACAGAAGGTTGTTTGTTCGATCCCAGTCCCTGCAGTCAGTATGTCGATGTGTCTTTGGGCAAGATACTGTAACGTTCAGTCGACCAATCGGCAGCTCAGTGGTGTCCTTGGTCGAGATACTTAACCACAAGTATCTCCTGATGGCCAACGGTGTGTGAATGCTTTATATGGTAGCCCCTGCCCCTGTATGAAAGTGTATGGATGCTATAAAAGCGCTGTGAAGGGTTGCAAAGAAATATAAATGCAGTCCATTCACACTTTCCTGTCGTTGAGCATCCATTTTAGTGTTTGAGTGAAGTAAAGATGGAGAAGAGGAGGTTTGGAAAGAAACAAACACACATGGTGTTGGGAAAATCCTGAATGTCCTCTTCCAGTATGAGAGTAACATGCTAACAAAGGTATCCCAACTGTAGCTGTGAACATGACAGGATGTGTGATTACCTAGAAGAGCATCAGGACTGTTTGAGGCATATGATAGCTATGAGATTAACATGATGATTCAGCCTCTATGGAGAGAGACATCAAGCATGCTCATTTCTGACGTGGAGCTAATCTGAAGTAAACATTGAATACTGCTTTCTATTCCTCCATCTTGTGACTGTGTAACTCCCTCTCTTGGATATCAGCATGTGAAGGACACTGTTCAGGAACTAGTCTCTGTATGTGATGACTCCTTCCATTCTGGAGAGGATCACAGATACATGGATCCTGAGATTGAAGCTGGTGACGAGTGAGATTTTCCTAACACATGGCGTCAGAATGAAGTGTCTGTGTTTGTGTTTTTATTGTTTTGTGAAAGCGAGGTAGAGTTTGAGAGAATGTGAAAGTAATTAAGGGAAGCTGTAACAGACGGGAGGCGTGGCCTATGACCTGCACACTGACACGTTTCTCAGTTTCCCGCGGTGCCCTCTGAACACTGTTGTACCTCGCTACGCTCCACCGTCGGCAAACTTCCCCTCAAAACATTTGCACAACAACATACAACAACGACACCAAGTTTACTGGGAAGAGACGGCGGCTTTTTAGCACTTTGCCGCATCTTGAACACCCCACGGTGACGGGAATAGCACCCATAGAGGGAGGAGGGGGCCGTTAAAATGTAACAACGGGTGGTGGGTGTAAAATCTGTCAAAGTGGTGTGTGTGTGTGTGTGTGTGTGTGTGTGTGTGTGTGTGTGTGTGTGTGTGTGTGTGTGTGTGTGTGTGTGTGTGTGTGTGTGCGTGTGCGTGTTGAGCTTAAGTGATGTACGAGTGTGAATGAACAGTGTGTGCTAGTGTTGCCACAATGGCGTGTGAATAACTGAGAGTAACTGAACCGTGTGTGTGTGTGTGTGTGTGTGTGTGTGTGTGTGTGTGTGTGAGAGGTGTTGCAGAGCATCTGATCACTGTAGCGAGCTTGTTGGAGACGAGAGGAGTCACTCCCATGTGAAAAGTCAGACATTTAAATAACAGTTTTTTAATCGGATGATTTATTGAACAGATTGTGTAACTTGGTGTTACTTTGTGCTTTGGAAGGTATTCTCTGTTAGCGGATTTAAAATGTGTTGTTGGCTGCGTTTCGTTCTGCCGCCACAAGTCTATTAAACTAAGCTCAAGGTGGAAATTAAAAACAGCTGGATTCAAATGCAACCATCTTTTATTTGAATGCACTTTATGCACAACTGTGAATATACTTCACTGCATAAATAAAACCACATTGCAGTTTGGACCCAAATGCAGAACAAGGTTTCTTTAACGTCTGTTTTAAGTAAAAACTAAACCAAAACCCTTTCTCTCTCAACAAAAAGATCAACATCAAGCAACAACTGGAAGACAAACATAATCTAAATATCAGCAATAACAATAACTGGGGTTACGTACTGTAACCCAGCTTCTATGAGTATAGGCGCAGGCTATCTCGCAGGCTATCGCTATTGGGTAATCCCGCTGCGCACCCAATAGCGATAGCCTTAGAGGGCGAAGCCTTATATACGATATAGAACCATTCAAACAGAAAAACAGACAGATTTTATGTGCTTTTTTAACAATAAAATTGTTACTCTGAGAAACAAAATGAATGACCTCTTGCCTTTGACCAGTATAGTGTTATCAACACAGACACTTCATTCTGACGCCATGTGTTAGGAAAATCTCACTCGTCACCAGTTTGAGCTTCAACCTCAGGATCCATGTATCTGTGATCCTCTCCAGAATGGAAGTATCATCACATACAGAGACTAGTTCCTGAACAGTGTCCTTCACATGCTGATATCCAAGAGAGGGAGTTACACAGTCACAAGATGGAGGAATAGAAAGCAGTATTCAATGTTTACTTCAGATTAGCTCCACCTCAGAAATGAGCATGCTTGATGTCTCTCTCCATAGAGGCTGAATCATCATGTTAATCACATAGCTATCATCTGCCTCAAACAGTCCTGATGCTCTTCTAGGTAATCACACATCCTGTCATGTTCACAGCTGCAGTTGGGATACCTTTGTTATCATGTTACTCTCATGTTGGAGGAGGACATTCAGTATTTTCCCATGCATGTTTGTTTCTTTCCAAGACACAGAAAACCTTCTCTTCTCCATCTTTACTTCACTCAAACACTACAATGGGTGCTCAACGACAGGAAAGTGTGAATGGACTGCATTTATATTTCTTTGCAACCCTTCACAGCGCTTTTATAGCATCCATACACTTTCATACAGGGGCAGGGGCTACCATATAAAGCATTCACACACCGTTGGCCATCAGGAGATACTTGTGGTTAAGTATCTCGACCAAAGACACCACTGAGCTGCCGATTGGTCGACTGAACGTTACAGTATCTTGCCCAAAGACACATCGACATACTGACTGCAGGGACTGGGATCGAACCAACAACCTTCTGTTTGAAAGATGATCACACTCCCTCACAGCCACAGTCGACAAAGTTTGCTATAAATCTACTCCAACCATGATCTTTTTTCTAAACAGATCTGACTTTTTTGCGGATGTAAGAGCCTAAATGCCTTTAGCCATTGTTTATTTGTTTGCATTAGCATTATTTGTTTAGACTGAACACACTCTGCCATATTTCAACTGGTGGTTCATGGTATGTATTGCACCTGCTGTATGAAGGGGGTTTGTGAATGATTAGAGGTTATATTTGGAAAAAGTCACAGTGATTAGCCAAACTTAGCCTTAGCGTCTGAATGTATAGGAGCTTTGTTGCCACAGTGTTTTAAACCTTACCAAAAACACCTCAAGGCATTGTGTGTTCCTTCAAACTTGATATAAAGCTGACACCAGACGTATCACACACATGAGAACATTGTCATTTAGCAACCTTGATCACCTCCTTTGTAATCAATAACGCTCATATCAGTGTCTCGTTCTGACTCCAACACTTCCAACATTTGGATAACAGATTTTATGTGCTTTTTTAACGATAAAATTGTTACTCTTAGAAACAAAATTAATGACCTCTTGCCTTTGACCAGTATAGTGTTATCAACAGCTCCCGGAAACGTAAGTTCTAATATTACACTAGATAGTAAACTAGAATGCTTTTCAGCCATTAACCTTGAACAATTAAATTCAATGATTCTCTCTTCTAAACCATCAACGTGTATGTTAGACCCAATTCCAACTAAGCTGTTGAAGGAAGTTTTTCCATTAATTAGCACTTCTTTATTAAATATTATGAATATGTCTTTATTATCAGGCTATGTTCCACAATCATTCAAAGTAGCAGTGATAAAACCGCTTCTTAAAAAGCACAACCTCGATCCAGAGGTTTTAGCCAATTATAGACCTATTTCTAATCTTCCGTTCCTCTCAAAAATTCTTGAGAAAGCAGTCGCAAAACAGCTGTGTGATTACTTAAAAAACAATGATTTATTTGAAGATTTTCAGTCTGGCTTTAGAACACATCATAGCACAGAGACAGCTCTGGTTAAAGTCACAAATGACATTCTAATAGCCTCCGACAAGGGACTTGTCTCTATTCTTGTTTTGCTCGATCTCAGTGCTGCATTTGATACTATCGACCATGATATCTTATTGCAAAGACTAGAGCACTTAGTTGGCATACAGGGAACTGCTTTAGGCTGGTTTAGGTCCTATCTATCTGAACGCTCTCAGTTTGTACGTGTCAATGATGAATCTTCCACGCAAACCAAAGTTAGCCATGGAGTGCCACAGGGCTCAGTGCTCGGACCTATTTTGTTCACATTATATATGCTTCCGTTAGGCAATATTATAAGGAATCATTCCGTAAACTTTCATTGTTATGCGGATGATACTCAACTATATTTATCAATCAAGCCTGATGAAATTAATCATCTAAATAAAATTCAAGACTGCTTCAAGGACTTAAAAACGTGGATGACCTTAAACTTTTTGATGTTAAACACGACCAAAACTGAAGTTATTGTACTCGGCCCGAAGAATCTACGAAACAAATTATCTAAAGATATACTAACTATGGATGGCATTAATTTGGCCTCCAGTGAGACTGTAAGGAATCTTGGTGTTATATTTGATCAGGATTTATCCTTTAACACCCACATAAAATCAATTTCAAGGACCGCCTACTTCCATCTACGTAACATTGCAAAAATCAGGCATATCTTGCCTCAAAACGATGCAGAGAAACTAGTCCATGCCTTTGTTACTTCAAGGCTGGATTATTGTAACTCCTTATTATCAGGGTGTACCAAGAAGTCAGTCAAGTCGCTTCAGCTGATTCAAAATGCTGCAGCTCGTGTACTAACCAGAGTTAGGAAAAAGGACCACATTACTCCTGTTCTGGCTGCCTTACACTGGCTCCCTATAGAACACAGGATAGAATTTAAAATTCTTCTTCTGGCCTACAAAGCCCTTAATGGGCAGGCGCCATCTTACCTTAAAGAACTCATTATACCCTACTGTCCTACTAGGGCATTGCGTTCCAAGAATGCAGGGTTGTTGGTTGTTCCTAGAGTCTCTAAAAGTACAATGGGAGCCAGAGCCTTTTCTTATCAAGCTCCACATTTGTGGAATCAGCTTCCAGTTTGTGTTCGGGCGGCAGACACCCTATCCGTTTTTAAGAGTGCGCTTAAGACCTTCCTTTTTGATAAAGCTTATAGTTAGGGCTGATTAGATTCAGCCCCTAGTTTTGCTGATATAGGCTTAGTTTGTCGGGGGACATCTTACTTCTTCCTTCTCTCTGTCTATACCTGTGTACTCTCATGTTCCGATTAACCCAGCTTCCCCAAATGTCTTTCTTTTTGGTGTCTATATACGCTGGGATCCGGAGTCATGGATGATCCTGCGGTCCTGTGTCCTGCATCGCGAGCCCTGGATCTTGAGTCGTGGCTGTGGTCCTGGATCATAGGTCCTGGATGGATATCCTCGTGGATTCATCTTCCTATTATACACACATGCATTTCCAAACATTTGGACTACCTATGTTGCAAATGTATTATCTTTTCAATTTACACACGGCATCTATTGCACGTCTGTCCGTCCTGGGAGAGGGATCCCTCCTCTGTTGCTCTCCCTAAGGTTTCTCCCATGTTTCCCTTTAAACTGTGGGTTTTCTCCGGAAGTTTTTCCTTGTACGATGTGAGGGTCTAAGGACAGAGGGTCAAAGGACAGAGGGTCTAAGGACAGAGGGTGTCGTATTGTCATACTGATATTCTGTACACACTGTGAAGACCACTGAGACAAATGTAACATTTGTGATATTGGGCTATATAAATAAACATTGATTGATTGATTTTGACACACTGTGAAAATACATCACTATAAGTCCTGCATTCAAAAACCTTCCTTAGTATGTAAGTATGATGGGCAAAATGTTCTTAAAGGTAGGAATATTAAAATGATGTTGATGAATGAAATGAAACCAATATTTGTTGTCCACATCTGGCATCATAGCGACTGGCCTTCTTCCTGTGGATTGATATAAACACACATATTTATTTATTTAATTGCTCTGTGTTTTATGTGTTATTGTATTTTTGTAACTCTGGCACAACAATTTCCTTCGGGATAAAGTCTTATCTTATCTCTTATCTTATAGTCCCTAGAAGTGAGAAACAACCTCTGAAATATTGAAATTGACAAAGCCATGTGATAAACACTGTTAACAGGCAGAGTAAAAACAGGTAGAACAGCAACTTTTTCAGACGGATGTGTTAAGATTTAAAGATTTGAAGCTGAGCTCCACTTTTGGTCCAATCTGACCAGGTGGGAAGTATTGGAGTACAAATACTTTGTTACTGTACTTAAGTACGTGTTTCTGGTATCAGTACTTTACTCCACTATTTATTTTTCTGACGACTTTTTACTTTGACTTCTTACATGTTGAACACAAATACCTGTACTTTCTACTTCTTACATGTTGAACCCAAATACCTGTACTTTCTACTTCTTACATGTTGAACTCAAATACCTGTACTTTCTACTTCTTACATGTTGAACCCAAATACCTGTACTTTCTACTTCTTACATGTTGAACCCAAATACCTGTACTTTCTACTTCTTACATGTTGAACCCAAATACCTGTACTTTCTACTTCTTACATGTTGAACTCAAATACCTGTACTTTCTACTTCTTACATGTTGAACCCAAATACCTGTACTTTCTACTTCTTACATGTTGAACTCAAATACCTGTACTTTCTACTTCTTACATGTTGAACCCAAATACCTGTACTTTCTACTTCTTACACTTTGAACACAAATACCTGTACTTTCTACTTCTCACATGTTGAACCCAAATACCTGTACTTTCTACTTCTTACACTTTGAACACAAATACCTGTACTTTCTACTTCTTACATGTTGAACCCAAATACCTGTACTTTCTACTTCTTACATGTTGAACACAAATACCTGTACTTTCTACTTCTTACATGTTGAACCCAAATACCTGTACTTTCTACTTCTTACATGTTGAACACAAATACCTGTACTTTCTACTTCTTACATGTTGAACCCAAATACCTGTACTTTCTACTTCTCACATGTTGAACCCAAATACCTGTACTTTCTACTTCTTACACTTTGAACACAAATACCTGTACTTTCTACTTCTTACATGTTGAACCCAAATACCTGTACTTTCTACTTCTTACATGTTGAACTCAAATACCTGTACTTTCTACTTCTTACATGTTGAACTCAAATACCTGTACTTTCTACTTCTTACATGTTGAACACAAATACCTGTACTTTCTACTTCTCACATGTTGAACTCAAATACCTGTACTTTCTACTTCTCACATGTTGAACTCAAATACCTGTACTTTCTACTTCTTACATGTTGAACACAAATACCTGTACTTTCTACTTCTTACATGTTGAACACAAATACCTGTACTTTCTACTTCTCACATGTTGAACTCAAATACCTGTACTTTCTACTTCTCACATGTTGAACTCAAATACCTGTACTTTCTACTTCTCACATGTTGAACCCAAATACCTGAACTTTCTACTTCTTACATGTTGAACTCAAATACCTGTACTTTCTACTTCTTACATGTTGAACTCAAATACCTGTACTTTCTACTTCTTACATGTTGAACACAAATACCTGTACTTTCTACTTCTTACATGTTGAACACAAATACCTGTACTTTCTACTTCTTACATGTTGAACTCAAATACCTGTACTTTCTACTTCTTACATGTTGAACCCAAATACCTGTACTTTCTACTTCTTACATGTTGAACCCAAATACCTGTACTTTCTACTTCTCTCATTTTCCAAACAGCTGGTTCCTTTAGTCTGAATGTGTGTTTGGTGGCGTGATCATTATTCTTTAGAGTCATTGCGTGCCTATTGATTTGAACACGATCCGTGTATCCATCATTTCCTGGTCTTCTCTAAAGAAGAGGGACCAATGGAAACGTTGTCATGTTGTCGTTGTTCAGCATGGAAACATTCATTAGCTAACAATGACATTATTGTTCTGTTAATATAAAGGGAGGTCAGGTACTCTTTAAAGCAGCTGCTAGTTATGGGTACTTTTTACTGAAGTACATTTCAAAGCCTCTTTACTTTTACTTCTACTTTCACCAGAGTATTTTTAAACATGAGTATCTGCACTTCTACTTGAGTAAAGGATGTGTGTACATATCTGAATCTGACCCATTTTGAAGTTAACTTGAAGCCTGTTCACATGGTTTCATCGATGTCCCTTAATGTGGTCCAGCGTCTCCTCAGTGTCTCCTCTCTGTGACTCTCAGTGTTTTCACACCAGAACAGCACTTTGGTTCTGTTGGTTTCAAGAGTTCTGGACCCACAGATGGACGGAGAGATCAAACTGTGTCTGTTAACATCTCACAACATGCAGTTACCATCGAGCCTCAGTAGAGACAGTTTTGAGCCTCTTCCCTGATGATTTGACTTAAAAAATAACAGCTACAACATGAGGACAAAGACTAATGAATTATCTGATCGGCTGCATTTCTTACTAACTGATTGATTTACTGTCTAACAGGCTGATATGTCGGCTGATTGAGTTGTTGAGTGTTTCAATTAACTGTTTGATTTACAGACCATGTGATCGGTTGAGCAGCTGTTTAATTGGCTAATTGGCTGTTCGATTTTTAAATCAGACGTTTGATTGGCTGATGTGCGGATGAAGAGCTGTTCTTGCAGCCACAGTCACTTGATTGGATAACCAGTTAATTCATGGGTGGGTAGTGGCTGATAAGCTCTTCTGATTGATTGATAATGATCAGATGTTTGATTGACAGATAAGTCTACTTGATAAGGAGCAGTGTGATTAATTGATTGATTCGTCACAAACGCCCAACAGGCTTCAACTACGTGACTAGAAGTAGATTTTCTGAAGGTAAAACTGAAGCAAGCACCTACATTTGAATTTGTTTTTCTCACTGTTTGCAGCAATAAGTCCAATTGTACGTATATATGAAAAAGTGAACCGTGATCTTACTTTGTTTATTACCCCAGTAAACATAATAACTTTATGGTTTTAATCCCTAGCTCTAGCCCTAGTAAATGGACAATAAAACAATCAACTCTCACAGTGTTTTTCCACCCCATTAAGGTCAATGGTATAACATCACATCGGCTGTACTTTGCTCCGCCCTCTCCTGTCGCTTTGGGTTCCAAAAAAACAAGATGGTGACGACAAAAGTGCCCAATCTCGAGTTTACAAACCAATGCTTGATGTCCCCCATTACTATGTCCATTTTCTTTGTACAGGCTGTGGTGGACACCCAAAAATACCCTCCAATTAGATAAAGAATAGAGGCATTTATTGTCATTTTTCAAGTACAACGAGATGAGTGAAGCTACTCCTTTTAAGGTGCCATCAAAACATTCAGAAAACACAACCATACAAAGACACCCAGCATTCATACATATATAAAATAATAAAATAATAAATGCAGGAAATAATTCAATTAGTATAGCATAATACAGTGGCGGCCGGCCCATAGGGGCGCTAGGGGCGCCGCCCCACCTCTTCCCACTTACAAAAAAAAATATAAAAAAAAAAATTAAATTAAATAAATATATATTTAAAAAAAATATTTATTTTTATTTTTAATGAACAAGGTAAATATCATACAATTGGTATCAGTAAAATGTATAATCTACAATAAAATCTCGTTTAAAATTGTGTTACGATGTCTAAAGTTACTGATAAGTCACATGTTTCCTGCCTGGCCTTGCCCATGGCATTAGTTTATCATTACCGGGCGGAGCCCCCGAGCCAAACAGCAGCAACCAGCACGTTGCAAAAGTCTCAATAGTAAACTGTGCCGCCGAAACATAATTTCAGCCAATCAGTGCCGTCAAATATTTTGGTCACGAGGGCGCTCACGTTGGCGCCCACGTTGCTTACGTGCGTTGACGTGAGTTGTTTTTTAGACTCGTGAGTGACCAAGGTGACGCAGTAGTTGGATGAGAATGGCTTTGTGTGCAGGTGGAGTCGCCGGACCTCGGTCCGCACCCAATTCCGTGCAAGAGCTACTCTCCAATCCTTTCGAAAGGAGAAGTTTGGGAGATAAATTGATACTTAAAGACCTTGGACCGGACCAACCCGATTTGTATATATCGCAGCAAGCTCGTGAAAAAGACAAAACGTATCATCGAGGCTTCTCACGTAGCTGGTACACCAGAAAGGCATGGCTAGCTGGATGCAAACAGGTAAATGCTATCTTTTGTTTCCCATGCTTGCTCTTCAAACAGCCGGGGACAGATACGATCTGTTCAGAAACTAGACAAAAGTTAAACAAGTACAAACCACAGACTGTTTGTGTCATGGAGAATACAGTCGCTGGTTTATTTATGTCTGTATAGGCCGTTGTTGTGAGTGTGGACGGTCGGAGCATATATAACGTTAGCTTAGCCAAGCTCCATTCAGAAAACAAGCATTCTAAAAGGTTTTTCGCCTGCCGTCTGTCTGCAGACTTGTCAAAGCGTTAATTCATGGTTTTTACTAACCGGTATCAGTATGTTGTTACTTCGGCATCATTTAGAAACGTGTTTTACAATTTAATCACGGTAAAATATGTTCATCTTGTTGTAGTTGTAGCTCCCGAGCCAGCGTGTCTTGTTTGAATGATGCGAGTAAACACAGCTGGCAGCCGCGGTGAAACTCGAGCGACTAGAGCGATGCGATAGGAGCGTTTAGAGCGAAGCGAATATTCGCATCGCGTCCGGTCTGAACGCAGCGTTAAAGCGAGCTCCGCGCTGCACTGGAAACGCGCTGCACTGGAAACGCGCCATTACATCACCAGAAGTCCTAATTTAAGGGGTCATTTCTCCCAAAAATATTTTTTTTACTCACTAGATCAACTGCCCCACCAAAAATATTATCCACCAGCCGCCACTGGCATAATATATATGTTTGAGTGTATAATATTGCACAGGAGAGGAACCCATACATGTGCAATATTATACACACAAACATATTTTGACACCAAGAATGTTTTTGAAAAGATATCATACACTAAAAAGGATTCCCAAACCCTTATGGCCCCCATGGTTTAATGAAAAGAATATTCTTATGGACCAGTGTTACGACTGGGGCACACAAGAAAATGACAAGACCCAAATGCACGACTCCAGACAAAAAAGACGGTTAAAAAATAGGGTATTTACTCTGCAGGGTGTGACGACCCCTCCACACCACTAGGCGTTCCGTGGTCTCCCTCTCCCCTTGTTTGCATGTTCCAGTTCTGTCGGAAGATTGTGGACTGACGAGCTGCACCTGGGCAGCTGCTATAAGACGCGTTTCGGGAGGCCTCTCATTCCTCTCGTGTGAGCCTCGCGTCGCGGCTGTCTTTATGGTGTCCACTAAATAAAGGATTATTATACTTGCAGACCCCTCGTCTCGCCCCCCAGCTTTTTGTTGCAGCCCAAGAGCCAGGTTGTAACAATACAAACACACTTAGTCTACATGGACTCCAAAAATTACTCACTAAATACTTACTAATACTAACTAACTCTCTAGCACAGAAATCAGCTGGCTGTCGAATCTCTAATAATATTTGTAAGGCTCAATAAACGCTGGAAGGCTCGACTCAACGATCAAAAAATGTCATCATAAAAATAACAAATCTGACGAGACACAAGTACGTTCATCATGTTTCCAGAATTTTGGATTCACCTTTTACCAAAGTATCGGTTCTGGTGTTTTTCATTGCTGTTTCTTGTTAGCAATTGATTTGTAGCCTGATGCATGGCCCATGTGGACCGGGGGTCATTTGAACTCTCTAATTGTCAGATCATCAGATAGCTGGCTGTTTTATCTCAACGGCGATCACCTGATGCACGGGATTCAATCACACAGATCATGTTGTTTTTTAGAGGAGAGAGGCCTTTGAATGAAGTGCAGCTCTGACAGGATAATAACCCAACACACACACACACACGCGTGCACACACACGTGCACACACATTACTGTTGCTGTTATATGGTTCTCCATGGAAACAGGTTCGCTCATTGTCTGAACTGCAATCTCTTTAGCTGAATGTACTGTTTCAGGGTGCACACACACATGCACTAACACATACACATGCACTCACAAACACGCACATGCGCACACACACCTGCACTAACACACACGCAGACACACACACACACACACACACACACGCACTAACACACACACACATGCACTCACAAACACGCACATGCACACACACACACACACATACACACACGCACTAACACACACATGCACTCACAAACACACACACATGCACTAACACACACACATGCACTCACAAACACGCACGCACACACACACACACACACCTGCACTAACACACACGCGCACACACACATGCACTAACACACATACATGCACTCACAAACACGCACATGCACACACACACACATACACACACGCACACACATGCACTAACACACACATGCACTCACAAACACACACACACATGCACTAACACACACACATGCACTCACAAACACGCACGCACACACACACACCTGCACTAACACACACATGCACTAACACACATACATGCACTCACAAACACGCACATGCACACACACACACACATACACACACGCACACACATGCACTAACACACACATGCACTCACAAACACACACACACACACACACATGCACTAACACACACACACATGCACTCACAAACACACACAGACACACACACACACATACACACACACACGCACACACACACACACACACACACACACACACACACACACACTGACAATAACCTCCTAATACGTAGCTGTCTGTAATTCAGAATGAGCCGTTGGTTATGTAGGAGCCATTAACTGAGTTTAATATATACGTTTTAATTGTTTAACATGTCTTGTTTTATTAGAATACATGTCCTACAGATATTATTTGTTGAATATTGATCTACCCACCTTAGTTGTTTACGGCCCTGAATATATTTGTTGAGAGCCAGTTCAACCACACACACCAGACACACTCAGAAATGGAAAATAAATGCATTCATCTCCACAAATGGATTATCGTTCTGGATTATTTGTGCGTTGAAATCACACCCTCGTACGTTGGAAGTGGTTCTAGAACATTGTAAGCCACTACAGATCAGTTGAACTTGATTAAAACGGGTAAATGGAATCTAACACATAGGAATAATCACGGATAAAACACCGGCGCCTGGAGGGAAATTAGCATCAACATCGAACAACCCAGCATGATAGAGTGCTTCAAGTGCATTCAGAACATGTGCACTATTGCCTTAATGCACATTTCCTGAATTGATATGTTTGTAGTGCAAAGTAGGCAGAGAGCTTTATGAGAAGGGATGTTTTGGAACCTGGATATTCTGGTCTTAATGTTTCTCAGTCATGGTTTTTTATCTAATGAATGTACTCCCATTCCATGATTTCCAAAAATAAATATCAAACCTGTTCTTTATCTATTTTGAGAGGTAAGGACAAACATAGGTTGTTTGCAGTGGAGAGGTCCTTTAAAGCTTACAGTAAAAGCCCATATTTTCTAGTTTCTGAGCCTTTTGGATTTCCTCGAGGGGTTAGAGATTACATCCAAATATTCTGATTGCAGTACCTTTTAAATATCGACGTGATATCGACCTTAGTTACCTGGTGAAGCCACGGTGAAGCTTGATCAATACGCTCCGATCGACATGATCTTGTTGACATGTATACGCTCCTCAGAGGAAACTAATTGTCTTCCTGGACTCCTGGGGAAGTTCAATCAGCGTCGAACGTCCTTTTCGGGTTCCTCGACAGGCCACTTGACCCATGCTCCAAAAGCAAGTAAATTCACATTGACCCCCATTATAAAATGCCCTATTTGTTCATCTCGGTGATGACGACTCCACCTCCAACACACAGCCAATCCAATTATAGGCAAAGGGATGAATCGTCTGTGAAGTAGAGGAGCAGACGGATAGAGACCCATCATGGAAACCACAGTATTTATAGCTCAACGCTTTAAAGTAATTTGAGAGGTTGAGGGTAGGGTTGTTATGAATTGGGGATTTTTTGTAAAAGGATGTTTGTTTCCGCTGTAAATGTGAGCATCTATAGTGGAGGTATGTGGGTTTTTACTCTTTTTTGGAACCAGGGTGAAGCGGCCAATGGGTTTTTTCTGTTCTCAGGTGTAACATGTTTATTTCTGCTGTTTATATGGGGGACTATGGGAATTACCTTGCCTTCAGAGCCAGAATCCATTGGCCAATGAAGGATTTGTATGTCTTTACCTGGCATGGTAGGTAAGGACACTCCATTAGTGCTCAATACAACTTTACTAAGAATGGAAAGTGGATTTTTTTTTATCCAGGAAGCCAATATGTTTCCTCAAAGCAGCATAAACTGTAAATGTACACACTTACTCACACATGTACTCACACAAAGACACACACACACACAGACACACACAGACACACAGACACACACACACACACACACACACACACACACACACACACACACACACACACACACACACACACACACACACACACACACACACACACACACACACACACACACACACACACACACACACAAACACACAGACACAGTTGTTTAAGCCTATATGTTTCTTCAAAGCAGCATAAACTGTAAATGTAACGGGCTGACAGAGAAGACACATCCAAGAGATTCAGACTTCCCTTTGCAGTCGCAGAAGTTATTTTTGTAGATTAGGTCAGTGGAGGCAACTGGTCCGGAGGAGTTGTCAGCGTGGGAGTCTGGATTTCCTGCAAACTGAGTGTGAAACGTTGAGTCACCTCACATCAAAATGTTAGAGAGAGTCCTCCGTGCAGCACAGCTGACTGATGTTATCGACTCTGATATCATATTCATGACAATCCTCCAGTGTAGTCTGAAAAAGACTTCTCCCCCCACACAACCTCAAAACTGATGATTAAAATAGCTTGTTGTATCAGCACCTTTTAACACTTTTCATGACTGATTTCAGCAGTAAAATAGGTTAAAATAAGATTGGTATCAGGGTTAAAGGAAGCCATGATAACAGATGGTAGCAGATAGAACAGGAGATCCCTCCTCTAAGAGTGTGTTTCCATGCAAAATAGCTTTTAAATGTGGTCTTGCATGCAAACATGAATACTAAATGTTATCCATATTGTCAGGAGTTTAGATAAAGACAATGTAAATTGGGGATTACTGTATTTTCTTTGGACCCCAATAACGTCACGGATCAATTTGACTCAAGCACTATCAAGTGGTGAAAACCAGAGGTGGGAAGTAGTGGAGAACAAATACTTCATTACTGTACTTAAGTACATTTGTCTGGTATCAGTACTTTACTCCACTACTTATTATTCTGGTAACTTTTTACTTTCTACTTCTTACATGTTGAACACAAATACCTGTACTTTCTACTTCTTACATGTTGAACCCAAATACCTGTACTTTCTACTTCTTACATTTTGAACTCAAATACCTGTACTTTCTACTTCTCACATGTTGAACACAAATACCTGTACTTTCTACTTCTTACATGTTGAACCCAAATACCTGTACTTTCTACTTCTCACATGTTGAACACAAATACCTGTACTTTCTACTTCTTACATGTTGAACCCAAATACCTGTACTTTCTACTTCTTACATGTTGAACTCAAATACCTGTACTTTCTACTTCTCACATGTTGAACACAAATACCTGTACTTTCTACTTCTTACATGTTGAACAGAAATACCTGTACTTTCTACTTCTTACATGTTGAACCCAAATACCTGTACTTTCTACTTCTTACATTTTGAACACAAATACCTGTACTTTCTACTTCTCACATGTTGAACCCAAATACCTGTACTTTCTACTTCTTACATGTTGAACTCAAATACCTGTACTTTCTACTTCTCACGTTTTCCAAACAGCTGGTTCCTTTAGTCTGAATGTGTGTTTGGTGGCGTGATCATTATTCTTTAGAGTCATTGCGTGCCTATAGAGTGGCGAAGTCACGCCCATCTTCCAGTCCATGGGACCTTATTTTCGGAAAAATTATGTATTGAGAGAGTGAATGGAGAGAGAAAACGTATCTTTCGATCCCGTTTGAATTGTGCCACGAATTACACATATGATGTTTGTCAATCTTAAAAAATCATTTCCATGTCAAAAAA
>CM053249.1:2411610-2429110 GCA_028583405.1 Pogonophryne albipinna
TGTTGTTAGAGAAAAGACTCCTCACACAAGTTAATGTTCATAATAACAATATGTACTTATTATGACATTCTCAGAAGCTGTTTGGTCACACACACACACACACACACACACACACACACACACACACACACACACACACACACACACACACACACACACACACACACACACACACACACACACACACACACACACACACACACACACACACACACACACATATGCCACAATGCTGGCTTCATCCTTGGTAATAAATGGAAGTAATAGAGGCAAGGTTGAAGCGTGGGAGGGCTGGCAGACAGGAGTGTCTTTGTGTGTGTGCGTGTGTGTGAGTGTGTGTGTGCGTCTGTGTGTGTTTCCTAGCAACCAACACACTTAGTCTCTGCTGGATGGATAGATAGATAGATAGATGGATATATAGATGAGACAGTGGTCATTGAACACAACACAGAGCTGTTTGTAATAGAAACAACATGCTGTTGTCTCTGGACTGCAGAGAAGGTCAGAAGTTCACCAAATATCCTCCATCACACATCTTATTTCATCCATCTTTGCATTCGTCTGGTATTAACCGTTCATTCTTTAACTTGTCCTTCCTTATGCTTTGTATCTATATCAGTGTATATATGTCAATCAACAGGTAAAGCCGATTAATCATACTAATAATATCAATAATAATGCATACAAATGATAATTATTGTAGATTATAGATCATTCATCACATAGGGACAAGGGGGTGAGATTAAATAAGTTATACTTCTTCTCACTCCTTTTTGAACACTAGATGTGGCACTGTTTATGTTGCTGTTGTTGTTGTTGTAAATGTCATTTTTTTTGTTTTGATTTCTCTTACATGACTATGCACTGCAACATTTGTTTTGTTCTGTAATTATTTATTTTACTTGTTTGAAATAAATGTATCAATCAATCAATCAATCAATCAATCAATCAATCAATCAATCAATCAATCAATCAATCAATCAATCAACTTGTTATGTCTCTCCTATGATCTGTTTGGTTCAATTTGGGGATATCGTGTGTCCCATGACTTCATGACACGTTTTCTTTTCTTTTGCAGATCTTCAACAGTATTCCACAGACTCAGTATATCAATATTTAACTGTCAAACTCACTTTCTCTAGCACTCCAAACCAACTCTTCCTCTAAAGGTGTTTTTCTTTTATCCATGACTTGTTCTTTGGATTGTTTTGAAAGATTATTAGTCAATATTTTAATGTTCAAAACTATTTATTCCAGCAAAAATCACTAGTTTCTCGAAGATCTTAAGTTTTATTTGACAGATTATTCAACAGGCAATCAAGTCTCCATATCCATCTGTACATGTCAGTATTTAGTCAAAGTCAACTTTATTGTCAATCTTTCACTTTGTGTGCACAGACAGATCGAAATACTGTTTCCCACAATCCAGAGGAATACAAAATACAAATATATATAAAAATATGTATATACACAATCAACAGACACATATTTAAGATAAGATAAGAAAGACTTTATCGATACCAATTTGGGAAATGTTTGCGTTGCAGCAGCATAAAAAGACAAGGCATTGTACATTGGAGAAATAAAAAGACTAGGAATAAACAATCCAAAATGCAAACATCTCAATATTACATTTACATATTAAAGTCACTTTTTCAATTGAAATCCATGACTATTAACTATTTCTCTGTGCATCCTTCCCTTCATCCATCAATCCAGGATGCTTCCCTCTTCCCCTTCCTCCTCCTCTTCCTCCTCCTCTCCAGCCACTGTTGACGTCTGTCACCACGCTGTTCTCTGGTCCAGTCATGTAGTCACTATGGCTCTTTTTATTCCCTCTGTATCCACATCCCGCCACTGTGTCTTTCCTCTCGGCTTCTCTGCGCTTTCCCTCTCACTTCTTCCGTTGTAGTTCAGGCGTCATTTTTTTTCTTCTGTTGGAAACACTTTCGCTTTTTGCGCTTTTCTTTTCACGCTTTTTAGGAGTTCCGTCCGTCCGTGCACTTCTCCAGCTTTACACATCCCGACCTCCCTCCACCTGGACCTAGAACTTCCCCCGGTGCATTATTTCCCTATTCAATCAGCCAGCTGTGCGGTGTTTTACCGTAATTGTTTCCTGGCAGCGTTGGAGACCACCGGGGAAAAGGCTCTTATGAGTGCTCCTCCGCTGATCCGTGCGCCCAGCCCGCTCATCTTCTCAGGGGGGACCAACAACACCGGCACCGGGGGAGGAGGTGGAGGAAATGGAGGTGGAGGAAATGGAGGAGGAGGAGGGGATGTTATCTCCTTCCACATCCAGATCGGTCTGAGCCGCGAGCCGGTGCTTCTGGACGCCGCGGAGCTCAGCCTCAGCCAGGTGCGCGAGGTGGCGTGCTCCATCGTGGACCAGAAGGTAACCGAGAGAGAGGTCCGCGTGACACCGTGTAAACTTGTGAGGGTGTGCCAAAAGTTAAACTTGCAGCATTAACATGAGTTTAGGTAGAGTGAAGTATGCAATGTAGGCAGTGGTGGAAAGTACATTTGCTAAAAGATGGCACTGAAGTACTTTTTGGACATATTCCTACTTGACAGATATATATATGTGTTTTCTACTACTCAGTAACAGTAAACATTCAGTTAGAAATAAGGTTGCATTTTTAAAAATAGGTTGGATGTTATAATTCGATTATGACCCACAAGTAAAAACAGGTTGGTTCCAATGTGTCCAAAAAGATGTGTTTAAAGCAATTCTATCTACAGAAATAAGAAATAAGAAATAAGAAGTCAATGTGGTCTAGTGAAAACACAGCATGGTTCCTGTAATCTGCAACACTTCCAGGCCCCTTGTTTCTCTGTGTGGCCAAATTATTCAGATCTGTGGCACTCATAATACACTTGTGTTCTTAACGTGGTGTAGAACTGAGATTGTATCCCAAAAACAAATGGCACGTGCTTGCCCAGTTGTCATGGAGACAGGTGAGTTGTCATCATGTGATCTACATATTGAACCTTGGTCATGTGATGGATTGCAATGTGTTCATGAAGACCTCCAAAATTATGCAATGAGTGAACCATGTGACCAAACAGGAAGTCGGAGGCCATTCTCTCCTTTACAACAAATAACAAACACTAAAAATGACTTTAAAGAAACTTATTTTCAAGTTGTACAAAGTACCGGTACAGTGACACTGAATGTCTCTAGTTGCGTCTGTTGTGATGATTTTGATCTTACCTTACAAAGTGAAACCATGTTGTTTCTTTCACAACAAATATCATATTTACTTTTTTAATTTGACAGAATTTCTTTTTGTTTTTAAATTTAAAACTTTGATCTTGAAATATCTGAGTTTTTTCTTGCAATATGACTCCAATACCCGACTAGGTCTGTCTGTCATTTAAGGTGTTTAACTACAAAGGACCTATTTGGCCGTTGTACTAACCTGATATTTGGCCTAAATTGTATTCAAATGTTTTTATAAAGCACATCATTTACAGAAAAAGAACACCTACATAATAAATGTATTGCAGAATATGCGGCCAAAACAGACAAGACACACTCATAGACACAAGCTGACATTAATAGTTCATACACACGTTCACAAACTTGTTCACAAATGCTAAAACGTTAGCCATGTTTTGAACCTGCTTTAAAAGTATTAGTAGAAATGAATCACTCCCTGTTTTTATTGGAGATTGCAGAGATATAGGATCATGGACATCTGTGTGTGTGTGTGTGTGTGTGTGTGTGTGTGTGTGTGTGTGTGTGTGTGTGTGTGTGTGTGTGTGTGTGTGTGTGTGTGTGTGTGTGTGTGTGTGTGTGTGTGTGTGTGTTAACCTATCCCATAAAACCTGAAAATGGTCGTCCTTATCTCAGTTTCCAGTTTTAATGGAGAGCCGATGGGGAATTTGATTTTTATAACACAATTCATTTTACCTAAAAATTCAACAGTAACCCTTTAGAACAAAGACAATTGAAAACATTCACTTAAATGATTCCTTAAATTAAGAACTGTTTTAAGGGGAAAAGGCAACTTGTCTGCAGTTCATCGATCTTTACACACCAGAGGTTTACGGACATGTGTTGTTTTGGAAAAGGAAACTGACAGGAATCACATAAAGGTTATCTTGAATTATGTTGGGTGTTTAAACCAAAATATTCCATGAACGCGAATCACAGAAACTACATTTGTATTTATGTGTTGGGAAGATCAGCATATTTGACCTCGTAATAGATTCATCAAGTGAGCCATGGTCTTTGGTACCTTATTGTCCAACACAATGACACAACAACAACAACAACAGAGTCACATTGTTGTTGTTTGAAATGTGCTGCTGTCAAAAGTGTGATGCTCAATTAGGAGTTGGAAGGAAGAATCAGTTGCTATTTTTCTGTTTATTTCTCCGTGTCAGTACACAACTGTATCAACAATAACAGGTGCAATACGGTGAGGAACTTAGGCAACTATTTACATTCTTTATTTGATCATTATTTAAAGTTATTAAGCCGTTTATTTCCCGGCAAATATTGCATTAGTGTCTGGGCGTCTGACTTCTTACAGTATGAATAATGATGGGTGGCTACAGTTGTACATTGATATATTCATAGTACATCCATCTACTACTGTCGTGATGGCATTAATGGGCAAAATATAGATTCAAAAACCTGCATTTGATGGATGTATTGTGGGATGAATGGAAGGATAAATGAATGGCTAGATGAATTATTAGATGGATTTATGGAGGGATGGCTTGATGGAGACATTTGTGGATGGATGTATGGATCAATAGATAGATGGTTGGATGGATATGTTGATGTCCTGCTTATGTTACATTGGCCTGAGCCATCCATACCACATTCAGTACCGTTGAGGTGACAATAAGGGGGGGGGGGGGAAGTAGATTAAAAGCCACCATTTTGTGAACATACTGCTGTTTCCACCTTATAATAACTACAAATCCAAGAGCAGCATGCTAGCTTTAGAGTAACATAACATTGTAAGAGATTTAGATTTCAGATGTATTTGCAAAGCACTGAACCTTAAAGGTGGGGTAAGTTTGAGAAACCGGCTCGAGATACACTTGTTGTTATATTCCATGGAATGCTCTTAACATCCCGATAGCAATGAATATCTGAAGTGCTTTGACAACAAATCCATTAAGAAATTTCATCAGTGGAAGCCGTGGTGCTGTAAAAAGCTCGACCAATCATCTGAGCCGGCTAAAGTAACTGGATGGCCTACCTGCCTGTCAGCCTTCCATCTGTGCACAAACTGATCTCGTGCCCTCATTGGTCATGTGCGCGTTCGTGTGTTGGAGGAGGGGCTCTGTGAGGAAGTGGCACATTTTTCAAATTCTAGCGCACTCGAGCTGGTTTCTCCAAAATGACCTACCCCACCTTTAATAAAACATACAGACTTTCACACACTTGTTTACACAAATGCCAAAACGTTAGCCGTGTTTTTAACCTGCTTTAAACTTGTTCAGGGGAAGGGCGTCCTTATTAAGTTATTGCTCAAACCAATTCTTGTGTCATAAAAACAGAAAGTAGTCGAATTTGAACTTGAACACGGGGGATACAAATCCTCCATAACATTGTAAGATATTTAGATTTATGATTTATGAACGAGTCTCTGATGGCTTGTGGCAATGTGTTTAGCAGCATTTCCCTGCATGTGTAAAGTCTACAGTATGTGAGGCTGTAAATTAGTGTTAGTCAGTGTGGTGACTCACTCCATCACTTCTGGGTGGAAACAGGATGAATTCTGCTTTTGTTTGCTCGCTCTGCAGGGGACTGGGTTTTTGGGAGTTTTGCTTGATGAACTGAAGCTGTTGCACACACACACACACACACACACACACACACACACACACACACACACACACACACACACACACACACACACACACACACACACACACACACACACACACACACACACACACACACACACACACACACACACACACACACACACACACACACACACACACACACACAGACAGTGTCAGTGTCCTAATGAATGTGATGACGAGCCGAGGACAATCTGTGATGAGGTTGTGAATGTGAGCTTGTTTTTCTCCCATGATGTCGTTATGAATGTGATTTCTCTCTCAACACCAAATCTGAGAAAAATCCACAGTTTTGTTCTTCCATGTAAAACATCAAGACCTTCAATCAAAACGGCAATTTTACAAATACAGCTTATTTTATAGAAAGCTTTAATTCTGCTGCAACATACATGTGAATAATTAAAAGGGTAAATGTACTAAACACATCGTCGTACAGGAAACAATTTGAATGTTGATGTTCAGGTGTATATCAGTATGTAGTGTCTCTACTTTAAAGAGTCCTCTCCTGCTGATGTTCAGGTGTATATCAGTATGTAGTGTCTCTACTTTAAAGAGTCCTCTCCTGCTGATGTTCAGGTGTATATCAGTATGTAGTGTCTCTACTTTAAAGAGTCCTCTCCTGCTGATGTTCAGGTGTATATCAGTATGTAGTGTCTCTACTTTAAAGAGTCCTCTCCTGCTGATGTTCAGGTGTATATCAGTATGTAGTGTCTCTACTTTAAAGAGTCCTCTCCTGCTGATGTTCAGGTGTATATCAGTATGTAGTGTCTCTACTTTAAAGAGTCCTCTCCTGCTGATGTTCAGGTGTATATCAGTATGTAGTGTCTCTACTTTAAAGAGTCCTCTCCTGCTGATGTTCAGGTGTATATCAGTATGTAGTGTCTCTACTTTAAAGAGTCCTCTCCTGCTGATGTTCAGGTGTATATCAGTATGTAGTGTCTCTACTTTAAAGAGTCCTCTCCTGCTGATGTTCAGGTGTATATCAGTATGTAGTGTCTCTACTTTAAAGAGTCCTCTCCTGCTGATGTTCAGGTGTATATCAGTATGTAGTGTCTCTACTTTAAAGAGTCCTCTCCTGCTGATGTTCAGGTGTATATCAGTATGTAGTGTCTCTACTTTAAAGAGTCCTCTCCTGCTGATGTTCAGGTGTATATCAGTATGTAGTGTCTCTACTTTAAAGAGTCCTCTCCTGCTGATGTTCAGGTGTATATCAGTATGTAGTGTCTCTACTTTAAAGAGTCCTCTCCTGCTGATGTTCAGGTGTATATCAGTATGTAGTGTCTCTACTTTAAAGAGTCCTCTCCTGCTGATGTTCAGGTGTATATCAGTATGTAGTGTCTCTACTTTAAAGAGTCCTCTCCTGCTGATGTTCAGGTGTATATCAGTATGTAGTGTCTCTACTTTAAAGAGTCCTCTCCTGCTGATGTTCAGGTGTATATCAGTATGTAGTGTCTCTGCTTTAAAGAGTCCTCTCCTGCTGATGTTCAGGTGTATATCAGTATGTAGTGTCTCTACTTTAAAGAGTCCTCTCCTGCTGATGTTCAGGTGTATATCAGTATGTAGTGTCTCTACTTTAAAGAGTCCTCTCCTGCTGATGTTCAGGTGTATATCAGTATGTAGTGTCTCTACTTTAAAGAGTCCTCTCCTGCTGATGTTCAGGTGTATATCAGTATGTAGTGTCTCTACTTTAAAGAGTCCTCTCCTGCTGATGTTCAGGTGTATATCAGTATGTAGTGTCTCTACTTTAAAGAGTCCTCTCCTGCTGATGTTCAGGTGTATATCAGTATGTAGTGTCTCTGCTTTAAAGAGTCCTCTCCTGCTGATGTTCAGGTGTATATCAGTATGTAGTGTCTCTACTTTAAAGAGTCCTCTCCTGCTGATGTTCAGGTGTATATCAGTATGTAGTGTCTCTACTTTAAAGAGTCCTCTCCTGCTGATGTTCAGGTGTATATCAGTATGTAGTGTCTCTACTTTAAAGAGTCCTCTCCTGCTGATGTTCAGGTGTATATCAGTATGTAGTGTCTCTACTTTAAAGAGTCCTCTCCTGCTGATGTTCAGGTGTATATCAGTATGTAGTGTCTCTGCTTTAAAGAGTCCTCTCCTGCTGATGTTCAGGTGTATATCAGTATGTAGTGTCTCTACTTTAAAGAGTCCTCTCCTGCTGATGTTCAGGTGTATATCAGTATGTAGTGTCTCTACTTTAAAGAGTCCTCTCCTGCTGATGTTCAGGTGTATATCAGTATGTAGTGTCTCTACTTTAAAGAGTCCTCTCCTGCTGATATTCAGGTGTATATCAGAGTGTAGCGTCTCTACTTTAAAGAGTCCTCTCCTGCTGATGTTCAGGTGTATATCAGTATGTAGTGTCTCTACTTTAAAGAGTCCCTACGGAAATAGAATAAGTCCCGTGAACATAGCCTTCAGGATATTAAGTTGTTTGTGTAACCATTCATAAACTGTCCCACTGGTTAGGTGTCAAAGTCTTACATGAAACCAGAACATTCTGAATGACTAAACACAAGCCAAACTTTAAAATAAATCCACATACATTCCCGGTGTGACCATAGACTGTATAATATTTGGACATCTGTGACGTCATCCATTTCTGAAGGGTGGCATTATATGCAAAATTGAGATGTGATGTATAAACTATATAAATTCACCTTTTTATAAAGTTGTCATGTAGGGGTAAATTAACTATTTAGACCATGTAGTGTTTTATTAAAGGTCCCCTATGATACTGTTTTCATCAATGTATCACAGGTCTCAGATATATCCAGAGCCTGTCTCTGATTGGCTGAAACACCAAACAGATCGTTGCAGCATTACCCATAATCCCCTCTGTTTCAGCCCTGTTTCCAAAGTGCTGATTCTCTGTCTGTTACTTCAGATGAAAATAAGGAGGCCCTCCCCACGCCCCTCTGAGAGACATTTGGTTACAAAGAACTCAATGGTGCTCTAGAGGAGATTCAGGTGATAAGGGGGGGGGGGGGGGGGGTTACCTTGGTTGCTGATTGGCTAATGGTTACACAAGACAAAACATCGTTATGACATCATCAAGTGGCCAAAATCTGATCAGCTCATTTTCAGACAGGTTTTTATAGAAATGGATCAAAAAGAGAGAAAATCTTTGTTCCTGAAACTTTCAGAGTCTCTTTCCACAGAGGGGACACATGTTGATGTAGAAGAGACATGAAGAAGAGGGGACACATGTTGATGTAGAAGAGACATGAAGAAGAGGGGACACATGTTGATGTAGAAGAGACATGGAGAAGAGGGGACACATGTTGATGTAGAAGAGACATGAAGAAGAGGGGACACATGTTGATGTAGAAGAGACATGGAGAAGAGGGGACACATGTTGATGTAGAAGAGACATGAAGAAGAGGGGACACATGTTGATGTAGAAGAGACATGAAGAAGAGGGGACACATGTTGATGTAGAAGAGACATGAAGAAGAGGGGACACATGTTGATGTAGAAGAGACATGAAGAAGAGGGGACACATGTTGATGTAGAAGAGACATGAAGAAGAGGGGACACATGTTGATGTAGAAGAGACATGAAGAAGAGGGGACACATGTTGATGTAGAAGAGACATGAAGAAGAGGGGACACATGTTGATGTAGAAGAGACATGAAGAAGAGGGGACACATGTTGATGTAGAAGAGACATGAAGAAGAGGGGACACATGTTGATGTAGAAGAGACATGGAGAAGAGGGGACACATGTTGATGTAGAAGAGACATGAAGAAGAGGGGACACATGTTGATGTAGAAGAGACATGAAGAAGAGGGGACACATGTTGATGTAGAAGAGACATGAAGAAGAGGGGAAACATGTTGATGTAGAAGAGACATGAAGAAGAGGGGACACATGTTGATGTAGAAGAGACATGGAGAAGAGGGGACACATGTTGATGTAGAAGAGACATGAAGAAGAGGGGAAACATGTTGATGTAGAAGAGACATGGAGAAGAGGGGACACATGTTGATGTAGAAGAGACATGGAGAAGAGGGGACACATGTTGATGTAGAAGAGACATGGAGAAGAGGGGACACATGTTGATGTAGAAGAGACATGAAGAAGAGGGGACACATGTTGATGTAGAAGAGACATGAAGAAGAGGGGACACATGTTGATGTAGAAGAGACATGAAGAAGATGGGACACATGTTGATGTAGAAGAGACATGGAGAAGAGGGGACACATGTTGATGTAGAAGAGACATGAAGAAGAGGGGACACATGTTGATGTAGAAGAGACATGAAGAAGAGGGGAAACATGTTGATGTAGAAGAGACATGAAGAAGAGGGGACACATGTTGATGTAGAAGAGACATGGAGAAGAGGGGACACATGTTGATGTAGAAGAGACATGAAGAAGAGGGGAAACATGTTGATGTAGAAGAGACATGGAGAAGAGGGGACACATGTTGATGTAGAAGAGACATGGAGAAGAGGGGACACATGTTGATGTAGAAGAGACATGGAGAAGAGGGGACACATGTTGATGTAGAAGAGACATGAAGAAGAGGGGACACATGTTGATGTAGAAGAGACATGGAGAAGATGGGGACACATGTTGATGTAGAAGAGACATGAAGAAGAGGGGACACATGTTGATGTAGAAGAGACATGAAGAAGAGGGGACACATGTTGATGTAGAAGAGACATGGAGAAGAGGGGACACATGTTGATGTAGAAGAGACATGGAGAAGAGGGGACACATGTTGATGTAGAAGAGACATGGAGAAGAGGGGACACATGTTGATGTAGGAAGAGACATGAAGAAGAGGGGACACATGTTGATGTAGAAGAGACATGAAGAAGAGGGGACACATGTTGATGTAGAAGAGACATGGAGAAGAGGGGACACATGTTGATGTAGAAGAGACATGAAGAAGAGGGGACACATGTTGATGTAGAAGAGACATGAAGAAGAGGGGAAACATGTTGATGTAGAAGAGACATGGAGAAGAGGGGACACATGTTGATGTAGAAGAGACATGGAGAAGAGGGGACACATGTTGATGTAGAAGAGACATGGAGAAGAGGGGACACATGTTGATGTAGAAGAGACATGGAGAAGAGGGGACACATGTTGATGTAGAAGAGACATGAAGAAGAGGGGAAACATGTTGATAGTAGAAGAGACATGGAGAAGAGGGGACACATGTTGATGTAGAAGAGACATGGAGAAGAGGGGACACATGTTGATGTAGAAGAGACATGGAGAAGAGGGGACACATGTTGATGTAGAAGAGACATGAAGAAGAGGGGACACATGTTGATGTAGAAGAGACATGGAGAAGTGGGGACACATGTTGATGTAGAAGAGACATGAAGAAGAGGGGACACATGTTGATGTAGAAGAGACATGAAGAAGAGGGGAAACATGTTGATGTAGAAGAGACATGGAGAAGAGGGGACACATGTTGATGTAGAAGAGACATGGAGAAGAGGGGACACATGTTGATGTAGAAGAGACATGGAGAAGAGGGGACACATGTTGATGTAGGAGAGACATGAAGAAGAGGGGACACATGTTGATGTAGAAGAGACATGAAGAAGAGGGGACACATGTTGATGTAGAAGAGACATGGAGAAGAGGGGACACATGTTGATGTAGAAGAGACATGAAGAAGAGGGGACACATGTTGATGTAGAAGAGACATGAAGAAGAGGGGAAACATGTTGATGTAGAAGAGACATGGAGAAGAGGGGACACATGTTGATGTAGAAGAGACATGGAGAAGAGGGGACACATGTTGATGTAGAAGAGACATGGAGAAGAGGGGACACATGTTGATGTAGGAGAGACATGAAGAAGAGGGGACACATGTTGATGTAGAAGAGACATGAAGAAGAGGATTTTGCACAATAGGTGACCTTTAATGTTCATTTCTGCTGTAAAATGAGGTCACTTTAACATGGTGGTTTATGGAGATGCCTCTAGTGGCCATCGGGGGAACTGCATGTTTTTGTCACTTCTTTCTACATGGGCTTCATTTTTCCGCAGCTGAATTTGCCACCTGGGTCATGTGACATTTTGATAATCTCTGTTCAGATTCACTAATCGTCTCATTTCAGGTGAAAATCACCTAATTTCCCCAAAGTGCGAAGCAACACGTACCTGAAACCTGAGAGGCAGGATGTTAACAGCTTGACACCGTGCGACACACACACACACACAGACACACACACACACACACACACACACACACACACACACACACACACACACACACACACACACACACACACACACACACACACACACACACACACACACACACACACACACACACAAATATAGGTTGTTCGGTTAAAGTGTTTATCAGGTTGTTGTGTATTCTATAGAGGATTCTAAGGTACAGCAGGTCACCTGTTCACACACCAAACCTGTGTGACATCGCTCACAACATGCAACACTTAACACTTCAAATGGCACAAAATGAACTGATTAACAAGAGGTGTGTGTGTGTGAAAACAGGTGTGTGTGAAAAGGCTTTTTTATACAAGAACTCATACTGTCACGCTGTAGAAAATCTAAGTTTTTCTTCCTATAAATATTTCACTGAAGGACTCAAGGCCCAACAAGTCTGCTTGGACTCAAGTGTGTGTGTGTAGCTGCTTTCTCATTGGCTGTCAGATAATGGTTGTGGTTGACGTCAGTATTGACAATATACAGAATGCCAACATTAGCACGGATAAAAAAGAAGATATATGACGTCCAGACCTCTGCTTTCTGACGTAAAATATTGTCTTTTGTTCCCAGCAATGACACAAACACTGTCCAACACACACACACACACACACACACACACACACACACGCACACGCACACACACGCGCACACACACACACACACACACACACACACACACACACACACACACACACACCTCTGTCACTCTGTAACAGTAATAATAAAGCAGTCTGTGCTGTGTTTCAGCCAGTTGCAGTTTTTCCTTGTTGCCTGGCAACTGATGATGATTGCGGCTGTGAAGTGTCCTTCTGAGGACCATTGTGTGACACACGCACACACATACACACACACTTGCACTGAATGAAGTAGCAGAGAAGAGATGTGTGTGTCTGTACCATTGTTCCGTCTCTTTCATCTTTTCACTTTTTTATATTCATGTCTCTTTATTCATCTTTCCCTTCATCTGATTCTCCTTCTCGTTCTCTCCGTCTTTCACCATTTATTTTTTTCCATTCTTTCCTCAAAACCTGTTGATATTCTTTATTGGTTTTGTTAATATCTGCACATCTCATGTGCATACACAGGAGGTACGGTTGCAAGGTGACAAAGTATGAATGTTGGTTTTGTACTAACAACACAGAATGCAGAATAATGAGAGACATTTCTTTAATTTCTGTTTTAGTTTAAGCTCAAAGTTGTATTATTCTCTTCTCTGAACATTTCTTTTACTCAAACAGCACAGATGCCTTAAGGTACTATTTGCTTACCTATGTCATAACTACTTGGTTTCCTTTTGTCTTATTCATACAGGTTTTGTACAAAAATCATGCAAAAAATGCGTGAATTCGCCCCCTTATTGTATCTACAAATGAGTAGTGTATATAAGTTGTGCTTCTCTTTGCCATAAGCCGCTTTCACACCAAGTACTTTGCCGCACTTAGTTCCCAGCACTTAGTTCCCAGCACTTAGTACCCCCATGGAACTAAGTACAGATCGCGTTCACACCGGAATACGTCCCTGGGGGAGGATTAGGCAAATTAAGCCGCTGACGTCACTTCTTCTTCTTCTGCTTTGGGTTTACTGGCAGGCCGCAAACAACTTCACGGCGTATACTGCCGCCCAAAGTCCCGGGCCGGAAGCCCCCGGAGTTGGGGACTGGCTTCAGTAGAAGCTGCTGGGACTCCCAGCAGCTTCTACTGAAGCCTTCAGAGTAAATCGCCAGAACGCCGACACCTCCTCATCTCCACTCCTCCCATGTTTTCTTTTGTGTTGCCATAAGTTAGTCTCTCTGCGTTGGTGCGCTGGGCTAATGCTAATAATGCTAATGCCAGCAAATATAATTTCGGCTTCAAAAAACTTTTCAGAGTTTTACGGGGCGTGGTTTGCAATCCGCCCAGCCAATCAGAAATTGGTACTTTTTTCTCCCCAGGATAGTACCACCTCTCAAGCAGGCTCTAAAATGGGGGTAAAAGTTCTCTGAACTAAGTTCTCTTTTTGGTGTGAACGCAAAATTCCAGGAACTATCAGAACTAAACGGGAAAAGTACGGGTAAAATTACTCCGGTGTAAAAGCGCCTAATGAGCTCCATTGTTTCAAAAACTAAGATATCAGGTGGTATTTCTGCATAACCCACATGACTTTCTTTTAGCCTTGTAATATGAGGTGTATTGTGATCTCTTATATACATTAATGTTAAGGCAGGCAGATATTAAGTCTCAATGGTGGAATACAATCACGTACAAATACCTGTGCACTATTTATATATAGTGTAAGGTATATATATTGAAGTTCCAAAACAAAACGCCATTGCCCGAAATACGTTATGGGTGTATCTAAAGTTATTAGGTTAGTAGTTATGTTGCAGCTATTGAGAGATAAAGAAACAATGTTCTTATTTACTAATCTTTTATTTGGGTCTAGAGTTTGTTTTAAGACGAATATCTGTGTAACATGCAGAGTGTAAATCTCTCTTTTGGTAAAGACCCAAGGAGTCACAAGCTAAAACAACTAGAAAACACTGTTCAAACTTTAATAAATACTATGAAATGTTCTCATTAACTGCAGCTGTTGTGTAAATTAAGTGCAGAAAAAAGGAACTATATTAGAAGTGGAAAATCTGAAATGTTGCAAAATTGTACTTCGATTCAAACTCTTTCCTGGATTATCTACACTGAACAAAAATATAAACGCAACACTTTTGTTTTTGCTCCCATTTTTCATGAGATGAACTCAAAGATCTAAAACATTTTCTATTTACACAAAATAACCATTTCTCTCAAATATTGTTCACAAATCTGAAAGAATGTGTGATAGTGAGCACTTCTCCTTTGCCGAGATAATCCATCCCACCTCACAGGTGTGGCATATCAAGATGCTGATTAGACAGCATGATTATTGCACAGGTGTGCCTTAGGCTGGCCACAATAAAAGGCCACTCTGAAACGTGCAGTTTTGCTTTATTGGGGGGTCTGGGGGGGTCGGAAAACCAGGCAGTATCTGGTGTGAGGGGTAGGGGTAGGGTAATGTTGTGAATCGAGTGGCCTGTGTTCGTCGTCCATAACATACGCCTGCCCATACCATTACTCCACCACCACCGTGGGCCACTCGATTCACAACATTACCCTACCCCTACCCCTACCCCTACCCCTACCCCTAACCCTAACCCCTACCCCTAATTCCTACCCCTCACACCAGATACTGCCTGGTTTTCGGACCCCCCCAGACCCCCCCAATAAAGCAAAACTGCACGTTTCAGAGTGGCCTTTTATCGTGGCCAGCCTAAGGCACACCTGTGCAATAATCATGCTGTCTAATCAGCATCTTGATATGCCACACCTGTGAGGTGGGATGGATTATCTCGGCAAAGGAGAAGTGCTCACTATCACACATTCTTTCAGATTTTTGAACAATATTTGAGAGAAATGGTTATTTTGTGTATATAGAACATGTTTTAGATCTTTGAGTTCATCTCATGAAAAATGGGAGCAAAAACAAAAGTGTTGCGTTTATATTTTTGTTCAGTGTAGATAATCTGGTTAATATTAAAAATGAACATAATAAATACATACACATACGTACCATAAACACATAAATATATGCATATTTCTGCCCATTTAACGCACACATACAATTATATCTGCTGCACTGTCACTGTTGATGTCACTAACCAATAATGATGACACACACACACACCCACCCACACACACACACACACACACACACACACACACACACACACACACACACACACACACACACACACACCTTTTCTAAACCGCATCATGCAGCATGTACTGTCGTCATGGTGATAGTCCACTCTCATCCCCATTATGTGTTCCAGGCGAAGCGCCGCGCATCATCTCCGCTGCGGATGATTTTCATGTTGGAGCTGCAGTCGAATGACAAGGGAAAAAATTGACATTTGGTCAAATTTGAAACAAGCTGTTTTCTGCCTCTAAGTGGACGGTTTGGTTTGTAAAAAAGAGAGGTTTTTATTAGTGGTGGTGACGATGTGTTCCTGAGGGATTATCAGAGTCACTGCACTTAAATATAACAATGGTATACCTACAGCTTATTTTCTAGATTCAATGTTCAAGTGTATATCAGTATGTAGTGTCTCTACTTTAAAGAGTCCTCTCCTGCTGATGTTCAGGTGTATATCAGTATGTAGTGTCTCTACTTTAAAGAGTCCTCTCCTGCTGATGTTCAGGTGTATATCAGTATGTAGTGTCTCTACTTTAAAGAGACCTCTCCTGCTGATGTTCAGGTGTATATCAGTATGTAGTGTCTCTACTTTAAAGAGTCCTCTCCTGCTGATGTTCAGGTGTATATCAGTATGTAGTGTCTCTACTTTAAAGAGTCCTCTCCTGCTGATGTTCAGGTGTATATCAGTATGTAGTGTCTCTACTTTAAAGAGTCCTCTCCTGCTGATGTTCAGGTGTATATCAGTATGTAGTGTCTCTACTTTAAAGAGTCCTCTCCTGCTGATGTTCAGGTGTATTTCAGTATGTAGTGTCTCTACTTTAAAGAGTCCTCTCCTGCTGATGTTCAGGTGTATATCAGTACGTAGTGTCTCTACTTTAAAGAGTCCTCTCCTGCTGATGTTCAGGTGTATATCAGTAGTGTCTCTACTTTAAAGAGTCCTCTCCTGCTGATGTTCAGGTGTATATCAGTATGTAGTGTCTCTACTTTAAAGAGTCCTCTCCTGCTGATGTTCAGGTGTATATCAGTATGTAGTGTCTCTACTTTAAAGAGTCCTCTCCTGCTGATGTTCAGGTGTATATCAGTATGTAGTGTCTCTACTTTAAAGAGTCCTCTCCTGCTGATGTTCAGGTGTATTTCAGTATGTAGTGTCTCTACTTTAAAGAGTCCTCTCCTGCTGATGTTCAGGTGTATATCAGTATGTAGTGTCTCTACTTTAAAGAGTCCTCTCCTGCTGATGTTCAGGTGTATATCAGTATGTAGTGTCTCTACTTTAAAGAGTCCTCTCCTGCTGATGTTCAGGTGTATATCAGTATGTAGTGTCTCTACTTTAAAGAGTCCTCTCCTGCTGATGTTCAGGTGTATATCAGTATGTAGTGTCTCTACTTTAAAGAGTCCTCTCCTGCTGATGTTCAGGTGTATTTCAGTATGTAGTGTCTCTACTTTAAAGAGTCCTCTCCTGCTGATGTTCAGGTGTATATCAGTACGTAGTGTCTCTACTTTAAAGAGTCCTCTCCTGCTGATGTTCAGGTGTATATCAGTAGTGTCTCTACTTTAAAGAGTCCTCTCCTGCTGATGTTCAGGTGTATATCAGTATGTAGTGTCTCTACTTTAAAGAGTCCTCTCCTGCTGATGTTCAGGTGTATATCAGTATGTAGTGTCTCTACTTTAAAGAGTCCTCTCCTGCTGATGTTCAGGTGTATATCAGTATGTAGTGTCTCTACTTTAAAGAGTCCTCTCCTGCTGATGTTCAGGTGTATATC
>CM053249.1:2439110-2541610 GCA_028583405.1 Pogonophryne albipinna
TCTGTACTTTAAGAATGATGGGGAAAAGTACTCCGGTGAGAAAGCGCCGTTTTAATAAGAGCCGTGTGCGTTCAGCGCTCTGCTTCCACTCCCTGCACTGCAGCCGTGCCTGCAGTCCCGCCCCTCTCTCGTGCACGCTCTAAGTCCCTCCCCTCTCAAGCACGCTCTAAGTCCCTCCCCTCTCAAGCACGCTCTAAGTCCCTCCCCTCTCAAGCACGCTCTAAGTCCCTCCCCTCTCTCTTGCACGCTCTAAGTCCCTCCCCTCTCAAGCACGCTCTAAGTCCCTCCCCTCTCTCTTGCACGCTCTAAGTCCCTCCCCTCTCAAGCACGCTCTAAGTCCCTCCCCTCTCAAGCACGCTCTAAGTCCCTCCCCTCTCAAGCACGCTCTAAGTCCCTCCCCTCTCTCTTGCACGCTCTAAGTCCCTCCCCTCTCAAGCACGCTCTAAGTCCCTCCCCTCTCAAGCATGCTCTAAGTCCCTCCCTCTCAAGTACGCTCTAGCTGCCAGAGCATGTGAGAAAACGAGAAGCATGTCTGCAAGTGGGAGTGCAACTGCCGCTGCGCCTCGGCTCGTTGACAAAAAAGACGCCAGAAGCGAAAAACTAAAAAGTTGTTATAGATGATGCTTAATTGTATTTAATACAAATTCTAGTCATTTATTTTATTTATTGTTCTCATTGTTTAAAAGTTTGTGCTATGGTTCTGGTGTGAAATAAAGCACAATAATTACATTTAAGACTGTTTCCCTTTTTTTAAGAAAAGTATCGAAAAAGAATCGGAATCACAATTCTGGACTTGGTATCGAAACCAAAATGTTGGTATCGTGACAACACTACTTTCTACTTCTCACATGTTGAACCCAAATACCTGTACTTTCTACTTCTTATACTTTCAACTCAAATACCTGTACTTTCTACTTCTTATACTTTGAACTCAAATACCTGTACTTTCTACTTCTTACATGTTGAACTCAAATAACTGTACTTTCTACTTCTTATACTTTGAACTCAAATACCTGTACTTTCTGCTTCTTACATGTTGAACTCAAATACCTGTACTTTCTACTTCTTACATGTTGAACACAAATACCTGAACTTTCTACTTCTTATACTTTGAACTCAAATACCTGTACTTTCTGCTTCTTACATGTTGAACACAAATACCTGTACTTTCTACTTCTTACATGTTGAACTCAAATAACTGTACTTTCTACTTCTTATACTTTCAACTCAAATACCTGTACTTTCTACTTCTTATACTTTGAACTCAAATACCTGTACTTTCTACTTCTTATACTTTCAACTCAAATACCTGTACTTTCTACTTCTTATACTTTGAACTCAAATACCTGTACTTTCTACTTCTTACATGTTGAACTCAAATAACTGTACTTTCTACTTCTTATACTTTGAACTCAAATACCTGTACTTTCTGCTTCTTACATGTTGAACACAAATACCTGTACTTTCTACTTCTTACATGTTGAACACAAATACCTGAACTTTCTACTTCTTATACTTTGAACTCAAATACCTGTACTTTCTGCTTCTTACATGTTGAACACAAATACCTGTACTTTCTACTTCTTACATGTTGAACTCAAATAACTGTACTTTCTACTTCTTATACTTTGAACTCAAATACCTGTACTTTCTGCTTCTTACATGTTGAACACAAATACCTGTACTTTCTACTTCTTACATGTTGAACACAAATACCTGTACTTTCTACTTCTTACATGTTGAACCCAAATACCTGTACTTTCTACTTCTTACATGTTGAACACAAATACCTGTACTTTCTACTTCTTACATGTTGAACACAAATACCTGTACTTTCTACTTCTTACATGTTGAACACAAATACCTGTACTTTCTACTTCTCACATGTTGAACACTAATACCTGTACTTTCTACTTCTCACATGTTGAACACAAATACCTGTACTTTCTACTTCTTACACTTTGAACACAAATACCTGTACTTTCTACTTCTTACATTTTGAACCCAAATACCTGAACTTTCTACTTCTTACATGTTGAACCCAAATACCTGAACTTTCTACTTCTCACATGTTGAACTCAAATACCTGTACTTTCTACTTCTTACATGTTGAACACAAATACCTGTACTTTCTACTTCTTACACTTTGAACACAAATACCTGTACTTTCTACTTCTTACATGTTGAACCCAAATACCTGTACTTTCTACTTCTCACATGTTGAACACAAATACCTGTACTTTCTACTTCTTACATGTTGAACTCAAATACCTGTACTTTCTACTTCTTACATGTTGAACTCAAATACCTGTACTTTCTACTTCTTACATGTTGAACTCAAATACCTGTACTTTCTACTTCTCACATGTTGAACACAAATACCTGTACTTTCTACTTCTTACACTTTGAACACAAATACCTGTACTTTCTACTTCTTACATGTTGAACCCAAATACCTGTACTTTCTACTTCTTACATGTTGAACCCAAATACCTGTACTTTCTACTTCTTACATGTTGAACTCAAATACCTGTACTTTCTACTTCTTACTTGTTGAACTCAAATACCTGTACTTTCTACTTCTTACATGTTGAACTCAAATACCTGTACTTTCTACTTCTTACATGTTGAACCCAAATACCTGTACTTTCTACTTCTTACATGTTGAACTCAAATACCTGTACTTTCTACTTCTTACATGTTGAACACAAATACCTGTACTTTCTACTTCTTACATGTTGAACCCAAATACCTGTACTTTCTACTTCTCACATGTTGAACTCAAATACCTGTACTTTCTACTTCTTACATGTTGAACTCAAATACCTGTACTTTCTACTTCTTACATGTTGAACTCAAATACCTGTACTTTCTACTTCTTACATGTTGAACTCAAATACCTGTACTTTCTACTTCTTACATGTTGAACTCAAATACCTGTACTTTCTACTTCTTACATGTTGAACTCAAATACCTGTACTTTCTACTTCTTACATGTTGAACTCAAATACCTGTACTTTCTACTTCTTACATGTTGAACTCAAATACCTGTACTTTCTACTTCTTACATGTTGAACTCAAATACCTGTACTTTCTACTTCTCTCATTTTCCAAACAGCTGGTTCCTTTAGTCTGAATGTGTGTTTGGTGGCGTGATCATTATTCTTTAGAGTCATTGCGTGCCTATTGATTTGAACACGATCCGTGTATCCATCATTTCCTGGTCTTCTCTAAAGAAGAGGGACCAATGGAAACGTTGTCATGTTGCCGTTGTTCAGCATGGAAACATTCATTAGCTAACAATGACATTATTGTTCTATTAATATAAAGGGAGGTCAGGTACTCTTTAAAACAGCTGCTAGCTATGGGTACTTTTTACTGAAGTACATTTCAGAGCCTCTTTACTTTCACTTGAGTAAAGAAGTTTAGCCAGTACTTCTACTTTCACCAGAATATTTTTAAACACGAGTATCTGTACTTCTACTGAGTAAAGGATGTGTGTACTTTAGAGTGGTGTTGTCATAGGCTGACACAGAACTGAGGGCTCCATCCCACTGCAGATTTTATTTCAGCATCGAACCAAAAACACGTTAAAAAAAAGGTTGAGTTTAAAGTAAACATGGAATGTTATTAAAGTCAAAGTCAACTTTATTGTCAATCTTTTATTTTGTGTGTACAGACAGAGAGATCGAAATACTGTTTCCCACAATCCTGAGGAATGAAAAAAAATACACATAAATATATATACAAATATGTATACACATACATTCTCCACAGACACATTTATACACATGCACACATTAAAATACATAAATAAAAGCACAACAGTCAAAATACAAACTAATCACTTCTAACCTAAACTGTACATTAGTGCAAAAGAATGTCCATAGCAGCGTAGAAAGTGTCTGGTGCTGGATGTGTGTGTGTGTGTGTGTGTGTGTGTGGGGGTTGTCGGGGCGACACACGGAGGTCTCACTCGCTGGCGTTGAGTTTCCAGGTGATGCTTCACCTGCGACATCCCACAGCCTCACAACATCACGACACACACACTCTCTGTTCTGATGCTCAGACCTGCCCATGTGTCGCCATCACACGATCCACGTCACACACACTCCTACATGAGTGTGAGTGCGTGAATCACTGTGTGTGTCCTCGCCATATTTATTTGATGCCCGTCCATGTGCAGGCATGTGTGTGTCTGCATGTGTGTGAGGATCTTGTTATGTCTCCCAACATGTAGGTGTGTGATTGTCAGTCATTGGACTGGGTGTGTGTGTGTGTGTGTGGCAGATTTGAATTTTTTCGGAAAAGTATCTGAATGCCAATTGAAGGGTAAATGAACTGGGAAACACAGATTTGGTTTTGTATCAGTTATGCATCCTCTACATCAGGGGTTCCCAACCTTTTCTCCCAAGAGCCCCCCCAAATGACTCCTGTTGGAAGTTGCGCGCCCCCCCCCACACACACACGGGGGGGGGGGGGGGGGGCGCAACAGCGGTAATTAAAGTTTAAAAGTCTCAAAATGCTACAACTACTGTCACAAACTGGATGAATGTGAAGTATGTTGTTAAAGGAGGATGAAAGCGTAACTAAGGAGCACTATTGGAGTGACTTTGATGGTTATTGGACTCAGGATTCATTCATTTGGATTCCCGCTGAATGAAGAAATTAAAGGACGGCGGAAGTGGAAACAATTCACAAAGGGATTAAACTGTTTAAAACACATGCTCAAAGTAAGCCGGATTTTGCCGATGTGTTTATGTGGATTCAAAAGCCGTAAATAATCAAAATGGAGGAGACCGATCTGATCGGAGCAACTGACAAATAATCCAACTGAAACCGGCGTGGACAATGACTGAGTTTTAAACATGAGCTTATCCAGAAAAGCCCGGTTTGGACACTTTACGGGCAGAAGAAACATTTCTATAGAAAGAATTATACATTTCTGTCTTTTTATGCCTTTAATACTAACTTGAATTTTAATTAAAACTAATTAATCAATAATTTTTTATATTTTATTGTAATGTAGAGACAAGGCTTTTAGTGACAATCATGTATTGCTTTACAATTATATGTAAAAAAATAAAATCTAAAAATGATATTTTGCCTCAAATCATCTGAGGCCTGGCGCCCCCCCTGCGATCTTTGGCGCCCCCCCCTGCGATCTTTGGCGCCCCCCCCTGCGATCTTTGGCGCCCCCCCTGCGATCTTTGGCGCCCCCCCCAGGTTGGGAACCACTGCTCTACATTATGTATCTACAATACATACCTCAGAACCATACTGTTTATTGGAAATAGTCTAATGTTATTTTCTCATGGCTTACATTTGTCAAAATAATACAACAAATATATGCAGTGAGCCGAAAAGCATCACTTTGACATAACAATGAATGAAAAGTAGAAATAATAGTAATATTTGTGTTAAAAGAAGGTATTTTTAGACTCTTTATTGTCACTAGGTTGTTTCACACATTCAGATTATCCATTACTACAAAATGCTGTTCTGCAAAAGTCAAGAATCATAAATAGAAAATATAAATTATAAGTAAAATATATGATAAAAAACATTAATTAGTGTTCACAGTATGAACAATATGGATACACACGTAAAATAATGATTTCCATCTCATGTTAATGTATTCTGTCTGGCTGCCATCCAGAAACGTGTGTGTGTGTGTGTGTGTGTGTGTGTGTGTGTGTGTGTGTGTGTGTGTGTGTGTGTGTGTGTGTGTGTGTGTGTGTGTGTATTAAAGCTGTGAACAAGTTAGAAACAGATAATAATGTGTTATGCATAGTTGTGGACGTGTATCTGTATTTGTTTCCTTTTTCAATTGTATTTATTTTCATTGCCTGCTTGTGAATTGTAGTGTTTGTGTTCAATACAAACATTAATCAAAACAATAAATCACAGGAAACCACAGTAGAGCGTTGAAGTCCCGTCATCCTCAGGGTTAGTGTTGATCGTAAACAACTAATCAACTTGTGAGATGATTAAAAGAAAGAGGAGGAAGCAACACTAACTGACTCTCTGTGATATCGCAGCCAATAAAACCTGCGTGTAAGACGTAACGTTTGGGGAATTATCAGGAGTTGTTTTTGACCAATCAGATCTCCTGGCAGTTGCTCCCTGTTACACCATGAAAAGTTAATTTCCTGTTTGTTTCTTCAACACTTGGAGCTGTCGCCGGTTCTGACTGAGAGCTGTTAACAAAAGTGTTTTTAGCTGAGTGTCAGGAGTCTGAGAGAGAGAGAGAGAGAGAGAGAGAGAGAGAGAGAGAGAGAGAGAGAGAGAGAGAGAGAGAGAGAGAGAGAGAGAGAGAGAGAGAGAGAGAGAGAGAGAGAGGAGGAGGGAGTAGACAAGTTAGAGGAGGAGGGGTGGATGAAGAAAGAAATAATCATGAGGAAGAGGAAGGAACAGCAACACACAACTTCACTTTACGTACCCAAATACTTCTTACCTTTGCTGTTTTCTGATCAAAAGTTGTGTTCAAGGGCATTCAAACGCTGCTGAAGGTTAATCCAATGTCTCTGTGTGACCTTGAAATGATTACTGATAATCCATCATGACGTTTATGGCAATAAACTTATTTTTCATATAGAGCGTAACGAAGCTTTCGATTTTGGGCAAACTGCGTGCGCATCACTCTCAATCCTCAATGGTAATGTTTATGTGGATTTAGGAACTTCCCCTCGATTCTATTGGCTCTAACGGTTCAAAAGAGGCGTCAATCACCAAATTGACCGATGGGTTACAGAGATATGAAAAATCCACCTAAACGACCCCAGAGGTGGAGTTTTTTTTGCTAAACCTCTAAAAAGGTCAGATTTCACTTGTTTTGCATCAATCTTGATACAGGGTATTTATTATATGTTGTACTTTGGATTCCTAAAGCTTGTAGTCTACCATCCCATCATCCAAGGTTAGTTTTCACTATAAGTAATGGTTTCTTTTTGTACGGACACTATAATTTACAATTTTTCACTATGTTCAATCTGAATTTACCTTAAAATAAAAAAATTCTATATTGATTCTGACTTTTCGACATCGAACTCACAGGTTTATCTTTGCTTTGAGAAAAAGGATTATTAATTTACCCCTTTTAGAAGGGAAGATATTGTCAGGACCTCGACACAAACTGAAGGACCCAAATGCAGGACCCAGAGACAAAGTCTTGAATGTAACAAAAATGTATCTTTAATTTCAAAGATTGGGTTTTTCCTTTTAACAGAGTAGGTACTGGAATGAACAAAAAGCGCTCATAAGGAGGAAAAAACTACGCATAACAAAAAGAGAACTTAAGGTTGACCTATTATGCTATATTGGAAAAACATAGGGCCATACGTATACAAAACATGTCTGAAGTGTTTGGCTTAACATCCCAAACAGATCACCCGTTGTAGCCACGCCTCATACTGCTCACACCCCTCTATTCCAGCCCTGTTAGAGAAACGTGGATTTTGGGTCCTTAGCTTGAAAAAAAAAAAGGAGGCGGAGCTAATGCCTGATCAGAATTCTACCAGAGATAAAGTTACATTTGGCTGTGATAAAACGCCATCCTGTTCTAAACCACATCAAGGATTATTTCTGAAACAGTATGGAGCTCAAATGCTTTTTCTCTTGCGGGTTTATCACAAGGTGAGTTCTTTTTTTATTTCCTGCTTTTTAAACACATGTGCTCTCCAGCACAGGTTAGCTCTGAGTGTTAGCGATGCTAATGTAAACAAAGACGAGATTACGTCCAAAACACGTCAGGCATTGTTTCTGATAGCAATTTTCCGTGGGTCCGCTGCCGATTTGACGTCAGATCGGCAGCAAATCTGTATCCGCTCGTTGTAGCCCCGTTTTTAAAAGATTTGGGTACGGAGGAAAAGAGAGAGGGTTTTATTTTCAGACACTGCGTGAGTTCCCCGACGCACCGGGACACATGTTTAGGTATACAAGACATCACAAAGTGCATTTTGCGAGATAGGTCCCCTTTAATATAGTGTTACCGTTGTTTTTTACTGTGTTGGTTTTAACAAAGATTTATAATTACGAGACGCCTGACATGAAGGTTGTTATCGCATCATTAACACTGGAAAAAATGCTGCTCCAAAAACAAGTTAAACAAGAATGAAAACAAGCTGTTTTCACTTGAAATAAGTACAAAAATCTTCCAATAGAACAAGTGAACATTAGCTTGGTAAGGTGTCGAGAAATAAGACGGGATATTTAGATAAATCACATCTTGTGAATTATCTGGAGAACTCATTTTGAACTATATTTGACCAGAATCAGGTAATGTCGTGATACAAAATAATCCGCAAACGCTCAAAAGTTTTTCTGTGTTAGTTGGTGATTTTCTAATAGTTGAGTTTTCATCTGACATACAACTCAAAATAAGATGTTTTGACTTAACAAGATGTCTAAAAACAAGAGCCTACAGTATATCTCACTGCAGTGTCACTTCTGAAGTTACTATGTCTTCTATCAGGAGGAGAGACACATTAGACTAGATATCAGACACAGATACTGGGCAGGATTTAGAGTTTCTGTAGTGCAGTAGCATATTTTGTTTTACTTCTTACATGTTGAACACAAATACCTGTACTTTCTACTTCTTACATGTTGAACTCAAATACCTGTACTTTCTACTTCTTAGATGTTGAACCCAAATACCTGTACTTTCTACTTCTTACATGTTGAACTCAAATACCTGTACTTTCTACTTCTTACATGTTGAACTCAAATACCTGTACTTTCTACTTCTTACATGTTGAACACAAATACCTGTACTTTCTACATCTTACATGTTGATCCCAAATACTTGTACTTTCTACTTCTTACATGTTGAACTCAAATACCTGTACTTTCTACTTCTTACATGTTGAACCCAAATACCTGTACTTTCTACTACTTACATGTTGAACACAAATACCTGTACTTTCTACTTCTTACATGTTGAACCCAAATACCTGTACTTTCTACTTCTTACATGTTGAACCCAAATACCTGTACTTTCTACTTCTTACATGTTGAACCCAAATACCTGTACTTTCTACTTCTCACATGTTGAACCCAAATACCTGTACTTTCTACTTCTTACATGTTGAACTCAAATACCTGTACTTTCTACTTCTTACATGTTGAACCCAAATACCTGTACTTTCTACTTCTTACATGTTGAACACAAATACCTGTACTTTCTACTTCTTACATGTTGAACCCAAATACCTGTACTTTCTACTTCTTACATGTTGAACACAAATACCTGTACTTTCTACTTCTTACATGTTGAACTCAAATACCTGTACTTTCTACTTCTTACATGTTGAACACAAATACCTGTACTTTCTACTTCTTACATGTTGAACTCAAATACCTGTACTTTCTACTTCTTACATGTTGAACACAAATACCTGTACTTTCTACTTCTTACATGTTGAACTCAAATACCTGTACTTTCTACTTCTTACATGTTGAACTCAAATACCTGTACTTTCTACTTCTTACATGTTGAACACAAATACCTGTACTTTCTACTTCTTACATGTTGAACCCAAATACCTGTACTTTCTACTTCTTACATGTTGAACTCAAATACCTGTACTTTCTACTTCTTACATGTTGAACTCAAATACCTGTACTTTCTTCTTCTTACATGTTGAACCCAAATACCTGTACTTTCTACTTCTTACATGTTGAACTCAAATACCTGTACTTTCTACTTCTTACATGTTGAACTCAAATACCTGTACTTTCTACTTCTTACATGTTGAACCCAAATACCTGTACTTTCTTCTTCTTACATGTTGAACACAAATACCTGTACTTTCTACTTCTTACATGTTGAACTCAAATACCTGTACTTTCTACTTCTTACATGTTGAACCCAAATACCTGTACTTTCTACTTCTTACATTTGCAAAACACTTTAGTTTTAATCTGCGTTTGGTGGCGTCATCATTATTATTTATAGTCATTGTTGTGCATATTGATTGTTGAGGTAAACATGTAAAACACAATAGTTCTAATCACTCCACCACACGCTGAGGTTTACAGTTCCTCCACCCGCACTGTTTGTTTTCTGGCTGTTGGTTAACAAGCCAGCAGCGAGCGCACAATTAATCTCAGCACACATAAACACAGGCATATTTACACAAGGACTACCTAGGAAAAACACACACACACACACACACACACACACACACACACACACACACACACACACACACACACACACACACACACACACACACACACACACACACACACACACACACACACACACACACACACACAGTCATTTTCTGAAGCATATAATAACAGTTTGGGAGCAGCTTGTTCAGACTTCCAAACGTATGTTGGCCCTCCAAACAAAAGGCATAAACAATAATTTGAATAAATGGAGGTAATTTCCTGCGGCAGAATGTCTAATCAGAGCCGCATTCTGCTGGAGGACCACGACTGTGTGTGTGTGTGTGTGTGTGGAAGGAAACATTCAAGAGAGTTTTCAGGAATGCATGCAGAGAGAGACATAGAGGAGGGGGAAAAATTATATCCCAAACTACCCGTCGTTTCTTTGCCAAGGCTGCTGGCCAACCGGAGAACACTTGGTCCATCTGCGCGAGATAAGAGCCTCTCAGGCCTCCAAAACATTTACCAAATACCCGCTAACAACCCGTTCATTACTCTTTGTCTCCGCTGTTCTGTTTATCACCCTCCCCTTTTCTCCCGCCAGCTCTGGCTCGTTACGGGAACTCTGGTGATGTTCGTTCGTTATCTATATTCTTTCAACATTTTCGTACTGAAAGAAAGGTTTGAGGTTTTATAGATAGTTCCTTTATTAGTCAAAGTTGCCCTGCACCTCCAAACAGGTGTCATGTTGGGAGGATGCATCCTGGAAAGCCTGCAAACTACTCGTAAGAAACGAAAAGGTGAAAAGAGTGTCTGCCCTAACAGGTGCAACAAATCTAACAGAGTGAAATGCTAATGAAGCGTCTCACACACACACACACACACACACACACACACACACACACACACACACACACACACACACACACACACACACTGAGAAGAGGTCTAATCAGGCACAATAAGTGAAAACACCTGTAGGGCCATCGAAAAACATTCAACATTTGGGAATTTTGACTTCTCTAAAATGTAGAAAAATCGTCTTTTACGAATAACATTTATCAAAGTTAGGAATCAACTATTTTGTTTGTTATCTGAGAAAATATGACGATTATGAAAAACAGATGCTCACGAATCAGAAAATGATTGATCCGTACATTTTTGCGCAGCTCATTTAAACTTCTTACTTTGAACCAGATGGTTTCTCATTAAAACCCTCATGTGACTCAACTTTCATCCGTTTTAATGAGGTTAGTTTCCGATACATCATCTTTTGACTTTGTAGGCAGTTTGTGAATCAAACTTTGAGACTTTTAGATTAGTATAACTGATATATCTGGCTTTACTTTTGGGTTTTCACACAGTGTTGTTCTGGGTTTGTCTGCGGGAGTTCTTGATTCTGCCAAGAGTGCCCAACTGAGTTTTTGTGAAAACAGCTGGAGGATGTTTGGGATATTATGGCCACCGGCCCAGTTGATGCAGCAGCTGTTCGACTCTGTGCCCGATTTAAAACATTCTGGAAAATGTGGAATGAAGCGTCTCCAAACCGTTGACAACACGGTTTTTCACGGTATTTGACTCACATCTTTTGTTTCCTTCAGCTTCAGCCACGGTGGAGGACTTCCAGATCCGTCCTCACTGCCTGTTCGTTCACTCGTACCGAGCTCCAACCTTCTGTGATCACTGTGGAGAGATGCTGTGGGGACTCGTCCGACAGGGACTCAAGTGTGAAGGTACACCTCTACTGACAATATTAATTATTATATTAGTGCATAATATTTCGTTTTATTGACTTTTAAATGTGTTTCCTTCTTAGATTGAGCATTGTGTTTATGCGAGTGGATTGCATCGGTTTAAAGGTCACCTATTGTGCAAAATCCACTTCCTCATGTCTCTTCTACATCAACATGTGTCCCCTCTTCTTCATGTCTCTTCTACATCAACATGTGTCCCCTCTTCTTCATGTCTCTTCTACATCAACATGTGTCCCCTCTTCTCCATGTCTCTTCTACATCAACATGTGTCCCCTCTTCTTCATGTCTCTTCTACATCAACATGTGTCCCCTCTTCTTCATGTCTCTTCTACATCAACATGTGTCCCCTCTTCTTCATGTCTCTTCTACATCAACATGTGTCCCCTCTTCTTCATGTCTCTTCTACATCAACATGTGTCCCCTCTTCTTCTTGTCTCTTCTACATCAACATGTGTCCCCTCTTCTTCATGTCTCTTCTACATCAACATGTGTCCCCTCTTCTTCATGTCTCTTCTACATCAACATGTGTCCCCTCTTCTTCATGTCTCTTCTACATCAACATGTGTCCCCTCTTCTTCATGTCTCTTCTACATCAACATGTGTCCCCTCTTCTTCATGTCTCTTCTACATCAACATGTGTCCCCTCTTCTTCATGTCTCTTCTACATCAACATGTGTCCCCTCTTCTCCATGTCTCTTCTACATCAACATGTGTCCCCTCTTCTTCATGTCTCTTCTACATCAACATGTGTCCCCTCTTCTCCATGTCTCTTCTACATCAACATGTGTCCCCTCTTCTTCATGTCTCTTCTACATCAGCATGTGTCCCCTCTTCTTCATGTCTCTTCTACATCAAGATGTGTCCCCTCTGTGGAAAGAGACTCTGAAAGTTTCAGGAACAAAGATTCTCTCTCTTTTTGATCCATTTCTATAAAAACCTGTCTGAAAATGAGCTGATCAGATTTTGGCCACTTGATGATGTCATGACTGTCAGAGAATATTTTAACCTGATCATTTTGGAATATTGGGTTTCTCAGCGTTCCTGGGAACCTGTCTTTATTACAAACATCTGCTTCCCATTAAATCGCAATATCCCCTTGCGGCAACTTTAACTGGGTAACAGGTCAAAGGTTCATCTTCTTGTCTGCTGGATGATGAATATGGTAGACACAGAGGAGCCTTTGTACTGACTATCTGGCATTGATTAGATGGAGTTAGAATCGGTCCAACCCTCTTCTATATATTTACAGAATCTATTCTTTTGTCTTTAGAGTTTCGCGTGGTGGCCTGCAGTTAACATCTGTGATAAACCTAGCGAGGCTCTCCGGCCGTTTTCTCTGTGAACTTTCAATAAATCTCAAGGTGTTTGATTAAACAACGAGTCCAGTGTCCAATGTTTCCTGCACCGCTCTGAAGTTTCCGTAACAATAACGATGTTTTGTCTTGTGTAACCATTAGCCAATCAGCAACCAAGGTCACCCCCCCCCCCCCCTTATCACCTGAATCTCCTCCTAGAGCACCATTGAGTTCTTTGTAACCAAATGTCTCTCAGAGGGGCGTGGGGAGGGGCTCCTTATTTTCACCTAAAGTAACAGACAGAGAATCAGCACTTTGGAAACAGGGCTGAAACAGAGGGGATTATGGGTAATGCTGCAATGATATGTTTGGTGTTTCTGCCAATCAGAGACAGGTTCTGGATATATCTGAGAGCTGTGATGTATTGATGAAAAACAGTGTAATGGGGGACCTTTAACTTGTTTTTGGAGCAGCTTTGTTTCCAGTGTTGTTGTCTTTCTTTCTGTCCAGGCTGCGGACTGAACTATCACAAGCGTTGTGCCTTTAAAATCCCAAATAACTGCAGTGGAGTGAGGAGGAGGCGTCGCTCCTCCAATGTTTCCCTGACCGGAGGGCTTATAAACCTCGGACGCCACCTTTCGGCCGAGCCCTCACCCCCCCATTACACCGATGAGGCGTTACTGGTCAGTGGATAATATAGAGATCATCTTAAACATGTCTATATGGGGATTTCTGGAGGACTTGAAATGTTTTGTTTGTGCACACCGAGTAGTGGAGTACAAATACTTTGTTACTGTACTTAAGTACATGTTTCTGGTATCAGTACTTTACTCCACTACTTATTTTTCTGACCACTTTTTACTTTGACTTCTTACATGTTGAACACAAATACCTGTACTTTCTACTTCTTACATGTTGAACACAAATACCTGTACTTTCTACTTCTTACATGTTGAACACAAATACCTGTACTTTCTACTTCTTACATGTTGAACTCAAATACCTGTACTTTCTACTTCTGACATGTTGAACACAAATACCTGAACTTTCTACTTCTTACACTTTGAACACAAATACCTGTACTTTCTACTTCTGACATGTTGAACACAAATACCTGAACTTTCTACTTCTCACATGTTGAACTCAAATACCTGTACTTTCTACTTCTGACATGTTGAACACAAATACCTGAACTTTCTACTTCTTACATGTTGAACTCAAATACCTGTACTTTCTACTTCTTACATGTTGAACCCAAATACCTGTACTTTCTACTTCTTACATGTTGAACCCAAATACCTGTACTTTCTACTTCTTACATGTTGAACCCAAATACCTGTACTTTCTACTTCTTACATGTTGAACTCAAATACCTGTACTTTCTACTTCTTACATGTTGAACTCAAATACCTGTACTTTCTACTTCTTACATGTTGAACTCAAATACCTGTACTTTCTACTTCTTACATGTTGAACCCAAATACCTGTACTTTCTACTTCTTACATGTTGAACACAAATACCTGTACTTTCTACTTCTTACATGTTGAACTCAAATACCTGTACTTTCTACTTCTTACATGTTGAACTCAAATACCTGTACTTTCTACTTCTTACATGTTGAACACAAATACCTGTACTTTCTACTTCTTACATGTTGAACACAAATACCTGTACTTTCTACTTCTTACATGTTGAACACAAATACCTGTACTTTCTACTTCTTACATGTTGAACTCAAATACCTGTACTTTCTACTTCTTACATGTTGAACCCAAATACCTGTACTTTCTACTTCTTACATGTTGAACCCAAATACCTGTACTTTCTACTTCTTACATGTTGAACCCAAATACCTGTACTTTCTACTTCTTACATGTTGAACACAAATACCTGTACTTTCTACTTTTTACATGTTGAACCCAAATACCTGTACTTTCTACTTCTTACATGTTGAACCCAAATACCTGTACTTTCTACTTCTTACATGTTGAACCCAAATACCTGTACTTTCTACTTCTTACATGTTGAACCCAAATACCTGTACTTTCTACTTCTCTCATTTCCCAAACAGCTGGTTCCTTTAGTCTGAATGTGTGTTTGGTGGCGTGATCATTATTCTTTAGAGTCATTGCGTGCCTATTGATTTGAACACGATCCGTGTATCCATCATTTCCTGGTCTTCTCTAAAGAAGAGGGACCAATGGAAACGTTGTCATGTTGCCGTTGTTCAGCATGGAAACATTCATTAGCTAACAATGACATTATTGTTCTATTAATATAAAGGGAGGTCAGGTACTCTTTAAAACAGCTGCTAGTTATGGGTACTTTTTACTGAAGTACATTTCAAAGCCTCTTTACTTTGACTTGAGGAAAGAAGTTTAGTCAGTACTTCTACTTTCACCATTTTTAAACACGAGTATCTGTACTTCTACTTGAGGAAAGGATGTGTGCACTTTGCCATCTCTGCCTGGTTAACAATGCAGAACAAACCCTTTTTTCAATACACAGACGTTCATTCGATCTTTAAATTATGATTAAACGTTTAAATAATCGAATGAAGATCTGGACAGCAAAACATTTGTATTAACAATCTGTGTGTTCTATCATCAAAATGCACTGTGATTATTTTTTAACAATGCTTCTTGACATCATTCAGTCCGAGACAAAAGCAGCTTCTGGTTTTTTAGCTTGCAATTGCGATTTTGCCATCTGTGGACAGCAGGTTTTAATCGTGCTACCAATTACCATGACAGCTGAGAGGAACAGATCCCTGCAAAAAGGCTCCTAATTATTCGTGTGAAAGTGCTTTTGTTGGTGGTGATGATTAATGCTACAAGATGACTGAAACACACAGGTCCACACTTGATGATGCAAAAGAAACATATGTTCAGGAAACAGCAAAAGATAAGACAATAGAAAATGCTCATATCACTAACTGATGAGTTATGACTGTTGTCTTAAACCACCTAGTTGTAAACTAAATATATGTCTTACTATAGATACTCCTGGGTTTTGCTGTGGCTTGATGATGGTTCACCTTTCAGTCGGATGGGTTGACAAATAACCCTTTAACAAATCTTTAAAACACAAAACACTTTTGGTGTCTTAAAATTTAAGATGCTCAATTCAACTGGCGTATCAGTGAAGTGTTCTTTAATCACAACCAGAGATGGCAAGAGTACACACATCCTTTCCTCAAGTAGAAGTACAGATACTCGTGTTAAAAAATACTCTGGTAAAAGTAGAAGTACTGACTAAACTTCTTTCCTCAAGTGAAAGTAAAGAGGCTTTGAAATGTCCTTCAGTAAAAAGTACCCATAACTAGCAGCTGCTTTAAAGAGTACCTGACCTCCCTTTATATTAATAGAACAATAATGTCATTGTTAGCTAATGAATGTTTCCATGCTGAACAACGGCAACATGACAACGTTTCCATTGGTCCCTCTTCTTTAGAGAAGACCAGGAAATGATGGATACACGGATCGTGTTCAAATCAATAGGCACGCAATGACTCTAAAGAATAATGATCACGCCACCAAACACACATTCAGACTAAAGGAACCAGCTGTTTGGAAAATGAGAGAAGTAGAAAGTTCAGGTATTTGAGTTCAACATGTAAGAAGTAGAAAGTACAGGTATTTGGGTTCAACATGTAAGAAGTAGAAAGTACAGGTATTTGGGTTCAACTTGTAAGAAGTAGAAAGTACAGGTATTTGTGTTCAACATGTAAGAAGTAGAAAGTACAGGTATTTGGGTTCAACATGTAAGAAGTAGAAAGTACAGGTATTTGGGTTCAACTTGTAAGAAGTAGAAAGTACAGGTATTTGGGTTCAACATGTAAGAAGTAGAAAGTACAGGTATTTGTGTTCAACATGTAAGAAGTAGAAAGTACAGGTATTTGGGTTCAACATGTAAGAAGTAGAAAGTACAGGTATTTGGGTTTCAACATGTAAGAAGTAGAAAGTACAGGTATTTGGGTTCAACTTGTAAGAAGTAGAAAGTACAGGTATTTGGGTTCAACATGTAAGAAGTAGAAAGTACAGGTATTTGTGTTCAACATGTAAGAAGTAGAAAGTACAGGTATTTGGGTTCAACATGTAAGAAGTAGAAAGTACAGGTATTTGGGTTCAACATGTAAGAAGTAGAAAGTACAGGTATTTGGGTTCAACATGTAAGAAGTAGAAAGTACAGGTATTTGTGTTCACCATGTAAGAAGTAGAAAGTACAGGTATTTGGGTTCAACTTGTAAGAAGTAGAAAGTACAGGTATTTGGATTCAACATGTAAGAAGTAGAAAGTACAGGTATTTGGGTTCACCATGTAAGAAGTAGAAAGTACAGGTATTTGGGTTCACCATGTAAGAAGTAGAAAGTACAGGTATTTGGGTTCACCATGTAAGAAGTAGAAAGTACAGGTATTTGGGTTCAACATGTAAGAAGTAGAAAGTACAGGTATTTGTGTTCAACATGTAAGAAGTAGAAAGTACAGGTATTTGGGTTCAACATGTAAGAAGTAGAAAGTACAGGTATTTGGGTTCAACATGTGAGAAGTAGAAAGTACAGGTATTTGAGTTCAACATGTGAGAAGTAGAAAGTACAGGTATTTGAGTTCAACATGTAAGAAGTAGAAAGTACAGATATTTGGGTTCAACATGTAAGAAGTAGAAAGTACAGGTATTTGGGTTCAACATGTGAGAAGTAGAAAGTACAGGTATTTGAGTTCAACATGTAAGAAGTAGAAAGTACAGGTATTTGGGTTCAACATGTAAGAAGTAGAAAGTACAGGTATTTGTGTTTAACATGTAAGAAGTAGAAAGTACAGGTATTTGTGTTCAACATGTAAGAAGTAGAAAGTAGAGGTATTTGGGTTCAACATGTAAGAAGTAGAAAGTACAGGTATTTGTGTTTAACATGTAAGAAGTAGAAAGTACAGGTATTTGAGTTCAACATGTGAGAAGTAGAAAGTACAGGTATTTGAGTTCAACATGTAAGAAGTAGAAAGTACAGGTATTTGTGTTCAACATGTAAGAAGTAGAAAGTACAGGTATTTGTGTTCAACATGTAAGAAGTAGAAAGTACAGGTATTTGTGTTCAACATGTAAGAAGTAGAAAGTACAGGTATTTGGGTTCAACATGTGAGAAGTAGAAAGTACAGGTATTTGTGTTCAACATGTAAGAAGTAGAAAGTACAGGTATTTGAGTTCAACATGTCAGAAGTAGAAAGTTCAGGTATTTGGGTTCAACATGTCAGAAGTAGAAAGTTCAGGTATTTGGGTTCAACATGTCAGAAGTAGAAAGTACAGGTATTGGAGTAAAGTACTGATACCAGAACATGTACTTAAGTACAGTAACAAAGTATTTGTACTCCACTACTTCCCACCTCTGTTCACAACAATCACGCTCTAACTGTTGTTCTTTCTTTCTCTTGTTGTCTTTCTCTGTGCTGCAGTCTCCAGTCAGTCCCAGCATGGAGGTAAATATAAGAGATATAGTGAATGGGGGAAATATAGTGATTTATTGTGACACTTTCTGAACATTTTACTACTTTAATTGTATATTCCAATAATGCTTATATGTGTCTCTTTGCAGCAGAAAGCCCAGTTAGATTACTTCCCAGGGAGAGAGCGTCGTGCCAGCTCTCAGTCGTACGTCGGACGTCCCATCGAACTAGACAAGATCTTACTGTCCAAAGTTAAAGTTCCTCACACTTTCCTGATCCACTCGTACACCCGACCCACGATCTGCCAGCACTGCAAGAAGCTGCTGAAAGGACTCTTCAGACAAGGCCTGCAGTGTAAAGGTAAACGTCCTGTTTTCATCCCTTCTGTAAAATATAACGCAACCATTACGCATCTTTTGCCAAGTACAATGTCCCTAAACAGTCAGATTATCAAAGGTACTTTGTGACCACAGAGCGTGAACGTTGTGATCAGCTGTTTTAGTGCAGTTCTCCAGTGAAGGGGGGAAGTCTCCCTCCGCAGCCGGTTGGCGTAGTTTTGGCACAATTCCGTTGTACAGACCGACGTTAACAGCAGCCCTGTCTGTGCATAATGGAGACCGACTCTGTCGTCCGGTGATCTAGCCGCCTTCTGGAAAAGCTTCACAAGTACGTCGGTACGCAAATGTGCTTTGTGACACAAGTGACGGTACGCATTTCAGATTGTTGCCGCGCATGCGTATCAGTTATGTGCACCCCTGATCATAGGGGACCTTTAAGGTTTCATCCTTTAGATCAGTGGTTCTCAAACTTTGTTCAATCATGTTCCCCCTTTGAAACAAATATTCAGCCACGTACCCCCTGATCAGCGCAGAAACCATTTGTTAGGGACAGAATGCCTATAAAGAGGTACAGTACAGCGCTGCACCATCGGTGTCTGAGTTATTAAAACAATAACAGTAACTGAGAAACACTGAAATGCTACCTTTCAAATGTTTACAATCCATCACTAAATTCATGGCAAACCAATTTTAACATCAAGCAATAACACTAAGACGACATTAGCTGCATTGAACTGATCTTTTTAATAAGTTGTACAATGTAGTGAAACATGGGCTTGAGCTTCACTGAGAGCTTTGTCATTCTGACAGGGAGGCAAACTGCAGTTATTACACAAACCCACACTGCTCAAACTTCCTTACTTTTCCTAAAATTGGTATATTTATTTATTTATTTTGGGGCGTGGGGAATGAAGAGAAAAAAGATATGAGCATTTTATGAGCATGGGATTTTGACCCCTCATATAAACATATGCATAATGCTGCGCTATACTTTGCAGCCACACGCCGTTGCCAACCAACGCTTATTGTTTAAGCAGGCAGTCATATCATTAACTAGAACTAGCTAGATCTGATAGATTTGGACATAAACGCGAGTGAAGTCTAACCGGACGCGAGAGAGAGATCAGATCAGCTGCTGCTGACGGAGAACACGCAGCTCTGCATGACGGACCGTTGAGCCGAGCAAAATACACTAAGAGTTAGACCTAACACACTTAGCTAGTTCATCTACTCTGGAACTAGCTAAACTAGTTATACATATATGTATTCTTTACTGTCGGGTCACTTATTACAGGTTCAGCGAGCTGCACGAGACTGACGGGCTGTCAGGAGAGGGAGAGGGAAAGAGAGCACCCCGTTTATTTTTCCCATTTTATTATCCAGAGTTTCTGTAAACCTTTGAAGAAAGTAGTTCATCTTCTATTAGAAGTTTTTTTTAAATGCATTACTTATGTTTTTTTTTTTCATTAACATAAAAATAAATCTCACGTACCCCCTGCAGTACTCCAACGTACCCCTAGGGGTCCACGTACCCCCATTTGAGAACCATTGCTTTAGAGACCAGCAATGGGATCAGTGAGTTCATGGAAATCTGATATGTAAATATATAGGAATGTTTAATTTGGTGTGTTCAACAAGTTACTTTAATGACATAGTTGGTTGTTTTTCAAGCCCAAAACCCTTAGAAAATATGTTTTTAGAGACAATCCTGACGCTCTAGATTTGCTAACAATGCGGGAAGTAGTCAAGAATAAAGACAGAAACAGAGATACAGGTCAGGCTAGAAAGAGACTGGCACTTAAAAACTAAAACGTCATGCTTTTATAACCTTATGAGGGAGTCTCATCCACCCAAATGTGCAGGCCTTAAGAGATGCTGGGAGCAGGACATAGGGGAAGAGATAACTGGTGAAACATGGGGGGACATTATTGGGTCATGGTTTAAAGTTTCAAGGGAAATACAGACACGTCTGATTAATTATAAAGTCATCAATAGAACATATTGGGCTCCAAGTAAAATGGCAAGGCTAGGACTCAGAGGCTCTGACTTGTGTTGGAGATGTGATACTACATGTGGCACTCTACTGCACATGTTGTATTCATGCCTCATGATAGATATCTTATGGTCGAAGATTGGTACCTTCCTTAATACAGTAATGGCCTCCTCTCTGGCACAGGGACCAATGTTTTGCATACTAGGTATGGTATGTTAGAAATTAAAATCAATGTTGATATGGCGTAATTTGAATTAAATACACTATTTAATTTAAATCAGTTTTATTCTGAAAAAACCGGAAGTTCACTAACTATTAACTTAACACTTTTATTCTGAATAGTCTTCATTTCCGGTTAGCATTAGCATGTGGCGAAATGCTACGTTTTCAAACCGTGAATCGAAGGTGAAATGACATGTGATGTTGTACACTGAGCACACTGGGATTAGCACTCATTTATTGACGCTGAATAACGTTTATTCGGGAATGTTTAAATAACCACAGACACCAGAATGATGTAATTTAGCAACAGAAAAAGGCAGGAATTGCATTGGACCCGCCCCCCACGACGCCGGCCAATAGGAGAAGACCTCAGATGACAACAGGAAGAGCAAGCCAAGAATTGATCTCTTCACCCCCTGACCTGGACCAAGCCCCCAGGAAGTGCGCCGGACTCAGATGAAAATATTTGTGCTGGCCAAACGGCGGTACTACACTTCCTTTAGGTTGCTGGGCCCGGAAACACTTTTTCCCATTGACTTACACGGGGAAAGAGACGTCTTTAAATCGTTGGATAATTTGTTTTAAACTAAATAAACCACCCAGTATGAACACTTGTATAGCCCTTATTAAAAACATTCGTTCCTCAAGTTGTAATAATGTGCTAATAACGTTATTCTGAGAGTTATTTCCCTCTGCATTATGAACGCGCATCTAACCCACGGGACCGCGCCACCCGGCACGTTCATGTTACGTGTCCCGACCAATCAGAGCACACTGTGCTCACAGGGAGGGGTGGGGGCTGGAGCTATTGGAGCTACAACGAGCCGTTAAAGGCAGAGAGTGAAATTCAGTGAATACACGTAGTTTACAGAGATGCTGTTTGAGAAACCAATGTGAGTTGCGTTTATCTTTACCCATGAATGCACAATAAGAACGGACCCATATCGTCTCACTGCCACGGAGCTGTAATAATGGATATATTGCACATGTTTGCTGTAATTCATTATCATACTACATGGGCTGTATGATTACATCTTGTACCGTAAATGTTGTATTAAATAAAGTTAATATTACTTATTATTATAAGTATATATATATATACAGTGCAATAATTATTTCATGCTAAATGAAGCTCTGTTGGATATCACTAGATCCTGTTACAGCGTAATATAAGTACATAACGATTGATGTGTACATTAGCATAATGACTAGCTAGCCGCTAGCTGCTAACTGCCGCCTCGTTAATATCAAATCCATCATAATAACAATCCATTACCATGCCTGTCATGAACACACGGTGCTGTTACGTGTACGCAAATTGACGTGCTTGATGTGAACGAGCATTTTGGTTAAAGTTGCGCATGCTCTATCAGCGCCCATACGGGTACTTCTCAGGCATGCTGGGTAATCTGTGACGTTTCACTCTCTCAAAAGTTGGGCCATTTTATCATCATGCGCTAATGAGCAGCTCTCATAGGAATGAATGAGGCCCCGCCCTCCCACGCTGTATCCAGTTCTTATTATACATCCATGCCCCTGACCTGTACTGACCGGACGCATGGGGGGAGAGCCGCCACTCCGCACACTTCATTTTGTACACCACCGCATCTTTTGTGTAATAAATGCTGTTAACTTTTATAAGCTTCCCTTGACTCTTTTCAGTCTCTCCTGCCTTCAGGGTTCTAGAATACACTAACAGGTACCAAAGGAAAGTGGTCTGAATGCCCTTCAGATCTCATGTTATTACTGGATGTAGGAAAGTGGTGCGACGTTGGAAACTAGAGGGGATATATCCTTTAAGGAATGGATGGACGAAATCCAAAATCTCCTCCTATGAAAGATTATGCTATAAGATGATCAATAGAATGGATATCTAGATGAAATATGGGGCCCTTTTGTGGCGGTGACTTGAAGTGCTGGAGAGCTCCACCCTTTCAAATAATTGAAAACCCAAAATAAAGTTATAATGTGCTGTACTACGTATTTGATGTATATAATGTGTGTATTGTAGTATGTGCAGGATGGTATCGTGTATATCGTGTATGCCATGGATGAAGCTCTACCTCTGTGATGTTCCCTTTGTCCGTCTTGTCAGTTATTGTCCTGTCTCTGGTGTAGTTTGCCGTGGTACTTTGATATCTTGATATGTGATACATTTAGCAGGCTGTGTTTTATGTATGTTTTTCTTTTTCTGGAAAAAAAAGAATACAAATTAAAGAAAGGGCTGTTCATGAAAAACTGTTATAGTGTAGTGTAGTACTTAGCCCAGCAAGAATTCATCTGTTTGTTGATTTTGTAAAGCACAGCGGTCGATTCAATGGAACAATGTCAAACCAAATCAAGCTATATTTATGTGAATAAAGGCAAAAAGCGTAGGATTTGAAACCATAACACCATGACTAAAGAGTCAAATAACAACAATTATTGTTAGGTTAACTGCTCGTGGTCTTCATCAGGGTCATTGAAAACCCAAACCAAAAGAAAAGCCACTTTTACCTTCTTCATGAACCTTGGAAGTAGTTAGAGTTGTGCCAGCGACTGCTCCTCTGTTTCTACAGGAGAACGTTTTAGAAGTTAAAAAGGATAAAGCTTTTTAATTCAACATTGTATTTTGTCAAGTGTTTGATTTTTAACCTGTTCTGATCTAATGGCTGCTTGTTTCTCCCATAGATTGTAAATTCAACTGTCATAAGCGATGTGCTCCAAAAGTGCCGAACAACTGCCTGGGAGAGGTTTCAAGAAATGGAGGCAAGTTTCATATTTATGATCCTATCCAAGCTACATTCACAACACACTGCAAACTTTGATCATAAACCTAATTATAACCTTGATACTGAAACCGAGTCTTAATAATGGCTCTTCTTTGTTGTATTTTATTCTAGCAAGAAGTTCAGTCAATCATACTGTTTTGATTATGATATCGCTGGTCACCAGCTTGAGCTTCAATATCAGGATCCATGTGTTTATTATCCTCTCAAGAATGGAAGTAGTCATCACATACAGAGTAGCTTATGTATCAAAAGGTTTTTCTCAAAATTCTGACTTTCTCAAAATCTCAAAATTCTGAATTTCTCAAAATTCTGACCTTTTCTCAAAATTCTGACTTTTTCTCAAAAGTCTGACTTTTTCTCAAAATTCCGACTTTCTCAGAATCAAAAAAATCTGACTTTTCCTCAAAATTCTGACCTTCTCTAAAAATTCTCACTTTCTCAAAATGTTGACTTTCTCTCAAAATTCTGACTTTTTCTCAAAAGTCTGACTTTTTCTCAAAATTCCGACTTTTTCTCAAAATCAAAAAATTCTGACTTTTTCTCCAAATTCTGACTTTCTCTCAAAAGTCTGACTTTCTAAAAATTCCGACTTTTTCTCAAAATCAAAAAATTCTGACTTTTTCTCCAAATTCTGACTTTTTCTCAAAATCAAAACAATTCTGACTTTTTCTGAAAATTCTGACTTTTTCTCAAAATTCTGACTTTTTCTCAAAATTCCGACTTTTTCTCAAAATCAAAAAAATTCTGACTTTTTCTCAAAATTCTGACTTTCTCTCAAAATTCGGACTTTCTCTCAAAATTCGGACTTTCTCTCAAAATTCGGACTTTTTCTCAAAATCTGGAAGTAGTCATCACATACTAGTTACAACTAGTTACATACAACTAGTTCCTGAGCAGTGTCCTTCACATGCTGATATCCAAGAGAGGGAGTTACACAGTCACAAGATGGAGGAATAGAAAGCAGTATTCAATGTTTACTTCAGATTAGCTCCACGTCAGAAATGAGCATGCTTGATGTCTCTCTCCATAGAGGCTGAATCATCATGTTAATCACATAGCTATCATCTGCCTCAAACAGTCCTGATGCTCTTCTAGGTAATCACACATCCTGTCATGTTCACAGCTGCAGTTGGGATACCTTTGTTACCATGTTACTCTCATGTTGGAAGAGGACATTCAGTATTTTTCCAACACTGTGTTTTGGTTTCGTAGATCTCTTGAGCCCGGGGGCGGAGTCAGACATCGTGATGGTGGAGGGAGGCCTCGATGATCACGATGACGAAAGAGGAGGCGGTTTGATGGACGATATTGATGATGCAATGACATCAGAGGGGGGGGGGCTTCTGGAGGCGGGGCCTAATGACCTCTGTGACCCCCACGACCCCGACCTCGACGAATCAAACAGAGCCATCAGGTACACACATCCTTCACTTAAGTAGAAGTACACACATCCTTTACTCAAGTAGAAGTGCAGATACTCGTGTTTAAAAATGGTGAAAGTAGAAGTACTGACTAAACTTCTTTACTCAAGTCAAAGTAAAGAACTTTGAAGTGTACTTCAGTAAAAAGTACCCATAACTAGCAGCTGTTTTAAAGAGTACCTGACCTCCCTTTATATTAATAGAACAATAATGTCATTGTTAGCTAATGAATGTTTCCATGCTGAACAACGGCAACATGACAACGTTTCCATTGGTCCCTCTTCTTTAGAGAAGACCAGGAAATGATGGATACACGGATCGTGTTCAAATCAATAGGCACGCAATGACTCTAAAGAATAATGATCACGCCACCAAACACACATTCAGACTAAAGGAACCAGCTGTTTGGGAAATGAGAGAAGTAGAAAGTACAGGTATTTGGGTTCAACATGTAAGAAGTAGAAAGTACAGGTATTTGGGTTCAACATGTAAGAAGTAGAAAGTACAGGTATTTGGGTTCAACATATAAGAAGTAGAAAGTACAGGTATTTGTGTTCAACATGTAAGAAGTAGAAAGTACAGGTATTTGGGTTCAACATATAAGAAGTAGAAAGTACAGGTATTTGGGTTCAACATGTAAGAAGTAGAAAGTACAGGTATTTGAGTTCAACATGTAAGAAGTAGAAAGTACAGGTATTTGGGTTCAACATATAAGAAGTAGAAAGTACAGGTATTTGTGTTCAACATGTAAGAAGTAGAAAGTACAGGTATTTGGGTTCAACATATAAGAAGTAGAAAGTACAGGTATTTGAGTTCAACATGTAAGAAGTAGAAAGTACAGGTATTTGGGTTCAACATGTAAGAAGTAGAAAGTACAGGTATTTGAGTTCAACATGTAAGAAGTAGAAAGTACAGGTATTTGGGTTCAACATGTAAGAAGTAGAAAGTACAGGTATTTGTGTTCAACATGTAAGAAGTAGAAAGTACAGGTATTTGTGTTCAACATGTAAGAAGTAGAAAGTACAGGTATTTGGGTTCAACATGTAAGAAGTAGAAAGTACAGGTATTTGTGTTCAACATGTAAGAAGTAGAAAGTACAGGTATTTGAGTTCAACATGAGAGAAGTAGAAAGTACAGGTATTTGAGTTCAACATGTAAGAAGTAGAAAGTTCAGGTATTTGTGTTCAACATGTAAGAAGTAGAAAGTACAGGTATTTGAGTTCAAAATGTAAGAAGTAGAAAGTACAGGTATTTGGGTTCAACATGTAAGAAGTAGAAAGTACAGGTATTTGAGTTCAACATGTAAGAAGTAGGAAGTACAGGTATTTGAGTTCAAAATGTAAGAAGTCAAAGTAAAAAGTCGTCAGAAAAATAAACAGTGGAGTAAAGTAGGTAACTGATACCAAAAACATGTACTTACATGTAAGTACAGTAACAAAGTATTTGTACTCCACTACTTCCCACCTACAGAAACACAGAAAACAACACATTCAGGAAGAAAAATATCCCTCGATTTCGATCTTTGTATTTTCTTTGTCGTGCAGCCCGTCCACCAGTAACAACATCCCCCTGATGAGAGTGGTTCAGTCCGTCAAACACACAAAGAGGAAGACGAGCAATGTGATGAAGGAGGGATGGATGGTCCATTACACCAGCAAGGACACTCTGGTATTGACCTGTCTGTAGTTGTATTCGTTTGTTTGTCTGTCAGTGTTTCCTACCTTTTAATAATTAGGTTTTATGATGTCTTGAATTCATAGTTTAAGAGAAAGCTTCTGAATCAGGAAGAATACTAAGTGTCGCACTGGAAAAATGCTGCTCCAAAAACAAGTTTAACAATAATGAAAACAAGCCGTTTTAATTTGAAATAAGTCCAACAATCTGCCAATAGAACAAGTGCACATTAGCTTGGTAAGATTTGTTGAAATAAGAAGGGATATTTAGATAAATCACATCTTGTAATTAGCAGGAGAACTCATTTTGAACTATATTTGACCAGATTCAGGAAATGTTGTGTTTCAAAATAAGCCGTAAACGCTCAAAGGTTTTCTGTGTTCTGATGGTGATTTTCTAATAAATAGTAAATAAATATGTGTTTCATTTGAGATACAACTCAAAATAAGATGATTTGACTTAACAAGATGATGCATTGTCTAAACACAAGAGCCTATGTCTCACTGCAGTGTTACTTCTGAAGCTATCATGTCTTGTATCAGGTGGAGAGACGCATTCTGACTAGATATCAGACACCGGGCAGGATTTAGAGTTTTTGTAGTTTAACAACAATAACCTGATCGCTGGGAAACTAGATGACTTGTTTCTAAAAAATAAAGCAAATAAAGGATTAAAGAAACCTAGATATTTGTTTATATTTGTCAGCCCCTTAGCAAAGTGTTGTTGTTTGTTACGGGGTAAGATCTTGAGCTTTTTGAAATGCAAAAAGAATATGTTCCCTAAGGCTTTATGCAAAGAATAAATGGTACTATGAATTAACTGGCAAAATGTTTCATGTGTAAAGTATAAACACACAAATTGCAAACACTAACATTAACACCTACACTGGGAAAAATGCTGCTCCCAAAACAAGTAAATATTAGTGCTGTCAAAATTATCGCGTTAACGGCGGTAATTAATTTTTTGAATTAATTGCGTTAAAATATTTAACACATTTAACGCATGTGCAGAATGGCCCGCCCCATACATCCCACCAGTGGCAGCGCCAGGGTATGGCTGGGGTAGGCTACACCCATACCAAGAAATGGCTTAGCCCCACCATGAAAAATGATGTTAAAGTAAGCTAAATAAAGTCCTCCAACTCGCGCGGAGTAAATTGCACAGACAGCAGTTAGTCAGATTGATTTCAGAAGCCACTTGTCTGGAAATACCGAAGACCAGAAACGGTTTTGAAAACTTTTGTCACGTAGTGATCGTCTTCTCAATAGAACATCTTTGATAATGTCGGTGTTGTTGCAGGAAGTCCCGACGGAGAATACTTTTGCTGTAGTACAGGGGTGCACATAACTGGTACGCAGGTTATGTGCGTAATCTGAAACTTGTGTCACAAAGCGCATTTGCGTACCGACGTACTTGTGAAGCTTTTCCAGAAGGCGGTTAGATCACCGGACGACAGAGTCGGTCTCCGTGTGCACAGACAGGGCTGCTGTTAACGTCGGTCTGTACAACGGAATTGTGCCAAAACTACGCCAACCGGCTGCGGAGGGAGACTTTCTTCTCCCCCCCCCCCTTCACTGGAGAACTGCGCTAAAACAGCTGATCACAACGTTTGCACTCTGTGGTCACGAAGTACTCCACTAGCCGCCGCCGCCCCCACCCCTGTCGACTTTCCTGAAGTACTCCCCGTTGATAGAAATCAACACGTAATGAATTAAGACCCCACGGTTTGATGATTGATAGGTGTGTGGGTTGTCTTTCATTTTGACACGCAGAAAAATGTTATAATAAACATAGATACTGTATGTTAAATGGATATATCCGCCTTCTTTCATTTATCTTTCCATTCCCACAACAATATACATAAATAAATGGCATATTTTGGACATAGTTCGAATGGTGATTAATCATGATTAATTAATTTTTAAGCTGTGATTAATCTGATTAAAAATGTTAATCGTTTGACAGCCCAAGTAAATATATAATAAAAACAAGGTGTTTTAGCTTTTAAAGGTCCTGCCATTTCTACTGATCATAGTTCCATTGTTGAGGTCTACTAGAATAGATGTACATTGTGCAATGTTCCAAACTCACATTGGTTTCTCAAACAGCATCCCTGTATAGTCTGTGTATTCACTCTCTGTCCTACACGGCTTGTTGGAGCTCCTGCCCCCCCTCCCTCCCTGTGAGCCCAGTGTGCTCTGATTGGTCGGGACGTTGCGAGGCTTGCTGCTCAATGAGCTGGCTTACTGGTGTGGTTTCCGGGTCGGCGATGTTAGGGAAATTATTGTCCTAGACTCCTAGATATGACGTACATGACCAACCCTGACGTCTGTTTATCTCCTTTAAGGACATAGGCTGCTTCAGCCATAATGTTATTGTTCCCATTCTGTGACCGGGCAACCCTAGGTCACAGATGGTCTGTTGTTGTGGGTGCACTGGGACACTTCCTTCTTTGTTGTTTGTGGACTCCAAGGTATGAAATCTTCGAGGCCATAAGTGACGGATGCAAGTAACTCAGTGTGCCCAACTGTCGAAGCTATCTTATCAAATATGTTGATTACTCTCTGTGAAACCAGTTAAATGAGCTAACGAGAGAGAGGCGCTCCAGAATTGACGTGGCAACCCACCCGTGCAGTCTCACCGTGACTGCTGTGACTTGTGATGTGAATCCTCCGGCCGAAACTCCAAATAAACCATCAGTGTTTGACATCAAAGCTCCTGCTCTACCGTGTCTCTTTCCTGAGTCGGTGACTCCCACTGCATTGCTGCTACACAGAAGTTTCCCTTACAGGCGATACAGCGAGAACAAGCGAAACTCATCCTGAGCACACACACACTCACAGCCGAAGTCAAAACAATAAGTGTGGCTTGATATTGAGAAAGAAAAAGGTTTATAACGCTGTGAGAATGGGTCTGCAGAGAGCATTTCTCCACTATCCCAACTCGTCTATTACCAACCAGGGAGCTCGATGCAAGTCAATGGGACGCCCTGTTAGTTGAAAACGTACGCTAAAGGTCCTGGTGTGTGAGGAGCTCCGCGGATTGGTCCATTTTGGTTCCGGGAACCGCAAGAAACAAATGGATAAAGAGAAATGTCCAACGAGGCGTTCTGGGGCAGCACAGACAGGTCTTCTCTGTGTTAGAGTTTTACTCGCTACAGGGTGTGCTTTGAGGGTTTGTGACTCAGCAGACCGTTTACATGCAGAAAAACCTTCATAACACAAGGGGACGGGTAAGAACCGGAAAAGCATGACATGGGACCTTTAAGTTATTAGGTCTTATATGTTACGACATATTCTGACTAGAAATTAGACAATTAGACTTGGCAAGATTTTACATTTTTGTCGTGTAACCCTTTCTCCCTGTTGACTTTGTTCTTTTCATCTCTCTCGTACCATCTTTGATTCTTATCGTCTTTGTTTCCTCTTCATCTATGATTTCAGAGGAAAAGACATTACTGGCGTCTCGACAGCAAATGCATCACGCTGTTCCAGAACGACACAGGAAGTAAATACTACAAGGTAAGAGGACCTCTTATCTCAGATTTATTTTTAAACCAAAGACAAAACTCATCACCAAGACAAGTTTCTAAATTGCAGGAAATGCTCAGGGTCTTTTCGGGGTACTTCATTGTACTTTTTAAGCTTTGCATTCGATTAGATTCCTTTTATTTTCACTTTCAAAGCCCTCCACCATCTGCCCCCCCCCCCCCTACCTCACTGACCTCCTCATCCTCTACCAACCACCCCGGTCCCTCAGATCCACCTCAGCCGGTTTGCTTTCCATCCCCAAGGCCAGACTCCGGAGCTTCGGGGACAGAGCCTTCTCTGTGGCAGCCCCGAAGCTCTGGAACTCCCTCCCCCAAGACCTCCGTGAGTCTGAGTCCCTCACCCTGTTCCAGTCCCGCCTCAAAACCCACCTCTTCAACTCTGTATCCATAAGCCCCCCCCCTCTCAACCAACTTCCTCCTGACTGCTTTTCTGTTTTGTTTTGTTTCTTTGTTTGTTTTTGTTTTGTTTGTCTACCCTCCCTCCCAAATGTAAAGCGTCTTTGGGTTCCAGAAAAGCGCTATAGAAATAAATGTATTATTATTATTATTATTATTATTATTATTATTACTCAGAGTACAGCGGTCCAAGTGATGTTAATCAACGTGATCATCTGCATTTATTATTATTTGAGTTTAAATGACCAAAGCAGACATCTACACTTTATCTGATATATATATGAAATCTCTTTGTGTATTTTTTTCATTTTTTGTTTTATTCTCTGTCAAAGCGTCTTTGAGTTTTTAGAAAAGCGCTATAGAAGTGTCATGTCTTATTATTATTATTATTATTATTATTATTCCCGATGGTGCAATCACACATAACTATGGTCATGTAGAATAAGGCATTAATAAGTGTTTTATAATGACTAATAAAGAGCCAATGTACTGCTAATATGCATGTTAATTACTATTTGATGGTGAATTTGTGTACCTTAATAAGAAGTTGTACCGCTTACATGATGAACATTGACGTCAACTGTATGTGCCTTATTCTGTATTTGACATAATTGTTTCAATAAAAAATATAGATAGCTAAGTCCATATATTGAGATAGTAAGTCAATATATTGAGATAGTAAGTCAATATATTGAGATAGCTAAGTCAACATATTGAGATAGTAAGTCAATATATTGAGATAGTAAGTCAATATATTGAGATAGCTAAGTCAACATATTGAGATAGTAAGTCAATATATTGAGATAGTAAGTCAACATATTGAGATAGTAAGTCAATATATTGAGATAGTAAGTCAACATATTGAGATAGTAATTCAATATATTGAGATAGTAAGTCAATATATTGAGATAGTAAGTCAATATATTGAGATAGTAAGTCAATATATTGAGATAGTAAGTCAATATATTGAGATAGCTAAGTCAACATATTGAGATAGTAAGTCAATATATTGAGATAGTAAGTCAACATATTGAGATAGTAATTCAATATATTGAGATACTAAGTCAATATATTGAGATAGTAAGTCAATATATTGAGATAGTAAGTCAATATATTGAGATAGTAAGTCAATATATTGAGATAGTAAGTCAATATATTGAGATAGTAAGTCCACATATTGAGATAGTAAGTCCACATATTGAGATAGTAAGTCAATATATCGAGATAGTAAGTCAATATATTGAGATAGTAAGTCAAAATATCGAGATAGTAAGTCAATATATTGAGATAGTAAGTCAATATATTGAGATAGTAAGTCAACATATTGAGATAGTAAGTCAACATATTGAGATAGTAAGTCAATATATCGAGATAGTAAGTCAATATATTGAGATAGTAAGTCAATATATTGAGATAGTAAGTCAATATATTGAGATAGTAAGTCAACATATTGAGATAGTAAGTCAATATATCGAGATAGTAAGTCAACATATTGAGATAGTAAGTCAATATATTGAGATAGCTAAGTCAACATATTGAGATAGTAAGTCAATATATCGAGATAGTAAGTCAACATATTGAGATAGTAAGTCAATATATTGAGATAGCTAAGTCAACATATTGAGATAGCTAAGTCAACATATTGAGATTGTAAGTCAATATATTGAGATAGTAAGTCAATATATTGAGATAGTAAGTCAATATATTGAGATAGTAAGTCAACATATTGAGATAGTAAGTCAATATATCGAGATAGTAAGTCAATATATTGAGATAGTAAGTCAATATATTGAGATAGTAAGTCAACATATTGAGATAGTAAGTCAATATATCGAGATAGTAAGTCAACATATTGAGATAGTAAGTCAATATATTGAGATAGCTAAGTCAACATATTGAGATAGCTAAGTCAACATATTGAGATAGTAAGTCAATATATTGAGATAGCTAAGTCAACATATTGAGATAGCTAAGTCAACATATTGAGATAGTAAGTCAATATATTGAGATAGTAAGTCAATATATTGATATAGTAAGTCAACATATTGAGATAGTAAGTCCACATATTGAGATAGTAAGTCAATATATCGAGATAGTAAGTCAATATATTGAGATAGTAAGTCAAAATATCGAGATAGTAAGTCAATATATTGAGATAGTAAGTCAATATATTGAGATAGTAAGTCAACATATTGAGATAGTAAGTCAACATATTGAGATAGTAAGTCAATATATCGAGATAGTAAGTCAATATATTGAGATAGTAAGTCAATATATTGAGATAGTAAGTCAATATATTGAGATAGTAAGTCAACATATTGAGATAGTAAGTCAATATATCGAGATAGTAAGTCAACATATTGAGATAGTAAGTCAATATATTGAGATAGTAAGTCAACATATTGAGATAGTAAGTCAATATATCGAGATAGTAAGTCAACATATTGAGATAGCTAAGTCAACATATTGAGATAGCTAAGTCAACATATTGAGATAGTAAGTCAATATATTGAGATAGTAAGTCAATATATTGAGATAGTAAGTCAATATATTGAGATAGTAAGTCAACATATTGAGATAGTAAGTCAATATATCGAGATAGTAAGTCAATATATTGAGATAGTAAGTCAATATATTGAGATAGTAAGTCAACATATTGAGATAGTAAGTCAACATATCGAGATAGTAAGTCAATATATTCGAGATAGTAAGTCAACATATTGAGATAGTAAGTCAACTATATTGAGATAGCTAAGTCCAACTATATCGAGATAGTAAGTCACATATTGAGATAGCTAAGTCAACATATTGAGATAGTAAGTCAACATATTGAGATAGCTAAGTCAATATATTGAGATAGTAAGTCAATATATTGAGATAGTAAGTCAAATATTGAGATAGTAAGTCACATATTGAGATAGTAAGTCAATATATTCGAGATAGTAAGTCAACATATTGAGATAGTAAGTCAATATATTGAGATAGTAAGTCCACTATATTGAGATAGTAAGTCAATATATTCGAGATAGTAAGTCAATATATTGAGATAGTAAGTCAATATATTGAGATAGTAAGTCAATATATTCGAGATAGTAAGTCAACATATTGAGATAGTAAGTCAATATATTGAGATAGTAAGTCAACATATTGAGATAGTAAGTCAATATATTGAGATAGTAAGGTCAACATATTGAGATAGTTCAACTATATTGAGATAGTAAGTCAACATATTGAGATAGTAAGTCAATATATCGAGATAGTAAGTCAACATATTGAGATAGTAAGTCAATATATTGAGATAGCTAAGTCAACATATTGAGATAGTAAGTCAACATATTGAGATAGTAAGTCAATATATTGAGATAGTAAGTCAATATATTGAGATAGTAAGTCAACATATTGAGATAGTAAGTCAATATATGAGATAGTAAGTCAATATATTGAGATAGTAAGTCACATATTGAGATAGTAAGTCAACATATTGAGATAGTAAGTCAATATATTGAGATAGTAAGTCAACATATTGAGATAGTAAGTCAACATATTGAGATAGTAAGTCAATATATTGAGATAGTAAGTCAATATATTGAGATAGTAAGTCAACATATTGAGATAGTAAGTCACATATTGAGATAGTAAGTCAATATATTGAGATAGTAAGTCAATATATTGAGATAGTAAGTCAAATATTGAGATAGTAAGTCAATATATTGAGATAGTAAGTCAACATATTGAGATAGTAAGTCAATATTGAGATAGTAAGTCAATATATGAGATAGTAAGTCAATATATTGAGATAGTAAGTCAATATTGAGATAGTAAGTCAATATATTGAGATAGTAAGTCAACATATTGAGATAGTAAGTCAATATATGAGATAGTAAGTCAACATATTGAGATAGTAAGTCAATATATTGAGATAGTAAGTCAACATATTGAGATAGTAAGTCAATATATGAGATAGTAAGTCAACATATTGAGATAGTAAGTCAATATATTGAGATAGTAAGTCAACATATTGAGATAGTAAGTCAACATATTGAGATAGTAAGTCAATATATTGAGATAGTAAGTCAATATATTGAGATAGTAAGTCAACATATTGAGATAGTAAGTCAATATATTGAGATAGTAAGTCAATATATTGAGATAGTAAGTCAATATATTGAGATAGTAAGTCAACATATTGAGATAGTAAGTCAATATATGAGATAGTAAGTCAACATATTGAGATAGTAAGTCAATATATTGAGATAGTAAGTCAACATATTGAGATAGTAAGTCAACATATTGAGATAGTAAGTCAATATATTGAGATAGTAAGTCAACATATTGAGATAGTAAGTCAACATATTGAGATAGTAAGTCAATATTGAGATAGTAAGTCAATATATTGAGATAGTAAGTCAACATATTGAGATAGTAAGTCAACATATTGAGATAGTAAGTCAATATATGAGATAGTAAGTCAATATATTGAGATAGTAAGTCAACATATTGAGATAGTAAGTCCACATATTGAGATAGTAAGTCAATATATGAGATAGTAAGTCAACATATTGAGATAGTAAGTCAATATATTGAGATAGTAAGTCACATATTGAGATAGTAAGTCACATATTGAGATAGTAAGTCAATATATGAGATAGTAAGTCAACATATTGAGATAGTAAGTCAACATATTGAGATAGTAAGTCAAATATTGAGATAGTAAGTCAACATATTGAGATAGTAAGTCAATATATGAGATAGTAAGTCAATATATTGAGATAGTAAGTCAACATATTGAGATAGTAAGTCAATATATTGAGATAGTAAGTCAACATATTGAGATAGTAAGTCAATATATTGAGATAGTAAGTCATATTGAGATAGTAAGTCAATATATTGAGATAGTAAGTCAACATATTGAGATAGTAAGTCAATATATCGAGACAGTAAGTCAACATATTGCGAGAGCTAAGTCAATATATTGAGATAGTAAGTCAACATATTGAGATAGTAAGTCAATATATCGAGATAGTAAGTCAACATATTGAGATAGTAAGTCAATATATTGAGATAGTAAGTCAATATATTGAGATATTAAGTCAATATATTGAGATAGAAAGTCAATATATCGAGATAGTAAGTCAACATATTGAGATAGTAAGTCAATATATTGAGAGAGTAAGTCAACATATTGAGATAGTAAGTCAATATATTGAGATAGTAAGTCCACATATTGAGATAGTAAGTCAATATATTGAGATAGTAAGTCAACATATTGAGATAGTAAGTCCACATATTGAGATAGTAAGTCAACATATTGAGATAGTAAGTCAATATATTGAGATAGTAAGTCAATATATTGAGATAGTAAGTCCACATATTGAGATAGTAAGTCAATATATTGAGATAGTAAGTCAACATATTGAGATAGTAAGTCAATATATTGAGATAGTAAGTCAATATATTGAGATAGTAAGTCAATATATTGAGATAGTAAGTCAATATATTGATAGTATCGTCAATATATTGAGATAGTAAGTCAATATATTGAGATAGTAAGTCAATATATTGAGATAGTAAGTCAATATATTGAGATAGTAAGTCAATATATTGAGATAGTAAGTCAATATATGAGATAGTAAGTCAATATATGAGATAGTAAGTCAATATATTGAGATAGTAAGTCAATATATTGATAGTAAGTCAATATATTGAGATAGTAAGTCAATATATTGAGATAGTAAGTCAATATTGAGATAGTAAGTCAATATATTGAGATAGTAAGTCAATATATGATAGTAGCAATATATTGAGATAGTAAGTCAACATATTGAGATAGTAAGTCAACATATTGAGATAGTAAGTCAATATATTGAGATAGTAAGTCAATATATTGAGATAGTAAGTCACATATTGAGATAGTAAGTCACATATTGAGATAGTAAGTCAATATATGAGATAGTAAGTCAATATATTGAGATAGTAAGTCAAATATGAGATAGTAAGTCAATATATTGAGATAGTAAGTCAATATATTGAGATAGTAAGTCAACATATTGAGATAGTAAGTCAATATATTGAGATAGTAAGTCAATATATTGAGATAGTAAGTCAATATATGAGATAGTAAGTCAATATATGAGATAGTAAGTCAACATATTGAGATAGTAAGTCAATATATGAGATAGTAAGTCAATATATTGAGATAGTAAGTCAATATATGAGATAGTAAGTCAACATATTGAGATAGTAAGTCAATATATTGAGATAGTAAGTCAACATATTGAGATAGTAAGTCAATATATGAGATAGTAAGTCAACATATTGAGATAGTAAGTCAATATATTGAGATAGTAAGTCAACATATTGAGATAGTAAGTCAATATATTGAGATAGTAAGTCAACATATTGAGATAGTAAGTCAACATATTGAGATAGTAAGTCAATATATTGAGATAGTAAGTCAATATTGAGATAGTAAGTCACATATTGAGATAGTAAGTCAATATATTGAGATAGTAAGTCAATATATTGAGATAGTAAGTCAACATATTGAGATAGTAAGTCACATATTGAGATAGTAAGTCAATATATCGAGATAGTAAGTCAATATATTGAGATAGTAAGTCAACATATTGAGATAGTAAGTCACATATTGAGATAGTAAGTCAATATATTGAGATAGTAAGTCAACATATTGAGATAGTAAGTCAATATATTGAGATAGTAAGTCAACATATTGAGATAGTAAGTCACATATTGAGATAGTAAGTCAATATATGAGATAGTAAGTCAACATATTGAGATAGTAAGTCAACATATTGAGATAGTAAGTCAACATATTGAGATAGTAAGTCAACATATTGAGATAGTAAGTCAATATATCGAGATAGTAAGTCAATATATTGAGATAGTAAGTCAACATATGAGATAGTAAGTCAATATATTGAGATAGTAAGTCAACATATTGAGATAGTAAGTCAATATATGAGATAGTAAGTCAACATATTGAGTAAGTCAATATATGAGATAGTAAGTCAACATATTGAGATAGTAAGTCAATATATTGAGATAGTAAGTCAACATATTGAGATAGTAAGTCAATATATGAGATAGTAAGTCAATATATTGAGATATTAAGTCAATATATTGAGATAGAAAGTCAATATATCGAGATAGTAAGTCAACATATTGAGATAGTAAGTCAATATATTGAGAGAGTAAGTCAACATATTGAGATAGTAAGTCAATATATTGAGATAGTAAGTCCACATATTGAGATAGTAAGTCAATATATTGAGATAGTAAGTCAACATATTGAGATAGTAAGTCCACATATTGAGATAGTAAGTCAACATATTGAGATAGTAAGTCACATATTGAGATAGTAAGTCAATATATTGAGATAGTAAGTCAAATATTGAGATAGTAAGTCAATATATTGAGATAGTAAGTCAAATATTGAGATAGTAAGTCAATATATGAGATAGTAAGTCAATATATTGAGATAGTAAGTCAATATATTGAGATAGTAAGTCAATATATTGAGATAGTAAGTCAATATATTGAGATAGTAAGTCAATATATTGAGATAGTAAGTCAATATATTGAGATAGTAAGTCAATATATTGAGATAGTAAGTCAATATATGAGATAGTAAGTCAATATATTGAGATAGTAAGTCAATATATTGAGATAGTAAGTCAATATATTGAGATAGTAAGTCAATATATTGAGATAGTAAGTCAACATATTGAGATAGTAAGTCAACATATTGAGATAGTAAGTCAATATATTGAGATAGTAAGTCAATATATTGATAGTAGCAATATATTGAGATAGTAAGTCAACATATTGAGATAGTAAGTCAACATATTGAGATAGTAAGTCAATATATTGAGATAGTAAGTCAATATATGAGATAGTAAGTCACATATTGAGATAGTAAGTCCACATATTGAGATAGTAAGTCAATATATGAGATAGTAAGTCAATATATGAGATAGTAAGTCAAATATGAGATAGTAAGTCAATATATTGAGATAGTAAGTCAATATATTGAGATAGTAAGTCAACATATTGAGATAGTAAGTCAATATATGAGATAGTAAGTCAACATATTGAGATAGTAAGTCAATATATTGAGATAGTAAGTCAACATATTGAGATAGTAAGTCAATATATTGAGATAGTAAGTCAATATATGAGATAGTAAGTCAATATATGAGATAGTAAGTCAACATATTGAGATAGTAAGTCAATATATGAGATAGTAAGTCAACATATTGAGATAGTAAGTCAATATATCGAGATAGTAAGTCAATATATGAGATAGTAAGTCAATATATCGAGATAGTAAGTCAATATATTGAGATAGTAAGTCAATATATTGAGATAGTAAGTCAACATATTGAGATAGTAAGTCAATATATGAGATAGTAAGTCAATATATTGAGATAGTAAGTCAACATATTGAGATAGTAAGTCAATATATGAGATAGTAAGTCAATATATTGAGATAGTAAGTCAATATATGAGATAGTAAGTCAACATATTGAGATAGTAAGTCAACATATTGAGATAGTAAGTCAATATATCGAGATAGTAAGTCAACATATTGAGATAGTAAGTCAATAATGAGATAGTAAGTCAATATATTGAGATAGTAAGTCAATATATTGAGATAGTAAGTCAATATATTGAGATAGTAAGTCAATATATTGAGATAGTAAGTCAATATTGAGATAGTAAGTCAAATATTGAGATAGTAAGTCAATATATGAGATAGTAAGTCAACATATTGAGATAGTAAGTCAATATATTGAGATAGTAAGTCAATATATTGAGATAGTAAGTCAATATATTGAGATAGTAAGTCAATATATTGAGATAGCTAAGTCAATATATTGAGATAGTAAGTCAACATATTGAGATAGTAAGTCAATATATTGAGATAGTAAGTCAATATATTGAGATAGTAAGTCAATATAGTGAGATAGTAAGTCAATATATTGAGATAGTAAGTCAATATATTGAGATAGTAAGTCAATATATTGAGATAGTAAGTCAATATATCGAGATAGTAAGTCAACATATTGAGATAGTAAGTCAATATATGAGATAGTAAGTCAATATATTGAGATAGTAAGTCAATATATTGAGATAGTAAGTCAACATATGAGATAGTAAGTCAATATATGAGATAGTAAGTCAATATATTGAGATAGTAAGTCAACATATTGAGATAGTAAGTCAATATATGAGATAGTAAGTCAATATATTGAGATAGTAAGTCAATATATCGAGATAGTAAGTCAACATATTGAGATAGTAAGTCAAATATTGAGATAGTAAGTCAATATATCGAGAATAGTAAGTCAATATATTGAGATAGTAAGTCAAATATATCGAGATAGTAAGTCAATATATTGAGATAGTAAGTCAATATATTGAGATAGTAATTCAATATATTGAGATAGTAAGTCAAATATCTGAGATAGTAAGTCACTATTGAGATAGTGAATGTCAATATATTGAGATAGTAAGTCAACATATTGAGATAGTAAGTCACATATTGAGATAGTAAGTCAATATATTGAGATAGTAAGTCAATATATTGAGATAGTAAGTCAACATATTGAGATAGTAGTCAATATATTGAGATAGTAAGTCAATATATTGAGATAGTAAGTCAATATATTGAGATAGTAAGTCAATACATTGAGATAGTAAGTCAAATATCTGAGATAGTAATTCAATATAGTGAGATAGTAAGTCACTATATTGAGATAGTAAGTCAATATATTGAGATAGTAAGTCAATATATGAGATAGTAAGTCAACATATTGAGATAGTAAGTCAATATATTGAGATAGTAAGTCAACATATTGAGATAGTAAGTCAATATATTGAGATAGTAAGTCACATATTGAGATAGTAAGTCAATATTGAGATAGTAAGTCAACATATTGAGATAGTAAGTCACATATTGAGATAGTAAGTCCACATATTGAGATAGTAAGTCAATATATTGAGATAGTAAGTCAATATATTGAGATAGTAAGTCCACATATTGAGATAGTAAGTCAATATATTGAGATAGTAAGTCAACATATTGAGATAGTAAGTCAATATATTGAGATAGTAAGTCAATATATTGAGATAGTAAGTCAATATATTGAGATAGTAAGTCAATATATTGACTTAGCTATCGCAATATATTGAGATAGCTAAGTCAATATATTGAGATAGTAAGTCAATATATTGAGATAGTAAGTCAATATATTGAGATAGTAAGTCAATATATTGAGATAGTAAGTCAATATATCGAGATAGTAAGTCAATATATTGAGATAGTAAGTCAATATATTGAGATAGTAAGTCAATATATTGACTTAGCTATCGCAATATATTGAGATAGCTAAGTCAACATATTGAGATAGCTAAGTCAACATATTGAGATAGTAAGTCAATATATTGAGATAGTAAGTCAATATATTGACTTAGCTATCGCAATATATTGAGATAGCTAAGTCAACATATTGAGATAGCTAAGTCAACATATTGAGATAGTAAGTCAATATATTGAGATAGTAAGTCAATATATTGAGTTAGTAAGTCCACATATTGAGATAGTAAGTCCACATATTGAGATAGTAAGTCAATATATTGAGATAGCTAAGTCAATATATTGAGATAGTAAGTCAAAATATTGAGATAGTAAGTCAATATATTGAGATAGCTAAGTCAATATATTGAGATAGTAAGTCAATATATTGAGATAGTAAGTCAATATATTGAGATAGTAAGTCAATATATCGAGATAGTAAGTCAATATATTGAGATAGTAAGTCAAAATATCGAGATAGTAAGTCAATATATTGAGATAGTAAGTCAATATATTGAGATAGTAAGTCAACATATTGAGATAGTAAGTCAATATATCGAGATAGTAAGTCAATATATTGAGATAGTAAGTCAATATAGTGAGATAGTATGTCAATATATTGAGATAGTAAGTCAACATATTGAGATAGTAAGTCAATATATCGAGATAGTAAGTCAATATATTGAGATAGTAAGTCAATATATCGAGATAATAAGTCAACATATTGCGATAGCTAAGTCAATATATTGAGATAGTAAGTCAACATATTGAAATAGTAAGTCAATATATCGAGATAGTAAGTCAACATATTGAGATAGTAAGTCAATATATTGAGATAGTAAGTCAACATATTGAGATAGTAAGTCAATATATTGAGATAGTAAGTCAATATAGTGAGATAGTAAGTCAATATATTGAGATAGTAAGTCAACATATTGAGATAGTAAGTCAATATATCGAGATAGTAAGTCAACATATTGAGATAGTAAGTCAATATATCGAGATAGTAAGTCAATATATTGAGATAGTAAGTCAATATATTGAGATAGTAAGTCAATATATTGAGATAGTAAGTCAATATATTGAGATAGTAAGTCAATATATCGAGATAGTAAGTCAATATATTGAGATAGTAAGTCAATATATTGAGATAGTAAGTCAACATATTGAGATAGTAAGTCAATATATTGAGATAGTAAGTCAATATATTGAGATAGTAAGTCAATATATTGAGATAGTAAGTCAATATATTGAGATAGCTAAGTCAATATATTGAGATAGTAAGTCAAAATATTGAGATAGTAAGTCAATATATTGAGATAGTAAGTCAATATATTGAGATAGTAAGTCAATATAGTGAGATAGTAAGTCAATATAGTGAGATAGTAAGTCAATATATTGAGATAGTAAGTCAATATATTGAGATAGTAAGTCAATATATCGAGATAGTAAGTCAACATATTGAGATAGTAAGTCAATATATCGAGATAGTAAGTCAATATATTGAGATAGTAAGTCAATATATTGAGATAGTAAGTCAACATATTGAGATAGTAATTCAATATAGTGAGATAGTAAGTCAATATATTGAGATAGTAAGTCAACATATTGAGATAGTAAGTCAATATATCGAGATAGTAAGTCAATATATTGAGATAGTAAGTCAATATATCGAGATAGTAAGTCAACATATTGAGATAGTAAGTCAAAATATCGAGATAGTAAGTCAATATATTGAGATAGTAAGTCAATATATTGAGATAGTAAGTCAACATATTGAGATAGTAAGTCAATATATCGAGATAGTAAGTCAGTATATTGAGATAGTAAGTCAATATATTGAGATAGTAAGTCAATATATTGAGATAGTAAGTCAATATATTGAGATAGTAAGTCAATATATCGAGATAGTAAGTCAATATATTGAGATAGTAAGTCAATATATTGAGATAGTAAGTCAATATATTGAGATAGTAAGTCAACATATTGAGATCGTAAGTCAATATATCGAAATATTAAGTCAATATATTGAGATAGTAAGTCAATATATCGAGATAGTAAGTCAATATATCGAGATAGTAAGTCAATATATTGAGATAGTAAGTCAACATATTGAGATAGTAAGTCAACATATTGAGATAGTAAGTCAATATATTGAGATAGTAAGTCAATATATTGAGATAGTAAGTCAATATATTGAGATAGTAAGTCAATATATTGAGATAGTAAGTCAACATATTGAGATCGTAAGTCAATATATCGAGATAGTAAGTCAATATATCGAGATAGTAAGTCAATATATTGAGATAGTAAGTCAATATATCGAGATAGTAAGTCAATATATCGAGATAGTAAGTCAATATATTGAGATAGTAAGTCAACATATTGAGATAGTAAGTCAACATATTGAGATCGTAAGTCAATATATCGAGATAGTAAGTCAATATATCGAGATAGTAAGTCAATATATTGAGATAGTAAGTCAATATATTGAGATAGTAAGTCAATATATTGAGATAGTAAGTCAATATATTGAGATAGTAAGTCAACATATTGAGATCCTAAGTCAATATATCGAGATAGTAAGTCAATATATCGAGATAGTAAGTCAACATATTGAGATAGTATGTCAATATATCGAGATAGTAAGTCAATATATCGAGATAGTAAGTCAATATATCGAGATAGTAAGTCAATATATTGAGATAGTAAGTCAATATATCGAGATAGTAAGTCAATATATTGAGATAGTAAGTCAACATATTGAGATAGTAAGTCAATATATCGAGATAGTAAGTCAATATATTGAGATTGACTATAAATTGGACCTATGATACATTGAGCAGTACGCTTACAAAACAATACAACATTACCATACAAATACAAGAACAATACGGTCAAGGCAGTACAAAAATGTAAAAAAGTTATTGCAGATGTATTTTCAGTGCAGTTGATAATTACAAAACTATAAATAAATATGTGTTCTATAAAAACGGTATGAGGTAGAATATGAGGTGCAGTTGGATATAAACATATACTTAGTTGAGCATAAGTTCAGTTCCATTAGTGCTGTGTTCAGCTCACGTATATATAAACATTGTAGTGATATACACATACTTTCTGCCCCAGTAACAAGTGTGTAAACGTTGTACAATTCTCAATGTTTTCTCTACATGCTCTTTCCTTCTTCCAGAATGTGTTGTGTGTTTCTGAACCCAGAGGTGGTACTGATTTCAGCAGTAAAATAGGTTAAAATAAGATTGGTATCAGGGTTAAAGGAAGCCATGATAACAGATGGTAGCAGATAGAACAGGAGATCCCACCTCTAAGAGTGTGTTTCCATGCAAAATAGCTTTTAAATGTGGTCTTGCATGCAAACATGAATACTAAATGTTATCCATATTGTCAGGAGTTTAGATAAAGACAATGTAAATTGGGGATTACTGTATTTTCCTTGGACCCCAATAACGTCACGGATCAATTTGACTCAAGCACTATCAAGTGGTGAAAACCAGAGGTGGGAAGTAGTGGAGTACAAATACTTCATTACTGTACTTAAGTACATTTTTCTGGTATCAGTACTTTACTCCACTACTTATTATTCTGGTGACTTTTCACTGTGACTTCTTACATGTTGAACTCAAATACCTGTACTTTCTTCTTCTTACATGTTGAACACAAATACCTGTACTTTCTACTTCTTACATGTTGAACACAAATACCTGTACTTTCTACTTCTCACATGTTGAACACAAATACCTGTACTTTCTACTTCTTACATGTTGAACACAAATACCTGTACTTTCTACTTCTCACATGTTGAACACAAATACCTGTACTTTCTACTTCTTACATGTTGAACACAAATACCTGTACTTTCTACTTCTTACATGTTGAACTCAAATACCTGTACTTTCTACTTCTTACATGTTGAACACAAATACCTGTACTTTCTACTTCTTACATGTTGAACCCAAATACCTGTACTTTCTACTTCTTACATGTTGAACACAAATACCTGTACTTTCTACTTCTTACATGTTGAACACAAATACCTGTACTTTCTACTTCTTACATGTTGAACTCAAATACCTGTACTTTCTACTTCTTACATGTTGAACTCAAATACCTGTACTTTCTACTTCTTACATGTTGAACTCAAATACCTGTACTTTCTACTTCTTACATGTTGAACCCAAATACCTGTACTTTCTACTTCTTACATGTTGAACTCAAATACCTGTACTTTCTACTTCTCTCATTTTCCAAACAGCTGGTTCCTTTAGTCTGAATGTGTGTTTGGTGGCGTGATCATTATTATTTAGAGTCATTGCGTGCCTATTGATTTGAACACGATCCGTGTATCCATCATTTCCTGCTTCTATTAATATAAACGGAGGTCAGGTACTCTTTAAAACAGCTGGTAGTTATGGGTACTTTTTACTTAAGTACATTTCAAAGCCCATACTTCTTTACTTTTACTTGAGTAAAGAAGTTTAGTCAGTACTTCTACTTTTACCAGAGTACTTTAAACACGAGTATCTGTACTTCTACTTGAGGAAAGGATGTGCACTTTTGCCATCTCTGCCACTGCCCCAGTAACAAGTGTGTAAACGTTGTTTTCTCTACATGCTCTTTCGCTCTCTTCTCTGCAGGAGATCCCTCTCTCTGAGGTCTTAACTCTGGAGCCGGCTCAGGCCTTCTCTCTCCTCCCTGACGGAGCCAATCTGCACTGCTTTGAGATCACCACGGCATCTCTGGTTTACTACGTCGGAGAAAACCTGCAGAGAGTCGAATCCTCTGTGAGCGGCAGCAGCATTAAGGTAAATAAAAACTACTGCTGACATCTGTCTGTGTCCAGAGAGCGATGCATTACTCAGATAACTTACTTCTCTACAAATACCACCGTTCATTAGTTCTCAATTACACATAGTAAAGCACATGACTTTATATTTTGTTTACTGTGAATTGGTTTTTCAACATGTATATTTTCATTTTTTTTTAATGCTGTGTATTTCTATTTTAAGATGTTTACATTTTAGAATTGTTTATTTTTCTGCAATGCAAACATTTCCCAAATTTTGATTAATTAAGTACATCTCATCTTATCTCATCTCATCTTTCATTATGTACTTAGATGATCAAAAGTACTTATTCTGAAAATGGTATATTCATATATTTTACATTATGACATTGTTAATACTCATCAATGCAAGTTGTAGTGATGGAAGCTCATTTTAACACCCTCATTAAAGGTGGGGTAGGTAAGTTTGAGAAACCGGCTCGAGATACACTTGTTGTTATATTCCATGGAATGCTCTTAACATCCCGATAGCAATGAATATCTGAAGTGCTTTGACAAAAAATACATTAAAAAAAGTCATCTCTGGAAGCCGTAGTACTGTAAAAAGCACGACCAATCATCTGAGCCGGCTAAAGTAACTGGATGGCCGACCAGCCTGTCAGCCTTCCATCTGGGCACAAACTGATCTCGTGCCCTCATTGGTCATGTGCGTGTTCGTGTGTGTTGGAGGAGGGGCTCTGTGAGGAAGTGGCAGATTTTCTCCGGTTGTGTATTTTCAAATTCTACCGATCTCAAGCCGGTTTCTCAAACTTACCTACCCCACCTTTAAGTTAACTTTTGTATCTTAAATCTTAATTTGAAGTTACTACTGTTGTCTAATAAGTACAGTGGACTAATAGTAGACTAAAAGCATTACACAGTTGCATTCAAATACTTTAATAAATGTACTTAGTTGCTTTCAACCACTCTCTGTCCACAAACAAAGACTAATTACTGGACTTTTACTTTGTATCTGTTGATCTTTACTGACCTGAGTCCCTTTCACTTTAAAGGTCCCCTATTATACAACATCCACTTCTTCATGTCTCTTCTTCATCAACATGTGTCCCCTCTTCTTCATGTCCCTTCTACATCAACATGTGTCCCCTCTTCTTCATGTCTCTTCTACATCAACATGTGTCCCCTCTTCTTCATGTCTCTTCTACATCAACATGTGTCCCCTCTTCCTCATGTCTCTTCTACATCAACATGTGTCCCCTCTTCTCCATGTCTCTTCTACATCAACATGTGTCCCCTCTTCTTCATGTCTCTTCTACATTAACATGTGTCCCCTCTTCTTCATGTCTGTTCTACATCAACATGTGTCCCCTCTTCTTCATGTCTGTTCTACATCAACATGTGTCCCCTCTTCTTCATGTCTCTTCTACATCAACATGTGTCCCCTCTTCTTCATGTCTCTTCTTCATCAACATGTGTCCCCTCTTCTTCATGTCTCTTCTACATCAACATGTGTCCCCTATTCTTCATGTCCCTTCTACATCAACATGTGTCCCCTCTTCTTCATGTCTCTTCTACATCAACATGTGTCCCCTCTTCTTCCTGTCTCTTCTACATCAACATGTGTCCCCTCTTCTTCATGTCTCTTCTACATCAACATGTGTCCCCTCTTCTTCATGTCTCTTCTACATCAACATGTGTCCCCTCTTCTTCATGTCTCTTCTACATCAACATGTGTCCCCTCTTCTTCATGTCTCTTCTACATCAACATGTGTCCCCTCTGTGGAAAGAGACTCTGAAAGTTTCAGGAACAAAGATTTTCTCTCTTTTTGATCAATTTCTATAAAAACCTGTCTGAAAATGAGCTGATCAGATTTTGGCCACTTGATGATGTCATAACGATGTTTTGTCTTGTGTAACCATTAGCCAATCAGCAACCAAGGTACCCCCCCCCCTATCACCTGAATCTCCTCCTAGAGCACCATTGAGTTCTTTGTAACCAAATGTCTCTCAGAGGGGCGTGGGGAGGGGCTCCTTATTTTCATCTGAAGTAACAGACAGAGAATCAGCACTTTGGAAACAGGGCTGAAACAGAGGGGATTATGGGTAATGCTGTAATGATCTGTTTGGTGTTTCAGCCAATCAGAGACAGGTTCTGTATATATCTGAGACCTGTGATATATTGATGAAAAACAGTATAATAGGGGACCTTTAAGTCACTACTGTTGTCAAATAAGTACAGTGGACTAGTAGACTAAAAGCACTACAGTTGCATTCAAATACTTTAATAAATAGTTACTTTCAACCACTGTCCACAAAGAAAGACTAATTACTGGGTTTTTTCCCCGGCTGGTCCCAGCTCAGCGGGCTGGGGCAGGATGTGGCTCGGATGTGGGAGATGGCCATCCAGCATGCTTTGATGCCTGCTGTTTCTATGGGAATTTCCCACAGCTCTCACCGCAGCGGACACAGTAAGACACCTTTCAATCGTATTTTTGAAGTCACTACTGTTGTCAAATAAGTACAGTGGGCTAATTTGTCCTTTACCATTAAACCGTCTCTAATTCAACGTTGGGTGAACTTGCTTTGTTGACTTCACCACCTTCAAAAAACGTACAAAAACTCAACTCTTCAATCTGGCTTTTATTGTGTGATTGTTGTTTTTTTGCTCGATTTTAATGTGACTTTTAATATATTTGTTTAATGTCCTTTTTTACTACCTCTGTAAAAGCGACTTTGAGCACCTGTAAAAGCGCTTACAAAATACATGTATTATTATTATTGATTTATTTGATGGGGTCCAAAAACTGAGTATAGGTCAGGCTAAGCCATGAACTAGTTTTAGTCCTTCGTGTCGCAAATTAATTGTCGCAATTGCATATTTCTCACTGCAGTCATACGAGGAATAAACTATAACGTTAATTGCTTTGCTGAGGACACCCAGCTCTTTATATCTGTTGATCTTTACTGACCTGAGACCCTTTCACTGCCCTCAAAACTGCATCTGCATTTATTAAATGTTAATGTGGCTGTATATTTTTTACACTATAAACAAGGAACATTTGCATAGATTTAGAATCAATCAACACGATGAATGCAACAGGGGACATGAAGAGTTTTTCTGAAAACTACGTTCAAACATGGGGCGAAGCCTGCGAGCTAGTTCAGGCAGTCAACTCGAGCACCAATGATACATTAACACGTGACGCACCTCGTCCCTCTCACAACCAACCAAACACATTCTCCTAAACATACCGCTCAATTTAAGCTCCAAGGTCTTCCTGCCTCTGCCTCGCTGCAGCTGCTGCTGCTGCTGCTGCTGCTGCTGCTGCTGCTGCTGCGGCTGTGTTCACTTGCTACGTTCATGTTCCTGCTGCTGTGTTTCATGTTGCTGCCGCTGCTGCCGCTGCTGCCGCTGCTGCCGCTGCTGCCGCTGCTGCTGCGGCTGTGTTCACTTGCTACGTTCATGTTCCTGCTGCTGTGTTTCATGTTGCTGCCGCCGCTGCCGCCGCTGCTGCTATTGCTGCTGCTATTGCTGCGTTCATGTTCCTGCTGCTGTGTTTCATGTTGCTGCTGCTCGCCTGCCCCAGCACCACCCCAGCTTCCGCCCCAGCTTCCACCCCAGCTCCACCCCAGCTCCACCCCAGCTTCCGCCCCAGCTTCCGCCCCAGCTTCCACCCCAGCTCCACCCCAGCTTCTACCCCAGCTTCCTCCCCAGCTTCCTCCCCAGCTTTCGCCCCAGCTTCCGCCCCAGCTTCCACCCCAGCTCCACCCCAGCTCCACCCCAGCTTCCGCCCCAGCTTCCGCCCCAGCTTCCACCCCAGCTCCACCCCAGCTTCTACCCCAGCTTCCTCCCCAGCTTCCTCCCCAGCTTTCGCCCCAGCTTCCGCCCCAGCTTCCAGCCCAGCTTCCGCCCCAGCTTCCACCCCAGCTTCCTCCCCAGTTTCCACCCCAGCTTCCACCCCAGCTTCCACCCCAGCTTCCTCCCCAATTTCCGCCCCAGCTTCCACCCCAGCTCCACCCCAGCTTCCACCCCAGCTCCACCCCAGCTTCCGCCCCAGCTCCACCCCAGCTTCCACCCCAGCTCCACCCCAGCTTCCGCCCCAGCTCCACCCCAGCTTCCACCCCAGCTTCCTCCCCAGCTTCCACCCCAGCTTCCACCCCAGCTTCCACCCCAGCTTCCACCCCAACATCCACCCCAGCTTCTACCCCAACATCCACCCCAGCTTCCACCCCAACATCCACCCCAGCTTCCACCCCAGCTTCCACCCCAGCTTCCTCCCCAGCTTCCACCCCAGCTTCCACCCCAGCTTCCACCCCAGCTTCCACCCCAACATCCACCCCAGCTTCCACCCCAACATCCACCCCAGCTCCACCCCAGCTTCCACCCCAGCTTCCTCCCCAGCTTCCACCCCAGCTTCCACCCCAGCTTCCAACCCAGCTCCACCCCAGCTTCCACCCCAGCTTCCACCCCAGCTTCCTCCCCAGCTTCCACCCCAGCTTCCACCCCAACATCCACCCCAGCTCCACCCCAGCTTCCACCCCAGCTTCCACCCCAGCTTCCTCCCCAGCTTCCTCCCCAGCTTCAACCCCAGCTCCACCCCAGCTTCCACCCCAGCTTCCACCCCAACATCCACCTCAGCTTCCACCCCAGCTTCCACCCCAGCTCCACCCCAGCTTCCACCCCAGCTTCCACCCCAGCTCCACCCCAGCTTCCACCCCAGCTTCCACCTGTAGGCTCGGGGGATAGTTATCTCATCATCACTCAATGTTCTTTGTAAATCTGTGGAGTGATGAGGCCCGAGCCTAGACGCCAAACTCAAACTATATACTGCTTCTAATAAACATATTAAGAAACACGTGAGTAGTCTGACTGAAATGCAGTCAATCCAAACTATTATATTTGAAATGTTATTGAAGATCCTGAAGTTTAAAATCGAATCAAGTTTTGTTCTTATACACAGAGTTAAAGCCCAAAATGGTTTTGAGGTAAAATAATATGTCAAATTCATTGTTGGGGAAATGAGAATTAGGATTAGGGTGCAGCCAACAAAATAATGCATCTTTGGTTTTAATATTTCATTTATTCTCCGAGGAACCTCGTAAAGCTTCAATTGAGATTAATCCAACCTTTAATGTACGTATAACAATAAGAAATGGGAATACTGCACGTGAAGACGTTAAATCCACGGTTCTGTCTTCTTTAAAATGAGCACAGGACATGCATTTCTTTCTTTAACGCCAGCCGTCAGCAGAGCAGAGAATCTCTTTGAAATGAAATTGGTTGAATGTAAATGTAAATGTCATTCTGCTGTTATTATCCTGCCTTTTGAAAGGAGACATTTTCAGCTCAGGTATTAATGTTCACTGAGTTCTCCTCAGGGCCGTTGACACCCACACAAAATCCATCAGAGATATTTCAGAGCTTCTCTGACGTCAAGCTACTCATGACTAACACTTCAGTTTGGACTCGATGACTCCTCTGACTCTGTGCTCACCTGAGAGAACAGAGAAATAATACTGTGTCTAAATAAAACCTCCAGAAGGCCAAATGCTAAAGATGTATAAAACGTATAATGCTTTGACAGATGAAACCTTAACAGAAGCCACTGGAAACAAAAGTGTACTGCAGTGAGAGTTGTCACATAGGTCGTTGTACTTTGTATGATGACAATAAAGGTATATTCTATTCAAAAGTATCTCCGTAAAAGTTGAGTTGTGCTGTCTTTTAAAAGTTGCACGTCCTCTGGAGTCGAACTCTCATCGATTACCTGTGGTTTTAAAGGTGGGGTAGGTACGTTTCAGAAACCGGCTCGAGTGCACTAACATTTGAAAGTACACAGCCGAAAAGAATCCGCCCCTTCCTTCAGACTTCCTTACAGAGCGCCTCCTCCAACACACATGAACGCACACATGACGTCAGCAGACTGGTGAAAGTGGCCGCCTGTTGCTGGCGAATCATTGAAGTACTGCTGCAATGCACGCCCAATGACGGCACGCCCAATGACGGCACGCCCAATGAGGGCACGCCCAATGAGGGCACGCCCAATGAGGGCACGCCCAATGACGGCACGCCCAATGACGGCACGCCCAATGACGGCACGCCCAACGACGGCACGCCCAATGACGGCACGCCCAATGAGGGCACGAGATACATTTGTGCGTGCACGAGATGGAAGGCTGACAGACAGGGCGGCAATCCAATCCGTTTAGCGCTAAACGGATTGGATTGCCGCCCTGCCCTGTACTGTCGTGCTTTTTACAGTACCACGGCTTCCACAGATGACATTTTTTTATGGATTTGTTGTCAAAGCACTTCAGATATTCATTGCTATCGGGATGTTAAGAGCATTCCATGGAATATAACAAAAAGTGTATTTTATAACAATGATTCACTCTTTCTTTGTTTGTGTGTCATCAACAGAGGAGATCTCCATCAGTATTTCTGTCTCTAACTGCCAGATCCAGGAGAATGTGGTAAGAACAACACACACACACACACACACACACACACACACACACACACACACACACACACACACACACACACACACACACACACACACACACACACACACACACACACACACACACAAGGTATAATGATGGTCAAGTGGAGACCACATCCAAGATGACCCTACAGCCCGTGCAGACTGGAGTCCAATGGGCTGAATCTTTCCAGGTCTTTGAAGATCTGGAAAGATTCACCAAAACCCAAACTAGTTTTTTAGTGACCAAATAAACAGCAATGTTCAGATCAATTACTTATTTATGTTTTAAATAAAGGTGAATGCATTCTTATATTAATATCACTCTATAACCATAATACATAGTCTATCTGTTAATTGTGGCTGTCTTTTCAAACTAAAATGGTCTTGACCTCCTCTACAGTGGACATACTGTAACATTTTAAAATTAAATTAAAGAAGTCTAAATTGAAAGATGTTTTTCTAACCCTAAATAGGTAGGAAATAAAAAATAAAGAAGATTGGAAAATATTTGTACTTCTCTGGGCATGGATATTTACCACATACCTGAAATGAGGTCTTATCCGGCCCATGGATGTATAATATGAACTGGATACAGCGTCGGGGTCTCATTCTTTCCTATGAGAGCTGCTCATTGGCGCATGAAGACAACATTTCGAGAGCAAAACGTCACAAATTACCCATCATGCGCAGTTTGTTTCCCCTTAAGCCCCGCCCACTCTCGGCTAGAATAAATGAAGAGAGAAAATAAATCTGGATTCAGCTTTGTGCTTTTTACAACTTTAAGGACCTAATGATTCTAATAGTGTTCATGCTGGGTAGTTTATTTAGGTAAAAAAAATTATCCGCAGATTTATAGACGTGTCTGTAGGGACCTTTTCTTTCTCCTCCTGAGGCTATTTCTCCCAGCAGTCAATGGAAGTATTTCTGGTCCCAGTGATGTCACGGACTGTTACGGAAATTGTAGTACCGCCGTTTGGCCATTATAAATATTTTCCTCAGAGTCCGGAGCATTTCCTGGGGGCTTGGTCTGGCCCCATTCGACTGCCCGTCCAGAAATCAAGAGCCAAATATATCACGCTTACGTCGGAGGCTGAGCAAAGTGACTAGAACGCGACCACACACTTGGTTTTTATTATATCGGCCATCAGGTGAAATCAGTACATGGGCTACACATGTAAAATCATAATGAAAAATACGCCGGTAGAATGTGCCTGTAGTAAATGGCTTAACAATACGATACGATAATACTTTAATGGTCAGATCAAGTCGTTTTTTAAGAAGAGGCAGGTAAAATAATATGTTCTTCTCCCGGCTCCTTTCCACCATGAGTCTGAACTCTGAGATTTTCAAATTAAAAAAAATTATGTTCTCAATATTCCGACTTTCTTTTCTCACTCTTTAGATCTGTAACTATTAAAGATTTCCAGCTTTAGATGCGCTCATAGGTTCCCACTCCTGGAATGTGTAGTGTACATGTTTTATTTAAAATAACTGCCATGTGTGGAATAAACAAAATAAATAAAAATGGTAGGACTAAGACTAAATGAATAATGGCAGACAGAACGAACACTACATTAAACACATTTACATGACACAGATGTTCATGAGGCTCGAGTGTCTGCAAATGAAACCGCAGAGAACGCAGAGTCCCATTTTCATGCAGACGTGCACCTTCGTCTCCAAGGTGAGCACGTCGTCTTCGAGCACCTCAAATGGAGATTACTGTGATTACTCACTCAGCCAAACGGTTTCCATGGTGACGGATCGGTAATTAGGCAGCGCTGCTCGGGGGAAGTAGGGAGGAGGAGGTTTATAATATTGTATTTCTGTCCTCATTGCCTCGAGGTGTGATATTAGGCTGTCAGCTAACGTGGGAGAAAAAGCAAGATGTGATTGCAGACAAGGAGAAAATATTTAGCAGTTTTGGTGTCAAAGCTGTGGCAGATCCCTGACGCCATGTTGTTACACTCAGTGGGCAAAAGCTGCTCTTAAAAACTCCTCCATCAGGTGAGGAACTGATGCAATACATCGTTTCTGTTGAACCCACTTTCTGTTGCGAGGTCATTTACAGATGTTTTGAGAAAAAAGTCGGAATTCTGAGAAAAAAGTCGGAATTCTGAGGAGAAAACATTTGGAATATTGAGGAAAAAAGCCGGAATATTGAGAAAAAAGTTGGAATATTGAGAACAAAGTCGGAATATTGAGAAAAAAGTCGGAATATTGAGAACAAAGTCGGAATATTGAGGAAAAAAGCCGGAATATTGAGAAAAAAGTTGGAATATTGAGAAAAACAGACTGAAATCTGAGGATAAAAAAGTCTGAATATTGAGAAAAAAGTCGGAATATTGGAACGAATTCTGAGAAAACAAACAGTTTTGGTGTCAACGCTGTGGCAGATCCCTGACGCCATGTTGTTACACTCAGTGGGCAAAAGCTGCTCTTAAAAACTCCTCCATCAGGTGAGGAACTGATGCAATACATCGTTTCTGTTGAACCCACTTTCTGTTGCGAGGTCATTTACAGATGTTTTGAGAAAAAAGTCGGAATTCTGAGAAAAAAGTCGGAATTCTGAGGAGAAAACATTTGGAATATTGAGGAAAAAAGCCGGAATATTGAGAAAAAAGTTGGAATATTGAGAACAAAGTCGGAATATTGAGAAAAAAGTCGGAATATTGAGGAAAAAAGCCGGAATATTGAGAACAAAGTCGGAATATTGAGAACAAAGTCGGAATATTGAGGAAAAAAGCCGGAATATTGAGAAAAAAGTTGGAATATTGAGAAAAACAGACTGAAATCTGAGGATAAAAAAGTCGGAATATTGAGAAAAAAGTCGGAATATTGGAACGAATTCTGAGAAAACAAACAGTTTTGGTGTCAACGCTGTGGCAGATCCCTGACTGCTCTTAAAAACTCCTCCATCAGGTGAGGAACTGATGACATTCATAGTTTCTGTTGAACCCACTTTCTGGCTCTCGTTCCGCTTCTTCAGCTTCCATCAAAATAACTTCCCAGCTTTCATAACTATGAAAGATTTCAAGCTTCAGATGCACTCGTAGGTTCCCACGTAGAATGTACATTTCGTCAAGTACTGCTTTAGCACTATTGAGAAAAAAAGTCTGAATGTTCACAAAAAAAGTCGGAATATTCAGAAAAAAAGTCGGAATATTGTGAAAAATATTGAATTCTCAGGATAAAAAAATACTAAATTCTCAGGATAAAAATAGTCGGAATATTGAGAACAAAATTCGAAATATCGAAAAACAAATTGGGAATATTGAAAAGAAGTCGGAATTCTGAGAAAAATATGTAATATTGAAAAAGTCGTAATATTGAGAAAACAATTGGGAATATTGAAAAATAAATTGGGAATATTGAGAAAAAGTCAGAATTATGAGAACAAATAAGTAATATTGAGAAAATAATCTATATATTGTGAAAAAAAGACTGAATTCTCAGGATAAAAAAAGTCGGAATATTGAGAAAAAAAGTCGGAATATTGAAAAAGAAATTGGGAATATTGAGAAAAAGTCGGAGTTCTGAGAAAAAATATGTAATATTGAGAAAAAGTCGGAATTCTGAGAAGAAAAAATATTAATATTGAGAAAAAAGTCAGAATATCGAAAAATAATTCCGACTTTTTCTTCATGTCTAGATTTGTTTCCACATTTGTGTCGCCAATTTTCCAAATAGCTTCAATTTAAAAAAAATCAGGAACCCATCTAGAGGATGCAACGTCTCCAGATGTTTTATGAGCATTCATTTTACTCTTCACTTCAACTATGTTGGATATCTGACACATTTGCTCTCTTTTGTTAGGATATCAACTCTGTGTACCAGATCTTCCCTGATGAGGTTCTTGGCTCAGGACAGTTTGGCATCGTCTATGGAGGTAAAACCGATAATACGTTTAAAATTAGATACCTGCTTTTTGACAACATATAAGAAGTATAATGTTGAGAAGTCTCGTTTAGAAAATAAAGTTCAAGATTTACAAGAAAATTAAAGTTGTAAATTGGTAGAAAAGTCATTGTTATCATCTTCACTCTGAATTTCATATTTCTTTCTAGGTATTAGGAGAATAAGGTTGCCATATTTGGAAGCAGTTAACTCTGAATTGTTCCTCTTGATTAAATTGTCACAACATAATAGGTTATATGGATAATACTAATGCAGATTTTCATTTGTTTTTACACAGGGAAACACAGGAAGTCCGGTCGAGACGTCGCCATCAAGATTATCGACAAACTCCGTTTCCCCACGAAACAGGAGAGCCAGCTGAGGAACGAGGTGGCCATCCTGCAGGTACACACACACACACACACACACACACACACACACACACACACACACACACACACACACACACACACACACACACACACACACACACACACACACAGCAGTGCTGTTAGCAGTGAATGAGACTTCCTGTCGTGAACGCCTTCATTACCGTGGCAACACTGTAGGGGTGTGATATCCTGTAATTTCTCCAGTGCTGCTCAACCTGCAGAAGCTGCTGCTGACACACACACACACACACACACACACACACACACACACACACACACACACACACACACACACACACACACACACACACACACACACACACACACACACACACACACACACACACACACACAGAACACACTGCTCACTTCACTTCTCAAGAAAGAGTGATGGGAACATTACTGTAATGCACTTCAATTTCAATTATTTTAACATAATATGGCATGAGTAGTCAAAAACACTTAATATAATCAAGAAGTATTTGCAGGTTGTTATACTTTATGAGAAGAAATCAATGTTTTTCTGATTGTCTTTATCAGGACTGATTGATAATTACCATTATCCATTTATCAAACATTAATGGTCATGATATGGATGATTTATTGTCGCTCCAGAACATGTCGTTAATGAAGGGAAACAAAAGCGATAGACAAAAGTCAATCAAATAAAAGAGTCATAATTATGTAAATAATAATGACGGTAAATCAAAAGCCAGCAGTCCTTTTTTTTAAGTTAAGTGGAACCTCAGAATTCCCTAAAAAATCAGGGATGTTAAAAACGCTGGTTTGTTGGTTGTCTGACTTCAATTGCAATAGTTATAGAGCGATGCGCAGCAACAGCAAATAGCAAGTGTGGAGGAAATTCTTCAGAGACACTGATAAATGATTAATGTAGGAACCATAGACTGGTAGGAACAGAGCAACTTCTTCCTCAGAGACCCTGAACACAGCTAACAGTCACACTATGGTAGAGAGAATAGCCAACTGGTCCCACCCTTAAATGATCTTAGTCATCATCTAAACATCCCCATCATTAAACCATAAAACCCCCCAGTCCTTTAACCATTTGCAAATCCACCTTTTACACTTCCTTTGCCCTCCAGAAATGTAAATCCTTAACATATGTCTCTGTTAAACACACACAAGACTACAAATCAAGTTTAACAGAGTAAAAGGCAATCAGAGTATAAGACTATATGTTTTTAATGATTATATGATAATTTGACACGACATCAAGCAAGCAGCAAAGCATTTAGAACAGGGGTGTCCAAACTACGGCCCGGGGGTCAAATGCGGGGTCAACTTATTCACATAACAATCTTGAAATACAACCTTCATATTTCTCCTTATTATAATCAATCTGAAGCGTCTGTTTTAAGGAATGAGCTGCCATTGATTTTGCTAACTTATAACTGAACTTCTGAGGCGATATTCCTCTAGTGAGCGGCCCAGCCCTTCGTATGTTGTTCTGTATGTGGCCGTCGTGAAAAACGTTTGGACACCCCTGACTTAGATGAAGATAGTTTCTCCCCCCTCTCCTCTCTCTGTAGAGTTTGCACCACCCCGGCGTGGTGAACCTGGACTGCATGTTTGAGACTCCGGAGAGAGTGTTTGTCGTCATGGAGAAGCTCCACGGAGACATGCTGGAGATGATCCTGTCCAGTGAGAAGGGACGGCTGCCGGAGAGGATCACCAAGTTCATGGTCACTCAGGTACAGAGTCGCAATTCTGAGAAATATAATAAAAAAAGGAGGCGTGTGGCGCAGTGGATATTGTGTTGGTGTTCGGAACAGGGGAGCACAGGTTCAAACCCCACTGCTGTCAGCATGTCGTTGTGGAGGATTTAGGATTGTAGGAGATCCGGGGCTTATCCACAATTTTGAAGTTGTTGAGCGAGCGGGGGGGGCAGTGAACTGTGGACTCGCCGGAGTCTCGCAGCGGGGGTAGTACGCAGGCTACTGTCCCGCAGCTGCTGCCTCTCTGTTGGACTCCGGTACTGCGCATTACTGACGAGACGTTTCTCAGTGAAACATTCGGGGGTTTTCAGAAAACATCCGGGGCTTGAGCCCCAGAAGCCCCTCCCTAGCGCCGCCACTGGTTGTGTCCCTGGGCAAGACACTTCACCCCAAATTGCTCCTGTGGGGAGTGCCCACAGTATTGAATGTATGTAAATTGCTTTGGATAAAAGCGTCTAACAAGTAACATAAAAATATGTCGGAATATTGAAAGAAAATGTTGAGAAAATAGTCTGAAATCTTTATGAGAAAAATGTTTGAATATTGAGAAAAAAAGTTGGAATATTGAAAGGAAAAAAGACGGACTATTGAGAAAAAAGGTCAAGAGAAAAACCCATATCTTTTTTTCTTACTTCAATACAATTATTTGATTTATGAAGTTGTTGATTTATAGATTCTGTAAATGTTATATATTCTATAATTTTTGTTATATTTTGAGCAAAAAGTCAGAATATTGAAAAGAAAAAAGTCGGAATTCTGAGAGAAAGTCGGAATATTGAGAGAATTCTTTGAGAATTTTTTTTTAATATTGAGAAAAAAGTCGGAATTCTGAGAAAACAGTCGGAATATTGAGAGAATTCTTTATGAGAACTTTTTTTGAATATTGAGAAACATTTTCGGAAAATGTATCTTCTATCTACAACAAGAGAACAGTTGCTAGTTGACTTACAGATTCTGATTATGTAAATATGTACGGGAGAAAATAAGGGCCAATTTTTGTTTTGTTTTGAGAGAAAAGTCGGAATATTGGAAGAAAAAGTCGGAATTCTGAGAAAAAAAACTAAAATCTTTATGAGGAAAAAATTTGAATATTGAGAAAAATAGTCGGAAATTGATCTTTTATCCAGAACAAGAGAAAAACCCAGATCTTCCCTTTTTTTACTTCAATACAATTATTTGATTTATGAAGTTGCTAGTTGATTTCTCAGATTATGTAAATAATTCTGAGAAATTCTGAGAAAACTGTCGGAATATTGAAAGGAAAATTTTTTTTTATGATCAGATAAAAGTCGAAATATTGAGAGAAAAAAAATGGAAAAGTGAGAAGAGAGTCTGAAATCTTTATAAGAAATTTTTTTGGAATATTGAAGAAAATGTCTGAATATTGAGAAAAGAGTCCGAAATATTTTGGAGAAAATGTTTGGAAAATTGATATTCTATCTAGAACAAGAGAAAACCCAGATCTTCCTTAGGCGATATTCAGCATCCAGTTGGCCCTTAGTTGAGCCAACTAGCGTTTCCCCTAAGCCCCGCCTCCAATCCTCTCCCTCACAGCAGCGTCAAATGAACGGAGAGGCTTGTAATCCTGAAACTGTGACCCTTTTTTTATTTCAACTTCAGATCCTGGTGGCTTTGCGTCATCTTCACTTCAAGAACATCGTCCACTGTGATCTGAAACCTGAAAACGTCCTTCTGGCTTCTGCAGATGCATTTCCACAGGTACTGTGTGTGTGTGTGTGTGTGTGTGTGTGTGTGTGTGTGTGTGTGTGTGTGTGTGTGTGTGTGTGTGTGTGTGTGTGTGTGTGTGTGTGTGTGTGTGTGTGTGTGTGTGTGTGTGTGTGTGTGTGTGTGTGTGTGTGTGTGTGTGTGTGTGTGTGTGTGTGTGTGTGTGTGTGTGTGTGTGTGTGTGTGTGTGTGTGTGTGTGGCTAGTTATTTGATTTATTTATAGTGCTGGACTTAGGGTACCACATTTGTATGTGTTATAATTCATTCATACAAACCGTTCTAACTTGTTGTGCAGACGTCTTTAAGTTTGGGATATTTTGTGAAATGCATATAGGCAAGATATGGACAGTATAAAGGCTCAGTAAAAACAGGTTTGAATTGAAAAGCCAAACTCAAAATGAGGAGATCCCTAAGGCAGCTGCCCATTGGATGAGCCGGGGAGGAACATAAATGGAAGTGTGTCAGTACATTTTCCACTGGTCTGATTGTGAAGTGGGAAAAGGGCCCACAGAATGAACTGGTTATATGATTGGGAGTAAATTACAGGTATGTAGGGCAGGTGAGAGTGTTAGGACACACAAAGAACATACATGCCAGCAGGGGCTAGAAGTAGTGGAGTACAAATACTTTGTTACTGTACTTCAGTACATGTTTCTGGTATCAGAAACTACTTTTTACTTTACTTCTTACATTTTGAACCCAAATACCTGTACTTTCTACTTCTTACATTTTGAACTCAAATACCTGTACTTTCTACTTCTTACATGTTGAACATAAATACCTGTACTTTCTACTTCTTACATGTTGAACACAAATACCTGTACTTTCTACTTCTTACATGTTGAACACAAATACCTGTACTTTCTACTTCTTACATGTTGAACATAAATACCTGTACTTTCTACTTCTTACATGTTGAACACAAATACCTGTACTTTCTACTTCTTACATGTTGAACATAAATACCTGTACTTTCTACTTCTTACATTTTGAACCCAAATACCTGTACTTTCTACTTCTTACATGTTGAACTCAAATACCTGTACTTTCTACTTCTTACATGTTGAACATAAATACCTGTACTTTCTACTTCTTACATTTTGAACCCAAATACCTGTACTTTCTACTTCTTACATTTTGAACTCTAATACCTGTACTTTCTACTTCTCACATGTTGAACATAAATACCTGTACTTTCTACTTCTCACATGTTGAACCCAAATACCTGTACTTTCTACTTCTTACATGTTGAACACAAATACCTGTACTTTCTACTTCTTACATGTTGAACTCAAATACCTGTACCTTCTACTACTTACATGTTGAACACAAATACCTGTACTTTCTACTTCTCACATTTTCCAAACAGGCTGGTTCCTTACTTTTTACTGAAGTACATTTCAAAGCCTCTTTACTTTGACTTGAGTAAAGAAGTTTAGTCAGTACTTCTACTTTTACCAGGCTATTTTTAAACACCAGTATCTGTACTTCTACTTGAGTAAAGGATGTGTGTACTTCTACTTGAGTGAAGGATGTGTGTACTTTTGCCATCTCTGTATGACAGGAGAATAAACTTGATGTAAAACATAGAGTCTACCGACAAAAACTCCACACTTACATTTCAAACGTATTAAAAAAACACTGAAAGCATCTCAGGTACGGAGCTGAAACATACAATAATGTCCCAGAAAAAGGTTAAGAGCTGTTTCGAACCATGCTGCATTATATTCCGAGGTGACACAAAGAGAGGGACCAAACATACGTCTATAAGTCTACAGTGTATAAATACACATCGAGGGCCGAGGTGCAACAGGCAGGAAAACAAAAGCAGACACAGACAGTCCATTAGCTTTTATGAGCTTTCTGCAGTTTTCTCCTCTCCAGAAAAAGCTGTTAGTGTCAGACAGACTGTTATCTGTTGTGATGATGCAACACACTTTACTTTCTGTGTATCATCACCAAACCTGCTACTCCGAATTATTACATTGCATTACATTGCATTTAGCTGACACTTTTATCCAAAGCGACTTACAATAAGTACATTCGACCAGGAAGACACAACCTTGAAGAAAACAGAATCATAAAGTACATCAGGTTTCATAGAGCCAAACATTTCAAGTGCTACTCAACTGGCTTTAGGTAAGCCAGTCCTTTATTAGTAGATAAGTGCTCTGTTAATAGTTCTATCACTCGAGGTGGAGTCGAAAGAGATGAGTTTTCAGTCTGGAAGGTGTGTAAGCTATCTGCTGTCCTGATGTCAATGGGGAGCTCATTCCACCATTTTGGAGCCAGGATAGCAAACCCACGTGTTTTTGCTGATGGGAACTTGGGTCCCCCTCGCAGCGAGGGTGCAGCGAGTCGTTTCGTTGATGCAGAGCGGAGTGCACGTGCTGGGGTGTACAGTTTAACCATGTCCTGGATGTAGGAAGGGCCAGATCCATTCGCAGCATGGTACGCAAGTACCATTGTCTTGAAGTGGATTCTAGCAGTTACTGGAAGCCAGTGAAGGGAGCGGAGGAACGGAGTGGTGTGGGAACATTTTGGAAGGTTGAAGACCAGACGAGCCGCTGCATTCTGGATGAGCTGCAGAGGTCGGATGGCACATGCAGGTAGACCAGCCAGGAGGGAGTTGCAGTAGTCTAGGCGTGAGATGACGAGAGCCTGGACCAGAATCTGCGTCGCTTTCTGGGTCAGCTGGGGACGCATCCTCCTGATGTTGTAAAGCGTGTATCTGCAGCAACGGGTTGTAGCAGCGATGTTTGCAGTGAAGGACAGGTTGTTATCTAGGGTCACACCCAGATTCCTTGCAGTCTGAGTCGGGGAAACAACAGAGGTGCCGATGTTGATTGTTAGGTCAAGAGTGGGACAATCTTTTCCCGGAAGGAAAAGCAGTTCAGTCTTGTCAAGGTTGAGCTTGAGGTGATGAGCAGACATCCACTGAGAGATGTCAGCTAGACAAGCAGAGATGCGTGCGACGACCTGGGTCTCTGAGCGGGGAAAGGACAGAATTAATTGGGTGTCGTCAGAGTAGCAGTGGTATGAAAAACCATGCGGGCTAATGACTGATCCGAGCGAGTTTGTGTACAAGGAGAAAAGGAGGGGACCAAGAACAGAGCCCTGAGGGACCCCTGTAGTTAATTGACAAGGGTCGGACTCGGACCCTCTCCAAGTAACCCTGTAGGTGCGGTCTTTGAGGTATGAGGTGAGGAGGGAAAGTGCAGAGCCTGAAACTCCAAGTTCTTGGAGAGTGCGAAGGAGGATCTGATGATTCACCGTGTCGAATGCAGCAGACAGGTCCAGCAGGATGATGACAGAGGAGAGGGAGGCTGCTTTAGCAGTGTGCAGTTCCTCAGTGACAGCAAGGAGGGCAGTTTCTGTGGAGTGACCTGCCTTGAAACCAGACTGGTGCGGATCCAGAAGGTTGTTCTGATGGAGATAACAGGAGAGTTGTTTAAAGACAGCGCGTTCAAGTGTTTTAGACAGGAACGGGAGGAGAGAGACAGGCCTGTAGTTTATAACATCAGACGGGTTGAGAGTGGGTTTCTTTAGGAGAGGGTTTACTCTTGCCTCCTTGAGACTGTTTGGAAAGTGACCAGAAGTGTTGATGAAATGGGTGAGAAACGGTAGAATATCAGGAGCGATAGTCTGAAGGAGGTTTGAAGGGATAGGGTCCAGAGGACAGGTGGTAGGGCGGGCAGAGGTAACGAGGGTAAGAACCTCAGTTGGAGAGAGAGGGGAAAAGGAGGTCAGTGTGTGGGTGAAAGGAGGGTCTGGTGACCCAGCGGTGAGTAAAGGTGAGTCAGAAAAAGAAGAGCGAATATCATCAACCTTTTTTTCAAAGTGGTTAACAAAGTCGCTTGACAGAAGGGAGGAGGGGGAAGGGGCTTTTGGAGGGTCCAGGAGGGAGGAGAAGATGGAAAATAGTTTTTTGGGATTGGAATAGGAAGATTGGATCTTATCTTGAAAGAAAGTGCTTTTTGCCTGAGAGATGGAAGCAGAGAAAGAGGAGAGGAGAGCCTGATAGGTTAGGAGGTCGTCACGGTGTTTGGATTTCCACCATTTCCGCTCTGCTGCCCGAAGGACGGTTCTATTAGCACGCAGTGTGTCATTTAGCCAGGGAGCAGGAGGGGACTGACGAGCCTGCCGAGATGTGAGAGGACAGAGAGAGTCCAGAGAGGATGAGAGAGTACAGAGGAGAGTTTCTGCAGCAGAGTTTGGAGGCAGGAGTTGGAACGAGTCAGAGGAAGGGAGGGCTGAGAGCACCGATGAGGCAAAGGTAGAGGAGGAGAGGGAACGGAGGTTACGGCGGACAGGTGCAGGATGAGAAGAGATTAGTTTGTTATGTTTGGAAAGTGGTAGAGAGAATGAAATGAAGAAGTGATCGGATGTGTGGAGCGGGTTTACGGAGAGGTTAGAAGTAGTGCAGTTCCTTGAGAATATGAGATCAAGGACATTGCCAGCTTTATGAGTTGGTGGGGACGGAGACAGTGAGAAAGCAAAGGAGGTTAACAGAGATGTTAGTTCATCTATCTTCCCTGTCTGGAGGTTGAAGTCTCCGAGAAGTACAGCGGGAGGGCCAGTTTCAGGGATGTGTGAGAGGAGATTATCTAATTCCTCCAAGAAGTCCCCCAAGGCGCCTGGTGGACGGTAGAGAACAACAATGGTTAATTGTATAGGATGGGTTACTGTGACGGCATGGAATTCAAAGGTGGAAGGAGTGAAGTTAGGTAGCTTGAAGAGGGAAAAGCTCCATTTGGGAGAGAGCAGGAGACCAGTGCCACCTCCTCTGCCAGTGGGTCTGGGTGTATGGGAGAAGGAATATGCTGTGGAGAGAGCTGCTGGGGTGGATGTGTTGGATGGAGTAATCCAGGTCTCAGTGAGAGCAAGGAAATCCAGAGACTGCAGGGAGGCGTAGCCAGAGATGAAGTCAGCCTTAGGAACAGCTGACTGGCAGTTCCACAGGCCGCCTGAAACTAGATGTTGGATGTCAGTGGAGCATGTGGGATAGACGAGAGCAGGCCGGTTATATTGATTCCGAGATACACGGGGCCAGTGATAATTGCGAGAAGACACATGAACAGGAATGGAGAAAATACACATGATTATAGCCTGAGGGGCTAAACAACCAAATAAAATAAAACACCCGCGATACTTAGCTCAATCAAAGTAAGATTTGCCTCCTCTTTGCCACCCTCGTGACTCCAGCAGGACTCTAATGTCTTTGTCAGTCTTACTCCAGCAGGAGTCTAATGTCTTTGCCTGTCTGACGCTGAAGCTGACGCTCCAGGAAAGTGCTACCTAAAATGGACACCTGATTGCTGAGTTCTCACAGCTGTGGGGCCACGCCCCTTTAATTAGTTAACTCTCTGCAGCTGGTGGCCCTCAAAAGGAAATCGAGACTGGCTGCCTCCTGAGTTGTTATTGTCTTTTAAGTGGCCCAATGGTTTTACAATTACCTTAAACCCTAAGTTACACAGTTATGAGTTTAACCCTTAATACAGTTACACCTACTCAATAAAGCTCTTAGTATTCTACAAATGTTTAAATCAAAGTTAACCCTAGCAGTCAGTTAGTTCAGTTTTAAGGTTTCAGTCAAATGACTTGTCCCAAGTTTCTGCCTGACAGATACTGTAGCGGTTTTGAGATTTAAAATCACAATTTCAGTCAGATCAACTCCAGAGCATTGATACAGAGTACACACACTGAAACAGAGAAGTCTAAAAACAGAATGTTACTCACACAATTCTAGAAGTCTCCAGTTGTTTTCCTGTCAAAATCGAGTTGCACACTTTACTTTCTGTGTATCATCACCAAACCTGCTACTCCGAATTATAAAACTAAATGTCTCGAAGAGGTAGTGTGAAAACAAAGAGGAACCCAAAGATCTACTTGAATGTGCCAATTATTGTTAACGATCCAATTAGCAACAGTTGGATATCAGAAATTACTTCAAGGACCAAATCATCTCATACCTAGCCAATTAATACTTGTGCTTTTCACATTTTAAAGCTACTAAAAAGCTAAACCATCTTTAGATTGGATTCAGAAATGTCATTTTGGCCAAATATGTTCTTCATATGTTGGGGACTACTTATTTCCATTCGTGCAGGTATTTGTTTATAGAGCCAGCAACATTTCAGCTAAACCGTTAGCTTTAAAGATAAGTAGATATTATAAAACTAAAGAACTTGAATCCTTGGTAAAGTAAACAGATAGAATATTTATTAGATATTGTGAAAGTCTTAGAAGCATCATACTCCAACATGTTGGGCTAGACCTTTCTGGTTAACGATCCAATTAGCAACAGTTGAAATATCAGAAATCACGTCAATGACCAAATCATCTCACACCTAGCCAAATGATACTTGTGCTTTTTCTTGCGTTTAAAGTTTTTAAGCTAAAAATGTTGGGCCAGACCCGAACAAATTGACACAGTCTCTAAAGTGATTAACGCAATAAAGATTGACTAATGATCCACAAAGCAACGTAACATGTTAGCATTGTTTTTTTATGTTTTCCATGTTACAGGTAAAGCTGTGTGATTTTGGCTTTGCGAGGATTATCGGTGAAAAGTCGTTCAGGCGTTCGGTGGTCGGCACGCCGGCGTACCTCGCCCCGGAGGTCCTGAGGAACAAAGGATACAACCGCTCCCTGGACATGTGGTCGGTCGGAGTCATCATCTACGTCAGGTAGGACACAAACAGGATTTCCGTTCTTTTACATCAGGTCTAAAACCACGGGACTCAGAGACAGTGTCATCCCAACAGGCCATAAGACTAATAAACACATGCACTTTTGAAAGAACACCCATAAATATACGGAGCCCCCTAGGTGACAAGGAGAAAGAAAACCTTTTCGCAAAACCTTTGCGATATCTCGAACATTTTTAATTTAGCTCAATGTACTTCCGGGTCAGTTCGGCGACACAGAAACCACAACAATGGAGCGGTTCATCGATTTTTACTTTGAGCTTGGCCTAAAATATAAAGATATAAGATCAATGCTTTGCAATAGGCACGGGTTTCACATAAGTGAAAGACACCTCAAGAGAACACTCAGACCCCTTTACACGAGAACAAAACGGGTTGGATCCGCATAGTTTCTCTTGTGTATAACCCTTTCATTTACACGAGGCCGTAACAAAACGATAGAAACGGACCCCACAAACGATAACGGGTCCCAAGGTGGATAGATTTGCAAACGAAACGCTCTGGGGGGTCCAACGGCTCCGTGTAATCGCCTCTATACGATCATTTCCTGAAAAAATAACGATAGCCCCGCCTCTACCCGCCTCCCCCCACTTTTGTTTGTGCCTCACAGCCCGCGGGCCATTTTGAACCGGCCCTCAGCTAATTTATAAAGTATAATGAAACATGGCCGACAATATGGTGGGCCATAGTGTTAATAAGCCCACATTTTATAACAAATCTAAGTTGATAAGAAAAATGCTCAATAACTTATTTACATAACATATATTTCACATGTTTCCATATTTCTCTGCTTTGGCAGTCTCAGTGGGACGTTCCCTTTCAACGAAGATGAAGATATCAACGATCAGATCCAGAACGCTGCCTTCATGTACCCTCCTCACCCGTGGAATAAAGTCTCCCAGGAAGGTATTTCACATTTAAGACCAATCAGCTGACAAGTGGATCTTAAATTCAGTCCAGTTACTTTTGGTACTTTCACTATATTTTGATGATAATACTTTTCTACTTTTACTTGGGTAACAGAATGCAGGAATTGTACTGTAACAGAGTATTCCTACACTCTGGTACTTCTATTTTTACTGAAGTACAAGATCTGAGTACTTCTACTTTTACTCAATATCTGAGCACTTCTACTTTTACTCAAGTACCAGATTTGAGTACTTCTACTTTTACTCAAGTAACAGATCTGAGTGCTTCTACTTTTACTCAAGTACAAGATCTGAGTACTTCTACTTTTACTCAAGTACAAGATCTGAGTACTTCTACTTTTACTCAAGTACAAGATCTGAGTACTTCTACTTTTACTCAAGTACAAGATCTGAATACTTCTACTTGTACTCAGGTACCAGATCTAAGTACTTCTACTTGTACTCAGGTACCAGATCTAAGTACTTCTACTTGTACTCAGGTACCAGATCTAAGTACTTCTACTTGTACTCAAGTACCAGATCTGAGTACTTTTCCCAACTCAAAATAAAAAAAGAACATTTTGGAAAGATAAAACTATAAACTGCGTCTTCCCAAGTTGGCGTTTTCAAGCAGATAACTCTGGTACATTTATGTTTCTGTAAAAACACACATTGAGTTGCTGCATAGGGTTATCAGCCTTCCTCTACCAACACAAATAAATAGTGTTAAACCTTCCTTACTGCCATGTAACGGTTTGTTTCACCTCTCTGTGTGATTTGGTGCTTATTTCTCATCTTCTATCAACAGGTTATTATTTCCTCCTCCTTCAGGTTTTCTCTGAAGTCTCTCTGGTGTTTCGTGACTCATTCTGTTTTCGTCATTGTCTATAAATGCTGTCTGGAATGGCCCCGTTGACTACGAGACAGATTTAAATCCGCCTGACTCACTCTCCTCGGCTCGTTTCTCCCGAAGTGCCGTTAACCTTTCGTCCACCTCCTCATCCCACTATAGCAACTTCAGAATAAACATTGAAAGAAAGACGTTTCCTGTGAATAAATGTCAGAGGATAAACTCTTTGTGCGTCAACAAATCTGCATTTTCAAAGATCGCTCAGAGAGAAGACACTTTAAATGGATTCTGTCACAGAACTCATGTTTCTTTCTGCCCACAAACACGACTCGTAACAGGAAGTTTCATAAAGGGAACACTTGAATAAAGACGTCTGGTTTATGATCACGATGCTGCAAAGATACCATGATCATAGATGGAATATTATCACACAAATATGTAACATGAGGCAGTTTTGGCAGAGAATAGAATAGTCAGTCAATTATGTTGTTTTTATCCAAGTTTATGATTCAATATACTGAGTAGAACATTTTGAATCTAATACTCAAAGCTTGATTGCATTAAACCACATTGAATGGTCTTTCATGCTTTTAGGTGGGACAAAGTCCTCTTTATAAACGGTGGTGTTCTGTATGACGAGCTCAACAATGGTTCAACCAAACTGAGATTTGAAAAGGCAGAAAGAGACCAGAATCCTTTTGAGGAATGGTTTAATAAGAATAGCTTAAATCACCAGTCATTCGTGAGAGAAATTGTGTTCAGATTCAAACAGGAAGTGGTTTTGGTTTCAGCGTCAAATGCACAGTAATGCCTCTAATAAACTGGAATTAATACACAATATGTAGCATTAGGAAAAAGCTCTTTTTCAAACCTCAATAATGACTGAAAATGAGTTTAGAGTTATCATTGTTGGACCTGGAGAAACACAGATAAACTTGAGATAAGATAAGACTTTATTTATCCCGAAGGAAATTGTTGTATCAGAGTTACAAAGATGCAATAATAATAAAACTGTACACTAACAGTACGTCCACACAGCAGCGTTAAAAAAAATCTTCCAACGCTTCTGCCCATTCACTTTGAATGGGTTGACGTCACTTTGCCTCACTTTTCGCCGAACTGCTTTGTGGGAAGCAAAGCAGAGATTTCCAGGCATCTCAGGATTCAAAAGTTGAGCAATGTTCAACTTTTGAATCTTCTGAAGCTTTCGGTGGAAGCGTCAGCCAATCAAATCATATGCCAGTACAAGCTCTATCCAATCAAACCGCTGCTGATGTGTCAGGGGCGGGAGATTCATGTGATTGGTTGTTGGTCGAGCTTCAGACACGCCCGCCGGCAAGCTTTTTCCAAAGCTGCTGTGTGGACGTACAGTAAGTAAAAAGAGCAGTTAAATAACTACAAGAAACATAGACGTCAAATAATTAGAATAAAAAAACTGTAAAAAAAAAACTGACAAGCGTGCAAGAGTTGGATAGCCTGAAAAGTTAATCATGTTTTAATGCAAAACTTGAACTAGAAAAGTAGCTAAAGCTGTGGAAGGAGAACAAATAAATGGTGTCCCTTGTAAATGTTTTGGAGTAGAAGTGTAAAGTTTGACCTTAATTGTAAATAATCAAGTAAATAATTGTACTTGAATGAATCTGCTTGATTACTTTCCAACAATACAAAATGCATCAATAAAAAATTGTCATAATCCCCATGAAATCTGAGTCTGAAAGCCACCCCTCGGCCGCTGCTTTAGTATTATTGGTTGGTCATGTGACACGTCTGAAAAGAGAAATTAATTGTCTTGATGTCTTTCATTTTTGTAAAGCACTTTGAATTGCCTTGTGTTGCAAGGTGCTATATAAATTAATAAACTTGCCTTGCCTTGCCTAATGAGAGAGGGGAGGAATATCTGAGAGAAAAACCCCTTGAGAAGCGGTGGGTACTTCTTGGGAAAGAGAGTTCTAGAGAGTTCTGGAGAGTTTCAGATAGTTCTGGAGAGTTTCAGAGAGTTCTTGAGAGTTCTAGAGAGATTCAGAGAGTTCTTGAGAGTTCTTGAGAGTTCTAGAGAGTTTCAGAGAGTTTCAGAGAGTTTCAGAGAGTTCTAGAGAGTTCCAGAGAGTTCCAGAGAGTTCCAGAGAGTTCCAGAGAGTTCCAGAGAGTTCCAGAGAGTTCTATAGAGTTCTATAGAGTTCCAGAGAGTTCCAGAGAGTTCTATAGAGTTCCAGAGAGTTCCAGAGAGTTTCAGAGAGTTCCAGAGAGTTCCAGAGAGTTCCAGAGAGTTCCAGAGAGTTCCAGAGAGTTCTATAGAGTTCTATAGAGTTCCAGAGAGTTCCAGAGAGTTCTATAGAGTTCCAGAGAGTTCCAGAGAGTTCCAGAGAGTTCTATAGAGTTCCAGAGAGTTCTATCGAGTTCCAGAGAGTTCCAGAGAGTTCTATAGAGTTCCAGAGAGTTCTATAGAGTTCCAGAGAGTTCCAGAGAGTTCCAGAGAGTTCTATAGAGTTCTATAGAGTTCCAGAGAGTTCCAGAGAGTTCCAGAGAGTTCCAGAGAGTTCCAGAGAGTTCCAGAGAGTTCCATAGAGTTCCAGAGAGTTCTATAGAGTTCCAGAGAGTTCCAGAGAGTTCTATAGAGTTCCAGAGAGTTCTATAGAGTTCCAGAGAGTTCTATAGAGTTCCAGAGAGTTCCAGAGAGTTCTATAGAGTTCCAGAGAGTTCTATAGAGTTCCAGAGAGTTCCAGAGAGTTCCAGAGAGTTCTATAGAGTTCCAGAGAGTTCCAGAGAGTTCCAGAGAGTCCCAGAGAGTCCCAGAGAGTCTCAGAGAGTTCTAGGGAGTTTCAGAGAGTTCTATAGAGTTCCAGAGAGTTCTAGAGAGTTCTAGAGAGTTTCTGATGGACAGACGGGGGGTTTGCAGCTCCATTCATGTGCATAATGGCAGAAGATGGAGGACGTAGACCTGAGGGGCCCCGAGACCCCGAGCTGTTCAGACCGCTGACCCTGAAACAATGTTAACATCATGTTAGCTTTGCTCATTAGCCCCGAACGGCCCCTCGCAGCGTGAGCTCCGACCCCACATCCTCCTCCTCCTCCTCCTCCTCCTCCTCCTCCTCCTCCTCCTCCTCTTCTTCTTCTTCTTCTTCTTCTACTTCTTTCTTCCATTCTTTCTCATCCTAAAAAACTGTTTTTTTAACGGCAAAGTTCCTAAACTTCCCTTTCTTCTTTGCTTCTCCTTCCCTTCCTCCTCCTCCTCCTCCTCCTCCTCCTTCTCCTCCTCCTCCTCCTCCTCCTCCTCCTCCCCCTCGTCTTGTCTTCGTCTCTTTTTCATATCCTCATGCTTCTCTTCTTCTTCTTCTTCTTCTTCTTCTTCTTCTACTTCTTCTTCTTCTTCTTCTCTGTTTCTCATGCTTTCACTTTGTTTGCTGCACACATTGCTCCATCTCTTCTTCTGTACTTCTCATACTTCTTTCCTCCATCCTAAAAACTTAACGGCAAAGTTCTTAAACTTCCCTTTCTTCTTTGCTTCTCCTCCTCCTCTTATTTTTATTCCCTCTGCTCTTCCTCCTTCTTTCCTCCATTCTTTCTCTTCCTAAAAACTTCGGTGTGCTCTCCCTCCTGTGTCCTCGTCCTCTCCTGTCACCTATGACCCCTTGTATACACCCGGTGCAGCTAAACCCCGCCACCAAGTGTTCAAAATAGTTCCTTTGTCCTGTAAGTTTGAGCCTCCTCATTAAACTTTCTGTACAAAAGGTAGATGAACTTCCAGGGTCCAAAAAGGCGTACGTTTGCAAACTTTGTCCCCCTTTTTTTAACCGCAAAGTTCCTAAACTTCCCTTCCTTCTTTGCTTCTCCTCTTCCTCCTCCTTCTCCACTTCAACTCAACGTTTTCTCACTCATCACTCCTTCTTACGTGCTTCTTTTCTATTCTTTTTTGCAGCGATTGACCTGATTAACAACCTTCTGCAGGTGAAGATGAGGAAGAGGTACAGTGTGGACAAGACCCTCAGTCACCCCTGGTTACAGGTAGGACTTTGATTACTTATTAGGAGTTTATTAATATGTTTATTATGTGAAAAGGAAGAAAAACAACATAGAGAGAGATATATGAAAACTGTCCATTGCCCCAGTATCACGATGAAGCTAAATCAGCTAACTCATTTTAACACAATGGTAAGAACTATATATTTGTGTTTGTACTAAATGTAAGGATACAGGAAGTGTTACGGAAAAGATAAGCGATGTGACAGTAGACTAAGGCCTATCTTTAAACAATTTAACATTTTGATTGTTTGATTTTAGCAGTTTTTATAAAGGTTTGTCTGAATGTGTGCTTTTGATTGAAGTCCAAATTAACCAAACAGATATTCTTGAGTTTCTGTTCATTCCTGGTTTTGAAAACAGAATTTGAGGTTTCGATGTTTCCTCGCCCAACAAAACACCACCTCTTATCACATGACTGATCGTCCATACTTGGGTCACATGATCACATCTTGGTTTTTTTAGGACGACAATTCCCTGAAGGTGGTACTACAGGAAATTATTATGGTTCATCCTCTCATAAATTAAACCAAAGCATTGGACAGATGGATGGATGAGTTCACACTGCAAACATTAACACATTTTAAATGTGTGTCCCCCCCCCCCAGGACTACCAGATGTGGCCGGACCTGAGCAAACACAAACAATATGAAGTTACTTGTATGATCAGTTAGCCTTTTGTCAATATGTTTGCCCCAAATCTCCTTCCCTTAAATCAAGGGTCTGAGGATGGAGGTTTTGGGTGGTGTATAGATTGTATTTAGTTATTTACATCTGTGATTTTGTCTATTCTACAGTATTGCAATACTACCTGGTACAAATGTTTGTCCACAGCTTTAAAATTCAAAACTGCTCCACCTGTTAAAAATCTGCTCAAAGATTGTTGTTCAACAAAAATTAAACCAAAACATTGGACAGATGGAAGCACCAGTTGACACTGCATACTTTAAAGGTCCCCTAGGGTGACCTTTAACACATTTTAAATCAAAAAGACACATATCCAGACATGTAAATGTCCCAATACTTCCCCTCCAGGACTACCAGATGTGGCTGGACGTGAGGAGTCTGGAGTCGCGGATGAACGAGCGCTACGTGACCCACGAGAGTGACGACCTGCGCTGGCACCACCACGCCCAGCTGAGCGGCCTGGACTACCCCCCCCACCTGCTGAATGGGCCCCGCAGTGAGGGCGCTCAGAAGCTGGAGCGGTACCAGGACCACCAGGAGGAAGAGCTGGAGACCCTGAGCGAGAGGGTCAGTGAACTCTGAGAGGGGGGGTCCCATCTGAGAGAAGAAACATCAACAAAACAACAACAAAACAACAAAAAAAGCACAACATTAAAGATCTCCTATCATGCTATTATTACGCATTATGGCTGATGTTCAGGTCTCTACTTTAAAGAGTCCTCTCCTGCTGATGTTCAGGTGTATATCAGTATGTAGTGTCTCTACTTTAAAGAGTCCTCTCCTGCTGATGTTCAGGTGTATATCAGTATGTAGTGTCTCTACTTTAAAGAGTCCTCTCCTGCTGATGTTCAGGTATATATCAGTATGTAGTGTCTCTACTTTAAAGAGTCCTGTCCTGCTGATGTTCAGGTGTATATCAGTATGTAGTGTCTCTACTTTAAAGAGTCCTCTCCTGCTGATGTTCAGGTGTATATCAGTATGTCGTGTCTCTACTTTAAAGAGTCCTCTCCTGCTGATGTTCAGGTGTATATCAGTATGTAGCGTCTCTACTTTAAAGAGTCCTCTCCTGCTGATGTTCAGGTGTATATCAGTGTGTAGTGTCTCTACTTTAAAGAGTCCTCTCCTGCTGATGTTCAGGTGTATATCAGTATGTAGTGTCTCTACTTTCAAAGAATCCTCTCCTGCTGATGTTCAGGTGTATATTAGTGTGTACTAGTGTCTCTACTTTAAAGAGTCCTCTCCTGCTGATGTTCAGGTGTATATCAGTATGTAGTGTCTCTACTTTAAAGAGTCCTCTCCTGCTGATGTTCAGGTGTATATCAGTATGTAGTGTCTCTACTTTAAAGAGTCCTCTCCTGCTGATGTTCAGGTGTGTATCCGTATGTAGTGTCTCTACTTTAAAGAGTCCTCTCCTGCTGATGTTCAGGTGTATATCAGTATGTAGTGTCTCTACTTTAAAGAGTCCTCTCCTGCTGATGTTCAGGTGTATATCAGTATGTAGTGTCTACTTAAGTCGGCTGATGTTCGGTGGATATCAGACGTAGTGTCTCTACTTAAAGAGTCCTCTCCTGCTGATGTTCAGGTGGATATCAGTATGTAGTGTCTCTACTTTAAAGAGTCCTCTCCTGCTGATGTTCAGGTGTATATCAGTATGTAGTGTCTCTACTTTAAAGAGTCCTCTTCTGCTGATGTTCAGGTGTATATCAGTATGTAGTGTCTCTACTTTAAAGAGTCCTCTCCTGCTGATGTTCAGGTGTATATCAGTATGTAGTGTCTCTACTTTAAAGAGTCCTCTCCTGCTGATGTTCAGGTGTATATCAGTATGTAGTGTCTCTACTTTAAAGAGTCCTCTCCTGCTGATGTTCAGTGGTATATCAGTATGTAGTGTCTCTACTGGAACATGTCTCCATACGTTAAAGATCTCCTATAATGCTATTAAGTAAGTGCATTGTACTTGATAGGAGACCTTTAAAGATCAGTTGAATTGATAAAATAACTAACTCACATTGTGTTCACTACAAACTAAAACATCAGGTAATTATGACCAAGCATTTTATAATCAGATATCTCTTGTTTTGCCTTCACAACATTAAAGTATTGTCATTTTGACAATTGTGTTGTTATTATGTCATCCTCTTTTAGTAATTACAATTTTATTTTTATTTTGTAAATACGAACTTCTTGTCCTTTCAAGGTAATTTTATCATAAATAGGAAATTAATTCGTAACTAAAGTATTTATGAAATGTACTTTATTAATCCCAATTTGTGATTTAAATTGTTTTCATCCATATTATTATCACCAAAACTTCTATTAAATGTTCTGATTTATATTAATGAAAAAGGATTATCATTTGAATATTTGGTCTTTAAGTTACAAGATCTTTGTTATTTAAGAATGAGATAGGAATCTTGTTTTGAGGATAGTCTTAATATCTCATTTATTGAAGATAATAAAAAGTACCAATAAGACAATTATCTCATACTAACACATAATATAACATAAAAAACATCCTTACTTTGTAATTAAAAAACGAGGATTTCATCTCCTAAGAAATGCTGAGTCATAATTACAAATTAAAACATATTATCTGTCTTTTCTGATTGCAATGCTCGTATATAGTTTCCAGACCTGATTCATTACTTATTGATCAGAAAACCCTGAAATCTGCACTTCTTTTAGACAATCACAAATAATGATGCTGTGATGAAGCAGCTTTGACATAGATTGGAGAAACTTTCTAGTTTACGCCTCTTATAAAATCATCACTTTTCTACAGACCTTGCACTGATGATAATGAAAACACAGCTTTAAATGAGATAAATCATTTATAGAAGTCTCTGCCATCGTACAGCTTTCTTAGAATAAGGACAAGAAGATATGACCTTATATACAGGGGTGCACATAACTGGTACGCATGCGCGGCAAAAATCTGTAATGCGTACCGTCACTTGTGAAGCTTTTCCAGAGACGGGCCGTTTCTCCGTGTCGAGTACACCTGCTGCAGAGCCACTATTTCAAGTACGTCATCGAGTGGCGCCGAAGAACTGTTTGAATGCATGTTAAATACCCAGCATTCGGCGCCACTCGATGACGTACTTGAAATAGTGGCTCTGCAGCAGGTTTACTCGACATGGAGAAACGGCCTCGGGGTGTTTCTCAATCGCAAGGATGCTGGCTTGGTAGTCGCGTACTTCCAAGTCACTTCCTTCAGAAACGAAGCAAGTATGCTTCCAAGCCACGGCTTCGGAAAACGAAGAAGAATGGAACAGGCTAACAAGTGTGCCACTCTCTCTAACGGTTTCAACATAAACTGTACCGAAAATAAATACCTCACGATGTCTATCTAATTATGAACTTGCTTTACTTTCAGGAACACATTTTTGGTGATAAGATAGAGCTTTATTGTCTAACAAATAACAAATGTAACAAAGTAATACATTTACCAACACATGTTCTACGCCACTATACTTACATTTAAATGTGTGCTGCGTCGGTTCAGCATTCTCCGCAAGGGTTTTTGAAATTGGTCTGTGCGCAAAGCATTGTGGGGATTTTAAGGACGCGAAGTCTACCCATGTGCAGCCTCGAAATTTCCCCCAAACCAAGGAAGCGGCCTCGGTGGAATTCCAAGTATGCTGGAGATTGGAACAGTTATTCGGCGGCACTCGATGACATAGCGTCCTTAAAATATTGGCTTGGAAGCCAGTATCCTCGAGATTGAGAAACGGCCTCGGTCTCCGTTGTGTACAGACGGGGCTGCTGTTAACGTCGGTCTGTACGACGGAATTGTGCCAAAACTACATCAACCGGCACACGTTCTGTGCCCCGCGCACACGTTCTGTGCCCCGCGCACACTTCTGGACACACTGAACTGCGCAAAATCAGCTATCACAACGTTCACGGCACGCTCACCCAAGTACTCCACTAGCACCCCCCCCCCCGTCTGCGGCGGTGGTGTGCTTATATAGAATATAGACGAGGGTAACACAAACGTCACTACCTGGCGAAATTACGGCCCCACGGACTTGTAAAAATAATAGTTTCTTCATGTCTTTAAGCTGCTGAACTACCAGCAATAAATAAATCCAGAGTTACGGTTCCTTTTCTTCCTCTACAGAAAAAAGGACAGTCAAATAAACTCAGTTTCAGTCTGCTGTATTTAAATCAAACTATAAATCATCGCAGATCTTCGATGTCCAATGACACTTTTTAATAGTTTGCCAGTCCGAAAACCATAATTGGGCTTCTTATAGATTAAAAAAAGCGAGGTTTCCTTAATTTTTTGATGTCATGTATGACTCAAAGCTATAAATGTGTTTTCTTTACAAGTATTGAATTTTTCATGTATTTTTTTGTGTCTATCAAAACGTATTTGTAGCATTTTGGAATTAAAATCCTTAATTGCTTAAAAACAAAGAAAAACAACAGTGCCAGCAAATACGGATATTTCGTTTTACGGCCGTCTATTGCTCTCTTTTCTGTGGGTGTTGCCAACTGTGGCTTAACAACAAAATAGCTGCCTTTCACACAGTTTGGATTATTCCACGGTTACCAAACGGTTACTACCATCAGTTTGAGAAAAAGTGGAAAACATGTGCTTTAAAAAAAAAAACATACGGCATTGTGTGCGTGTTATTTTCAGTTGGACAGGAAGTTAGCCTGAATGCTACGTAGCCTCTGTGAATACATGTTGTTTCTCAGCACATTTACTGTACAAAAAGCCCAAATACACACTGTTCTGTCTTTGTATGGGATGTCGCTTCAAGGTCAAAGTCTCACCTCGAGATTACCGTAGTCTTTATTCCAAAATTCAGCCTTTTGGATGTTGGATATCTTAAATGGCTTTCGGTTGAACATCAAGTGACTACCATTTATCAGTATACATTTTTTAAGCTAATGCTAGCTAAATAGCATGTTTTTTCAACATGCTGTCTTGCTGTGTCTCAATCTGCATGTACTTAGATTTGCATTGTTTTGGGTGCATAATGTTCAAAATGTTTAGTATGCAATTGGAAACTTCTCACATTTACCAATGGACATCTTAACTAAGTAGCAAAAGTTGCGGGACCAGAAGTGGTTGCAGGTGTGGTGGACACTGCACTATACAAATAAGACTATTTAAGTTACGTTCACCTTTGATTGGTTTAAAAAAGAAGCCACTGTTAATTGTATCGGGTCAGTTTAGCAGTCTGCTAGCTAACAGCGGCAAATAGATATCAGAACGTCAACGCAGCGTCCACACGGCGGCGTGCGTTGAAGCTTGCCGGTGGGCGTGTCTGAAACTCGACCAACAACCAATCGCATGAATCTCCCGCCCCGGACACACAAGCACGCAGTTTGATTGGCTAGAGCTTGTACTGGCATATGATTTGATTGGCTGACGCTTCCGTCAAAGCTTCAAAAGTTGAACATTGCTCAACTTTTGAAGCGAGCAAAGCGAAGCGACGGAACCACGATGCAGTTCGGCAAAGCGTGACGTCACCCCATTCAAAGTAAAGCGTTGAAGCTTCAATGCACGCCGCCGTGTGGACGGGCCGTAAAAGGTCATAACTTAACTTTTGCATTTGAATTGCAAAGTTAATCAAAATGCTACCAATTTCTAACTTGGCCATCATTGGATCTGCTTATAGAGGCAAAGTAGATGTTAATGCTAAATATCACGTAGACTCAAAATTGACAGGACAGACTTTAAAAAAAAAATAGGAAGCTCAGTTGTCCAAAATGGAATAAGCTAGTTATTTTGTAATCATATGGTTATTAAGATATCTGATCCCCAGAGTGGAAATGCAAATGTTGCAACAGCAAAACGACAGAAATGAGTACAAATATAAATATTTAGACATAAATAATTGGAGGTTTGCAACTTTTAAAGGAATCGCAGAACAAATATTTAATAAGAAATGGGAATTGAGGCTTGTTAAGTTCAGAAGGAAACATCCATGCAGTAGAAACTGAACATTTGAAAGGTTTTTTTAGTCTGGATTTGCATCATAAACCATGACGTCAAGATGTTGTCCAAATCATTTGATACTTTGGCACTTGAGCATTTAAAATGTATTTAATTTGTCCATGTTCCTCCCACAGTCATTTTCCCCAGAGCACAGTGTGGGCGGCTGTAATGATCACTGCAGATTCATTTGAAAAATGTATAGTTTATTGGCCTTTGTGCTGCTTAGTGGACGGTAATGGTTAACAAAAGGCCTCCGTCACGCTCTGCAAGACGTCTGTTTACCGATAAACAAGTTGAACTGCCACATTTTGAGCCACTCCCATACAGAGACAAAGAAGAACAGCATGTATACGGGTTATTTTATTGTTATAGAGTGGTGCAGGAATGAGTCCTAAAACCCGGAAGTGAGTCAGCATTTCTCCACTTCCTGTTCCCTGTCTCAGAGCCAATGGGATCTCTCCGTGGGGTTTAGGAAAATAGCTGAATAAGGTCTGTGGTTGAGACACATTGAAGAGACGGATCACGTTTTGTTCCACGACATTAAATCGATCAGCAGTGACCCCACTGATGATTTCTGAAGAGTTGACGTGTCTGAGAAACGATGGTTGTTACCAAGTGGCTGAATAGGACTACAGAAGTCGTGGAGGCCGTTGAACGTCATTACGCCGAACACGTAAACACTCCTCTAAGTTAGTTTCTGTTCTGCTTGAAAGCAAGTCCCTGCCTCCTGCAAAGTGTTCAAACAAACGCTTCAACTCGTTCCATTTAGAATCTGTGTGTTTGAATATGGATCTGAAGTTGGCGTGACGTTGAAGTCGTGCTGCTGGACTCAACTGTAGTTCCTTTATAGCATCACGTTAGCATTTAGCTTCCGGAGACTAGAGTTATGATTCGAACATTTTAAAAGTAGGGCAGACATGTGGAGATTATCCGCTGAACAAAACATTTATCAAACAGGTTTGTTTTCCACAGATCTTATTTCAAGCTATTTTCAAAATCCTATGGAGAAATCCTGTTGCTTTTTTGTCGAGGGAACCAGCAGCTTCCTTCTGGGTAAATACGTCATCCCGCACCGCTCTATCGTACCGCCATAGATCTGACAAACAAGGGCTGTTTCTCTGAAGCCTTCAGGGCCTTGTCTTCTTTGTGCCTCTCTCGCTGATAACTGCTTCTGTCTTCTCTGAATCTGAATTTCCAGAATCAACTGGAAATGAAATGTCACATAAGTTTCTTTGTAAACAGGTAACTTTTAGGCATTTGTTGAAATTGTAATTGTGTGTACAAATGGTCCAACCTTGTGTATGTGTGTGTGTTATCTATTGTAAAGAAGACAAGTACAAGAGCTGTTTACACATGGTCTGTTAATGAAGGTGTAAACAGGATGATAAAACACTAAAAAAAGGGAAATTACGGGGTTATAATCGGCCACCAGGTGATGGTACTACTCGTTTTTCCACGAACAATAAGCCTTTCTGAAAAAAGAGCATGAAAAGTTTTGATTTCTTGGGCATTCGAACTGCAAGATGAACTCAGAAGATGCAGGAAACTCCCTTTGCCATGAGAACTTTATCAGCCGAAACACCTGTTATCCTCATTGCAATGTATATTTATAATATACAAAATCAAATATGATAGATCCCACTGCGAATGCTTGATTGTATTGATATATATTTATATATTTATTACATTTGTTGTGGCAAAATCTGTATATATGAGGAGCCAGATCTACGTGAAGACAGAAATGCTGATGGTTTAACTTCAGACAAACTAGTTTGGCAGCAGAAATTATTATATTTTGAGTTATTTATTGTACAAAAAGTCATGTTTAAATGCTCCGGAGACATCAGAACCACCAGTGAATACATAAAGGGCTTCTTAGATTAGATTGTTCACACCAGGGATGACAACCAAACAGAAAGCTATCAGGTCTTTGTGTCTCTGAAAACATTTGACGGTCTTGACGAACTGGAAACCTTAACATTAGGACAAAACTTCAGGAAGTAATGATTCACAAATCAAGAAATAGTCCCACGCAACTTGACAATTTAAACTTTTTGAACAGGTCAGAAGAAAATAGTTGTACTTTTTCCCATAACTATAGCACGAAGCCTGGCGCTTTCCCCCGGTCTCAGTCAGCTTCTATTCAAGCAACGACAGCTATATTGATTATCTCATCTTATTCTCAGCAAGAAAGTTCATAATTTACTTTCAGCATGAGTTTACTTTTAAATCCAATCTGTGGTCCACCTTGTTTTCCTATAATGTTACTAAGGTTCAATGGTCACAGTGTCCTTAGTTATGGTTTAAAAAGAAGAGATTCACATTATCACGGAAAGCTGAACCTTACGATATTACCGTCTAGAGCAGGGGGGTCAAACTCACTTTCATCAGGGCTACATCAGAATTATGGTTGCACTCAAAGGGCCGGTTGTAACTTTAAGACTATATAAAAATACATATATAAATAGATAATATATATAAAATAATGTATTATATTACATGATTGCCTCTGCATTGGATTATTATCGGATAGGGTAATTCAATTCAATTCAAAACCTTTATTTATCCAGGTGAAATCCCATTGAGATCAATGATCTCTTTTTCAAGGGAGACCTGCAGCAGTAGGTTCCACAAGAAGACATCAAAACATAAACAACAGAACAACAAAAGGACATCATACAGCAAAATGTACAGGGATTACAATTTACATATTAACCACATGTACAGGTACCAACAGCATCTGATTGGTTAGCATCCAACCGAGCTTTAAAAACATGTAGTGGTACTAGCTTGGTAATTTTCCATTCTTTTTGCAGACTGTTCCATGTTAGTGGAGCTGCACATCTAAAAGCTTTCTTCCCTAAGACAGTCCTAGCACTTGGCACATTTAATAAAACCACAGCATGCGATCTCAGGCAATAAGTACTTTCAATTTGCAGAGAGATCAGGGAGCAGATATAAGATGGTAGTTTATCCAACATGGCTTTGTAAATGAAAAAGTACCAGTGACTGAGCCTCCGTACAGGAAGTGATGGCATAACCGCCTTGGTATACAGGGTACAGTGATGCGTAAGTGCTTTACAGTTTGTCACAAATCTCAGTGCACTGTGATACGCAGCATCTAACTTGCTCAGGTAATAATAACTTCATAATTAACTACGTCTGAAAGCAGAAGTCTAGGGCAAATAACTGCAAGTCTCTTTAGTGAGAATGTCACACAATGATTTAAAAAGAAAAGCCAAATTCTGGAAAAAAAGTCAAAATCCCCAAAAAAGTAACATTTTGAAAAATAAAAAGTCAAATTCTGAGAAAAAAGTCAAATTTGAGATGCATTGTGGGACATGTAGTTTATGGGCAACGTGTTTCTGTAAATCGAAATGTGATCGTATTATATTCTTTTAGAGCTTTTGTGGGCCACAGAAAATGAAGTCACGGGCCTTGAGTTTGACACCCCTGGTCTAGAGCTACGTCCTCTCAACGTTGCTATCTTCAGTTGATCTAGCCTTGTGTTGAGTTTTGGGCATGTTTGTCCTTTAATAGAAACTAGCATTGTTAAAGATTGGTAAGGGCTACCCTCGAAGATCTATTGCTAAAAGATAAATGCACATGGACGTTTCTAATCTAGTTTAATTGGTCAAAATACATCCAGCAACTGTCGTGAAATCAAAGTCTTGGCTTCACATTTTAGGGCGAAGCTTTCAAGGAGTGTAACATCAGAGTGACCCAAGAAAAAAACATTGCTAAGAATATAAAAACCCTTTTAATGGTCTCCAAAATGTTACGTTTTATAAGGATATTGAATTTGGGAATGTAGAACCTTTTGAACATATGCCATATTTACCTCTGAGAAATACTGATATGTTGTGAATCTATACTTCTTTCTACTTCTATGACTTAATCTAGTTATATTTTTATAATTTAGGTTTTCTCCAGACAATCCACCATCAATGGACACAACTGAAGGTTTGGTTATTTGAAGTTGAGTTAGGGTTAGGGTTGATGTCAGGTGTGTGAAAGGTGAAAGGTCACAGGTTCAAAGCTGTGTATATCCTCATGTAAAAACTGCCTGTAACCCCTCTGTGTGAGTGCTAACTCCTGGTCTTTAAGAAGTGCCACAGGACCAGTTTGCTGCGTCCTTCAGCTCAGTATTAGTGGAGACTCCTCTGAATCCTTGTTGCTGAATGTTTGACTGTTTTCTACGTGGCTTCTCTCCTCTGCCTAAAGTGCTCACAAAGTGTTTGCTACCTGCAGGAACTTTACACATGTATTTTTTTCTGGATCATCTTTAAATAAAAATATTTTAAAATCAACTTGTTTGTTTTGTCTTACAGAAATATCCTCATACGACGTAAGTTTGACAGATAATACTGTGTCAAGCTAAATGTCATGCTTTATAATTGAATCATTATATTACTTTTCTGTGTGATTTTAAAGAAGTACTTTAATACTTTTTGTATTTTTCCTTTTACTCTAGTGTGCTATATAGGTTTTATTGCATGTAAACGGTCTGGAAAGGCTAAAATCAATTAAATCCTGTTCTTCCGGTAACTAGTGACATCACTATGTTACAAACGCGCTTCTATACATGAGAGTAACACATGCGTCACTTCTGGGCAAAAAGTACGGCTCCGCCCACTTTTGGGGGAAAACAAAGCTGTCATTTGAATGGCGGTCAATACGAATTCAGAAGTTTTTGCCAATCCGATCAGAAATGTAAGAAAACCGTGGATTTGTGGATCTTCAAAGAGCCCGGTTACGATGGCCAGACAATCGACGATCGGCCTCGATATATGGTTAAATATGGCAGTAAGCGATCGGTGTCCATAGATGAGAGTAACATCTACGTCACTTTACGGCCCGCCCACTTTTGGGGGAAACCAACGCTATCATTTGAACGGCGATCAAGCCTGAAGCCACAGAGCTCTTCTGTTACTGTCCTTTGTTCTTAGAGGAAGTTCAGAAACACTGAACTCTGGATTTGTTTTAATGTTTGAGGAGCAATAAACGACACAGCAGCTTTCCGCCTCGCTCATGAGAGTAACAGCTGGCGAAATTACAGCCTCGCCTACTGATTTTAATTTAACCCATATGTCGAGCCCGATTGTCGATTTCCAATGATTTAATGTAATTGTTTGCCTGACTGGCCATCGTAATCGAGCTCTTTGAAGATCCACAAATCCACGGTTTTCAAAAATGTCTCATCGGATTGGCAAAAACTTCAGAATTTGTATTGACCGTCATTCAAATGACCCCCAAAAGTGGGCGGGGCCGTAATTTACGCCCGGAAGTGACGTAGGTGTTACTCTCATCTATTGGCTAGCACCTCGACAGTACGTGATAGGCTAAGGGGCGGGACATCTCTAAGCGGTTGACCAATCACAACAGAGCCGGCATGCATAAGTTATTTTGATAGCTTAATTTCCAAGGGTTATATCATTATAAAGTCATATATTATTTAGTTTATATCCATTACGGACTAATATAAAGTAGTAAGGCATCAGTTTAGACCCAATTCTAGTTACTTTATGTACCACTGGGTAAATTAGTAGTATAATAGTACTCTGTATCATACACTAATTCTGCATAAACGTAATTAATAACTAAACAAGTCCTTTGAATTAGTCAGAAGTACAGTACTTAAAGGTGGGGTAGGTAAGTTTGAGAAACCGGCTCGAGATACACTTGTTGTTATATTCCATGGAATGCTCTTAACATCCCGATAGCAATGAATATCTGAAGTGCTTTGACAATAAATCCATAAAAAAACGTCATCTGTGGAAGCCGTGGCGCTGTAAAAAGCACGACCAATCATCTGAGCCGGCTAAAGTAACTGGATGGCCTACCTGCCTGTCAGCCTTCCATCTGGGCACATACTCATCTCGTGCCCTCATTGGTCATGTGGCGTTCCTGTGTGTTGGAGGAGGGGCTCTGTGAGGAAGTGGCAGATTTGTTCCGGTTGTGTATTTTCAAATTCTAGCGCACTGGAGCTGGTTTCTCCAAAATGACCGACCCCACCTTTAAGTGAATACGCTAAGCTGGGCTAACCATCTTGCTGATGTGGTATCTTGTCTTCTCCAGAGTTTCCAAACTGTTTCAAACGTTATTTATGTATTTAGGGCGGCTGTGGCTCATTGGATAGAGTGCTGGACTTCGAATCAGGGTGGTACCAAGTTCGAGCCCCACTGCAGTCAGCATGTCGTTGTGTCCCTGAGACACTTCACCCCAAATTGCTCCTGTGGGGATTGTCCACAGTATTGAATTACTTATAAACAAATTGATAAAAGCGTCTAACAAATGACATGTAAGTAGTACGTAGCACTTTCATTCACAAAAGTTAACAAAAAGTGCTTCACAGACCGAAATAAAAAGCAGTCAAACACAAACCCCCTTCCCAGTTCTTAAAAAGAGCAACACATATCATTTTGCTAAAAACACCAAAAGAAGTCAATAAACCCAGGATCGGAAAAAAACACCAAAAAAAAGTTCAATTCAATTAAAAGGTCACCTATTATGAAAATCCACTTTGTCATGTCTCTTCTACATCAACATGTGTCCCCTCTTCTCCATGTCTCTTCTACATCAACATGTGTCCCCTCTTCTTCATGTCTCTTCTACATCAACATGTGTCCCCTCTTCTTCATGTCTCTTCTACATCAACATGTGTCCCCTCTTCTCCATGTCTCTTCTACATCAACATGTGTCCCCTCTTCTACATCAACATGTGTCCCCTCTTCTTCATGTCTCTTCTACATCAACATGTGTCCCCTCTTCTACATCAACATGTGTCCCCTCTTCTTCATGTCTCTTCTACATCAACATGTGTCCCCTCTTCTACATCAACATGTGTCCCCTCTTCTTCATGTCTCTTCTACATCAACATGTGTCCCCTCTTCTTCGTGTCTCTTCTACATCAACATGTGTCCCCTCTTCTCCATGTCTCTTCTACATCAACATGTGTCCCCTCTTCTACATCAACATGTGTCCCCTCTTCTTCATGTCTCTTCTACATCAACATGTGTCCCCTCTTCTACATCAACATGTGTCCCCTCTTCTTCATGTCTCTTCTACATCAACATGTGTCCCCTCTTCTACATCAACATGTGTCCCCTCTTCTTCATGTCTCTTCTACATCAACATGTGTCCCCTCTTCTTCATGTCTCTTCTACATCAACATGTGTCCCCTCTTCTTCATGTCTCTTCCGCATCAACATATGTCCCCTCTTCTACATCAACATGTGTCCCCTCTTCCTCATGTCTCTTATACATCAACATGTGTCCCCTCTTCTTCATGTCTCTTCCACATCAACATGTGTCCCCTCTTCTACATCAACATGTGTCACCTCTTCCTCATGTCTCTTCTACATCAACATGTGTCCTCTCTTCTGCATGTCTCTTCCACATCAACATGTGTCCCCTCTTCTACATCAACATGTGTCCCCTCTTCCTCATGTCTCTTCTACATCAACATGTGTCCCCTCTTCTTCATGTCTCTTCCACATCAACATGTGTCCCCTCTTCTACATCAACATGTGTCCCCTCTTCCTCATGTCTCTTCTACATCAACATGTGTCCTCTCTTCTGCATGTCTCTTCCACATCAACATGTGTCCCCTCTTCTACATCAACATGTGTCCCCTCTTCTCCATGTCTCTTCTACATCAACATGTGTCCCCTCTTCTCCATGTCTCTTCTACATCAACATGTGTCCCCTCTTCTCCATGTCTCTTCTACATCAACATGTGTCCCCTCTTCTTCATGTCTCTTCTACATCAACATGTGTCCCCTCTTCTCCATGTCTCTTCCACATCAACATGTGTCCCCTCTTCTTCATGTCTCTTCTACATCAACATGTGTCCCCTCTTCTTCATGTCTCTTCTACATCAACATGTGTCCCCTCTTCTTCATGTCTCTTCTACATCAACATGTGTCCCCTCTTCTTCATGTCTCTTCTACATCAACATGTGTCCCCTCTTCTTCATGTCTCTTCTACATCAACATGTGTCCCCTCTTCTTCATGTCTCTTCTACATCAACATGTGTCCCCTCTTCTTCATGTCTCTTCTACATCAACATGTGTCCCTGTAAAGAGACAAAGTTTCAGGAAAAAAGATTCTCTCTACGTCTCTCCTGATTTTGGCCACTTTATGATGTCATAACGATGTTTTTTCTTGTGTAACCATTAGCCAATCAGCAAACCAAGGTAACCCCTCCCCCCCCCCCCCCCCCCCCCCATATCACCTGAATCTCGGGTACTTTTTTTTTTTTTTCACGACACTGTGTCTCAGGGCATCTTAATATTAAAGAAACTATTAATGTGTTATACCAGATTAACGGGAATAATCTCAGCTAACTGACGATACAAACCATTTTTACCAAAACAAAACACAAGTCTCATAAGAAGCATCTAAATCAGGGGTTCCCAACCCCCGGTCCGCGGACCGGTACCGGGCCGCGGAGGTGTTACTGCCGGGCCGCGAAATAGCTGTGAGTTTATCGTAATATTTGCAGAATTATAAATATATAAAAATATTTTATCATAATATTTACTTTTTATTTTTGCACCTATACCAGTCATATTATTTCATCCAGTAGCCTAGTTAATCTTTCACCAGAAAACCGTTGAAAATGGCTTTTATGATGTTACGAGGGATTCGGCGGCTCAGGGTCTCAGCCTCTGGAGTAGGAAGAGGAGCGCACAGGAGACAACCGTTTGATTGCAGACTGTTATGTTTATGTGGGGAAATGGCAGTGCATACATTATTTGAGATATATTTCAAACTCGGACTTCATTTTAAGGACATGTCGGCCAGGGGTGTAGAGCTATTTGTTTAAGTACCAGATTGCCAAAACAGGAGAGTAAACCAGTCTGCCTTCTATGAATTCATAGGACTCTCACGGTATCTGCTGCCACAGCTGTTTTATAGAAGGAAAACCTCCTTCAAGAAATGGCTGCAGCATCAGGAGGCAGCGGGACGTATACTGAGAAGTGCAGCACCATCGCGCCGAGAGCGGTGCCTTTTTACGCACCGCCTTCACTGTGTTTACCTTCATCAGAACAGCTTAAGAGTGACTGCAGGCTGCTACGTGTTAACCACACACACCTCTACACACATCGAACTGCCCGATTACTCCCCCTTTTATTATTTGTATGAAGGAGATGTCCAGTCACCAAGGCGCATGATGTGTGTGTGTGTGTGTGTGTGTGTGTGTGTGTGTGTGTGTGTGTGTGTGTGTGTGTGTGTGTGTGTGTGTGTGTGTGTGTGTGTGTGTGTGTGTGTGTGTGTGTGTGTGTGTGTATGTGCTCTGCTCAGCTCAGCTCTGTGTGTTCAGTGTGTTTGTGCCTTTGTTTTCAAATGACCATGAACAGTAATTTACACACATCTGGCTAACTCCATAGGTAGCCTATATGCAGGTGTTCCCAAAATAAATTAGTTTAATCTTAATCTCGATGTAGTGCTAAATGCTGTCGGACGTGCACCGGAACGAACGTCACTATCATAATATCTTCTCCACACACACACACACACACACACACACACACACACACACACACACACACACACACACACACACACACACACACACACACACACACCCTTCATAATGCGCCTTCTCCTCGTTTTCCCAGCATTCACTGGATTATCCGTAAATCATACAAACAAAACCAAAACGTTGATTTATCTGTTTTCCCGTTTTGGTTTAAAAACCGAATAACGTCGGTTTTTTGGTTTTCCGTTTTTCCGAACAACCAAAAAACGACACCGGTTATTATTTAAACGTATTGTTCTAGTATTTGTTCAGGCTGTTACATACAATTAGCCTCTGATGCTACCTGCTGGTGGTGAGGAAATATTAAAATCAGTCAAAATTGACAACCGGTCCGCGAATTTTTGTTCATGTATCTGCCGGTTCTTGGCACGATAAAGGTTGGGAACCCCTGCTCTAAATGACCCCTGAGCGAAAAATGCTAACGCACTTTGGCACAGAACTCAAGATAAAAGATACCCTTATTACTTATCGTAGCTGCACATACAAGATATCAGATTAAAGCAGAGGTTCCACAGATTATTTAGGTATATAGTATCATCACTGAGTGATCCGGACTCAGACAGGGGAAGCAAACACAGACATCACAACACGTACCTTTACGGAGCTTTTACAGGAGATCGTCTCACCATAGCTGTCAATCTGATCAAAAGACGTGTTCAATGGCATTAAAACGAGAAAAAACGGGGCTGAATCGGTTGATCCATAGGTTGATAATGTTTCTGGGTCATATTTTTTTTTATTCATAATCCATAATTCAATTTTTATGTAAAAATCGGAGAGTAAAAGTTAGCTGCTAATGGTAGCCACCAGAGTTATCACAGCTTCCGGTCTTGGCTATACGTCAGTCTCACACACACACATTACCAAATAAGGAGTATGTGGGAGTTCCCCTCGATTCCATTGGCTCTGACGGTTAGAAAGAGATGTCAATCAGCAAAATCGAGCAAGGGGGGGCAGAGATACGTCAAATCCACCCAAATGACCCCAGAAGTGTTTTTTTGTTGCTAAATCTCTCTAAAAAGGTCAAATATCACTTGTTTTGCATCAATCTTGATACAGGGTACTTATGATATGTTGTACTTTGGATTCCTAAAGCTTTTAGTCTACCATCCCATCATTCAAGGGTGGTTTTCACTATAAGTGGACGGACACAATAATTTACATTTTTTTACTGTGTTCAATCTGAATTTACTTTAAAATAAAAACATCTATATTGATTCTGACTCTTCTACATCCAACTCACAGGTTTATCATTACTTTGAGAAAAAAGATTATGAATGTAACCCTTTTAGAAGATATGGTCATTTGTTCTGGGTCTGTCATTTTCTTAAAAGTACGACCATGTGTGTAGTTCCTGTGCGTGCAGCCTGCAGGGAGAGCTCCATGTCAGCGCTCGTTGATAGCTTTCTATTTTATCTCCGTGTTCAGGGTGATGGTAATGCAGGGCGACGGAGGAAAGGCCTCGGGGGGGACGAGGCGAAAGCAGCTCTTTAGAGAGACAAGTGCAGAGAGTTAACAACACAGACTGACGGATTACAGCCGAATGATCCCTCCTGACAGGAAACACTGTCTTTTCATCATCAGATATTCATATTTAACATATTTCAAGATGTAAAAATGTGAAATATGTTCGTGTTGTTAGGAGACACTGAGGTAGAAATGCTAACAATCTGAAAAAACAGCAGTACATATTGTTCTCAAGCTATATTACTGATGCTAATGTTGGTACCACTCATTTACTATTATTTATGCTGAAGTGCAAAAGACTGCTTCTACTGATAATAGTACAGTGATACTGCTAATAACATTGAACTACAAACATTAGTACTATCAAGAACTAAGTTTGTTGCTGCTTCTGCAAGTACTGCAAGAATTATTTAAATACTGCAAGTACTACTGCTAAGAACTACTGCTACTGCTGAAACTCTAACTGATATTAATATTGCTGATACAACTCCAAGAGTTATTTAAATAATACTACTACAGCTTTAAGTTGGACAAATATGCTATTACACAATCACTGCTACAACTTCATTAGTATGTCAATGTGAATGCACAATAATACTGTTACCCTTAAGGAATATGTCTTATACAATTATAATATTTTCAACAACTCTATGGATATCAAGTGAATCAATATTTTTGCAAAACCACGACTTTCATGTATTTCTGTTCATACAATTCTCAACAAAGTATTTTAATACTATAACATTATGCTTTAGTCTTAGTTTGTCTGTTTTATTCATTATTTTGTACACAGAATATAGCATTACAGTATGTTGCATAGTTTTTCGAATAAAACACAAAAAATACCCTTAAAAAATATGCCTTTAAAAATACATTCAATCATGTTCCTCGTGTCGTTACAATAAAAAACATTTGCATTACATTGACTCACACAGATATTTAATCAAAGAAATAAAAGAAAAATCAATATATTTGTTTATGTAATCAAATTGAATTAATACATTTATTTATTTTACATTAAAAGAAACATAAAATACAACCACTTCTTTCTGCAGGTGTGTTTTCTCTGATGGTCGATGTCGCCACAAGATGGCGCTCCATGAGAGGCAACTGGTTTCATCTGAGTGTGTGTGTGTGTGTGTGTGTGTGTGTGTGTGTGTGTGTGTGTGTGTGTGTGTGTGTGTGTGTGTGTGTGTGTGTGTGTGTGTGTGTTTTAACGGTTGCTGCTATATATGTCTATGTGTGTGTGATTACCCGTGGTATGAGTCTTTGTGTAAGTGTGTGTGTGTGTTTCTGTCCCTGTGTGTATTTTCTGTCTTTGTCATATTTTTTTGTCTCGTGTATTTCCGTGTGTGTGTGTGTGTGTGTGTTGTTTTGTTGTGCGTGTTTGTGCCGCAGAAAGCGCCTCCCAACACCTACCGCGGTGCTTGTTGGGACACCGGGGGCCACATGAACACGAACACACACATTTAAGAAACAGCAGACAACAAAAACAAACAAGCCTCCCTATATGCCAATTAAAAAAACAGAGAGAGGCAGAGAGGCGGGTTTAAGACAAAAAACTGATTTATTTTAGAGACTCGGAACGAGCGATTCAAGAAAAAACAACGATTGGTAGAAGTGAACGTCTTCGTAAGTCCTCCTAAATTTAACTCCGAATCACAAACATGACAAACCACCACAGAGGAAGAAACTTCACCAAAGTGCAAAACACAAACAGTTTGTTGCGCTGGTGGAGCAAAACACACGTCCTTTACAAGAGTACCATGTCCTCACACAGGTGCACGGTGGTACCCACACTTACACACACACACACACACACACACACACACACACACACACACACACTTACACACACACACACACACACACACACGCACACACACGCACACAAACCAATGTGTGTAAATGAGACCAAAGCAGCTGCTGGTCGTCTTTGCTGTACATCTTCAAATACTGTATTCTAATAATCCGTTATAATAATAATATGGTTATATAATAAATACATACAGTTCCATGCTATAGGCACTTGTGTGTGCATTTGTATTTGTTTATTGTTGTTTTTCTATCAGATTGAATGTTGTTTGTTTGCTGGTGTTGATGTAAATTGCTTCGCCTTGTTGTTTGTACTTCAGTAAAGCCATGTATTTTCTTTGTGTACTTTGCAGACGGTACGTACGTGGGACTGAATTATCAAATATGTGGAAGTCCAAATTGCTAAATAAATACACATTAAATATCAATACAAGCAATACACAATTCTAATAACATTACTTTACATGTAAGTGTTCAAACATATATATAATAATATGTAAAACCTATTATAACAACTTCTGATATTAATGTTTCACTGGTTGTTTATGATTTAAAAAACAAACAATAACAACACAGTGTAGGAAGTCAATAAAAACATGTTTAAAGAATAATACAAATGGTTGTGATTTAAAATGACAAAGGATTCCATTTCTAACCGTAATATGATTATTATAACAATTTTAAAATACATTAATCCATTAGTTGTTTTTTTATTGACATGTTTTTGTAAATGTGGAGGTTTGAATAACCCTGTTTGTTGTAAAGCTACACAGTTTAAGAGATCATTTCAGTATTTCTCAGACTTTAAATGTTTAAACTCTTGGGATGATAAATAATAATAAAATACGATAATGAGCTTCAGAATAAACCCGGTGTGAAAACAGCTTTGAAACTGCAGTAAGACCTTCAACTAAAAAGGACAATAAGCATAAAACTGTGGGTTTATTTAATTGTTTTTCCACTTCTTGTAATTTTGTACAAACACACACTATAATCTTGTTTTGTACAATTTCACATTTTTAATTTTGTCATTTTTGACACTTTTATCCTCACATTTAGTCTTCGGCTCGGCTCTTCGTTTCTCCCCGTCCTTCAGCCTCAGTCTGTTCAGCTGCAGGAATAAACACACACACACACACACACACACACACACACACACACACACACACACACACACACACACACACACACACACACACACACACACACAATCTTTGTGTTGAGACTCTCGTTAAGCGTCCGCCTGCTGAGGCAGCAAGCAAACCATAAAGAAACCTACATATAACACCTCGTCAATTATTCTATAGCATGTAGAATGAGCGCTCGACGGGGAAGTGAAGCTGCACGCATGAGAACCGTCACGGATTAACAGAGGTGTCCTTTAAATACTTTAATTAGCAAACAACAAGAAGAATTCACATATTTACTATGTGTAATGTTTTAAATATCACAGTTAGAATTAAAGAGGATTATTGTATGAGAGCTAGCAGATATTTTTAATACAGAGGTAAAATATCACCTGATTTATGAATGAAGTGTTTCAACTAAATACTCCATTAACTCATAATGCAACACAATCCAATGTATATGTACCTTTTTATTCATCAATCCATCCTGATTATTGATTTGATCGCATGTTTTAATCTCACTTCTGCTGCTGCTGCTTAACCTCTAATTATTGTATTCATTTATTTTAATTTAACTTTTTGCTAATGTTCATTATTATAGGAAGAAAACCACAACACAAAACTACTTTGCTTATTATCATTATTATTATTATTGATATGTATTCTATTATTATTATTATTTCTAATGTCCACAGGTTTAAACTTAAACATTAAAAGGTTATTTATCGTTTTGTCAATTTATTTAATTCAGATTTTATTCTAACATGCATTTTATTTTGCCACAGAAATATTGAATACACAATTAAAATGACAGCTTCTACATTCTATCTGTTTCCTGTATGAAATCCTCTTGCTGTGGCTTTTCGTTAATCCTTTTTAATCTGCGAGCGATTACAATTCTCTGTCCATCCATACATATAAACATGAGATCCAGTTTATCTCTGATCAACCTCAGCTGCATTTCAACTGAATTCCTGTTACCGTTTATTACAATATTTGATTTAATCCTTTCTCTTTATCTCTGACTGCTCTTCTTGCACAACATGATGTATATTTCCCACTTTTCTTTGCTTCTGCTTTTCCTTTTTCCTTTGTTTCTACCTTTTTATTTGTATTTCCACTTGTTATGCTGCGGTGTTACTCAGAGCAGAGAGGCGAGCTGTCAGTTCGACGCCGCGAGGCAGAAAAATCTGCAAAGCACCCGCCGCCATATGTCTCTCGCTCTGCCTCGTTTCTCGCTTCATTACTCTCTCTCTCTCTCGGTGTCTTTTCAATCCCTTTCTCTGTTTCTCCGTCCTTGTTGCTGTATTGATTTATTTCTCCCTCTATGATCGTTTAATCTCCACTTTCTCTGCCTCTCAAATTCTGAAATGTTCTTTGGAGAACATGTTGCCATATTACTGGGCCAAAATTAAACTTACAGTATATTACATTAAAAGTTTGGTCACATTCTCAGTCACAAACCAACAGTACATGTAGTAACAAGTATGTTGTACCTGATATATGTTCTCTACTTTAAAGAGTCCTCTCCTGCTGATGTTCAGGTGTATATCAGTATGTAGTGTCTCTACTTTAAAGAGTCCTCTCCTGCTGATGTTCAGGTGTATATCAGTATGTAGTGTCTCTACTTTAAAGAGTCCTCTCCTGCTGATGTTCAGGTGTATATCAGTATGTAGTGTCTCTACTTTAAAGAGTCCTCTCCTGCTGATGTTCAGGTGTATATCAGTATGTAGTGTCTCTACTTTAAAGAGTCCTCTCCTGCTGATGTTCAGGTGTATATCAGTATGTAGTGTCTCTACTTTAAAGAGTCCTCTCCTGCTGATGTTCAGGTGTATATCAGTATGTAGTGTCTCTACTTTAAAGAGTCCTCTCCTGCTGATGTTCAGGTGTATATCAGTATGTAGTGTCTCTACTTTAAAGAGTCCTCTCCTGCTGATGTTCAGGTGTATATCAGTATGTAGTGTCTCTACTTTAAAGAGTCCTCTCCTGCTGATGTTCAGGTGTATATCAGTATGTAGTGTCTCTACTTTAAAGAGTCCTCTCCTGCTGATGTTCAGGTGTATCAGTATGTAGTGTCTCTACTTTAAAGAGTCCTCTCCTGCTGATGTTCAGGTGTATATCAGTATGTAGTGTCTCTACTTTAAAGAGTCCTCTCCTGCTGATGTTCAGGTGTATATCAGTATGTAGTGTCTCTACTTTAAAGAGTCCTCTCCTGCTGATGTTCAGGTGTATATCAGTATGTAGAGTCTCTACTTTAAAGAGTCCTCTCCTGCTGATGTTCAGGTGTATATCAGTATGTAGTGTCTCTACTTTAAAGAGTCCTCTCCTGCTGATGTTCAGGTGTATATCAGTATGTAGTGTCTCTACTTTAAAGAGTCCTCTCCTGCTGATGTTCAGGTGTATATCAGTATGTAGTGTCTCTACTTTAAAGAGTCCTCTCCTGCTGATGTTCAGGTGTATATCAGTATGTAGTGTCTCTACTTTAAAGAGTCCTCTCCTGCTGATGTTCAGGTGTATATCAGTATGTAGTGTCTCTACTTTAAAGAGTCCTCTCCTGCTGATGTTCAGGTGTATATCAGTATGTAGTGTCTCTACTTTAAAGAGTCCTCTCCTGCTGATGTTCAGTTGTATATCAGTATGTAGTGTCTCTACTTTAAAGAGTCCTCCCTGCTGATGTTCAGGTGTATATCAGTATGTAGTGTCTCTACTTTAAAGAGTCCTCTCCTGCTGATGTTCAGTTGTATATCAGTATGTAGTGTCTCTACTTTAAAGAGTCCTCCCTGCTGATGTTCAGGTGTATATCAGTATGTAGTGTCTCTACTTTAAAGAGTCCTCTCCTGCTGATGTTCAGGTGTATATCAGTATGTAGTGTCTCTACTTTAAAGAGTCCTCTCCTGCTGATGTTCAGGTGTATATCAGTATGTAGTGTCTCTACTTTAAAGAGTCCTCTCCTGCTGATGTTCAGGTGTATATCAGTATGTAGTGTCTCTACTTTAAAGAGTCCTCTCCTGCTGATGTTCAGGTGTATATCAGTATGTAGTGTCTCTACTTTAAAGAGTCCTCTCCTGCTGATGTTCAGGTGTATATCAGTATGTAGTGTCTCTACTTTAAAGAGTCCCTCTCCTGCTGATGTTCAGTTGTATATCAGTATGTAGTGTCTCTACTTTAAAGAGTCCTCCCTGCTGATGTTCAGGTGTATATCAGTATGTAGTGTCTCTACTTTAAAGAGTCCTCTCCTGCTGATGTTCAGTTGTATATCAGTATGTAGTGTCTCTACTTTAAAGAGTCCTCCCTGCTGATGTTCAGGTGTATATCAGTATGTAGTGTCTCTACTTTAAAGAGTCCTCTCCTGCTGATGTTCAGGTGTATATCAGTATGTAGTGTCTCTACTTTAAAGAGTCCTCTCCTGCTGATGTTCAGGTGTATATCAGTATGTAGTGTCTCTACTTTAAAGAGTCCTCCCTGCTGATGTTCAGGTGTATATCAGTATGTAGTGTCTCTACTTTAAAGAGTCCTCTCCTGCTGATGTTCAGGTGTATATCAGTATGTAGTGTCTCTACTTTAAAGAGTCCTCTCCTGCTGATGTTCAGGTGTATATCAGTATGTAGTGTCTCTACTTTAAAGAGTCCTCTCCTGCTGATGTTCAGGTGTATATCAGTATGTAGAGTCTCTACATGTCTCCATGCTTTAATATTCAAAAAGCTCTTTATTTTTCTCTGTGCTGCAGCACCTCTTTTCATCCTCTGTCTGAAACCAGAGCCCAGTCTGCTCTGATTGGTTAGCTGGCCAGCTCTGTTGTGATTGGTCGACCGCCAGTGTCACTTAGCGATATCATTATGTTCCGGCACTTTGGGATTTTAGCCTTTGCAGACCATTTACATGCACAAAAACCTATACTACAGGAGAGGGAAAACACCACTGAGGCATTGAGAGATATTGTGTTTACCTTAGGGCTCCCTCAGTTCTCGGACACTCTAGTAAAACTACTGTAATACCAGTTATTACCTGAATTTCTTTGCTCCTAAAGTGTGGTTATGGTAAGGTCGAGAAAAAGATGCCACGGTTCGACCATTATTTTGCAATTGGTGGGTTATTATTGTATTCTTGTAAGGCAGGGGTAAGTGCAGAAGAAATTCACTTGGTTGCAATCTTCATTGAAGTGAATGGGCTCTGAAGAAAATTGAGGAGGACCAAACTGCAAGTATGTTGGGTTTAGTCCAACATCTGTGCAGGTTCACACAAACAAAGGCATCATGGGTAACAAGTGAGGGGACAAAACAGAAAAGTAAAACATGTTCTTGTTGTTGCTTCCAAAACATACTGGGTTCGTCTTTGGCCCTTGGAAAGAAACCAAGAAACAAGCAAACCAAACAACAAAATCAACAAAACCTTTAACATATTTTAATCGAAACTGCAAATAAACGACGCAAACTTCCATCGTTGGACTTCCAAACACTTATTCTCCATCTTTCAACGTAACATTATGTGACCGGTGTTTCCTGTAGTTATTGAATTGCTCTTTTTACTGCACTGTTAGTGTACAGTTTTACTATTAAGCTGCTGTGTTTATTGTATTGTTCTAACTCTGGCACAACAATTTCCTCCGGGATAAATAACGTCTCATCTTTTCTTAAACGACCGAATACTTTCTCCAATATGGAAGCAAGTCTTGTGAAAACTGGACAAAAGCAAAGACAGGTAGAGGTGAATCAAAGTCCAGTATGAAAGCAGTCAAACAATTACACACACATTTGTAATACATAACAAATGAGGAATTAGGGTTTTAAATATGTGTTCCTATTAGAGATGTAACGATATACCGAATATCGCGGTATCGCGGTAAATAAACGTCCCAATACCGTCGTGAGACTGACCAAATCTACCGCGATTTTTAAAAAACATTAATTTTTAAAAAAAATATTAGTTTTTTTAAACACTTTTTTTTGTTTTAAACCTTTATTTAACCAGATGGTCCCATTGAGATCATCAATCTCTTTTTCAAGAGAGACCTGTCCAACATGGCAGCAAGTAGGTTACAACATGAACATAAAACAACAGAACACAAAAGGACATGGTATTTACAGGGCGACATGTACACACCTAGAGACATGGACAAGTACCAACAGTATATGTATATCTCTGTCAATAAGCCTCACCTTCTTGGCAACAACTGTATTGTTGTTGAAGTGGTGGAGAGACAATGCACAGTTTGACCCACTGCTGTCACCCATGGCCAAAGCATATCTCTCCGTCCCACTGAGGTGGCGTTAGACTTTTTCGCTGTCCGTCATTTTGACAGACAGGATCGTAAAATGTCCGTCATAATCCCTTATTACCCGTCGGGTCTGAACTGTTCACAAGAGAGCACGCTCGTGAACTGTCAACGGGGGGGGGGCGGTGTTATGCCGTGTGTGCATGCACCTCGCGGGAGCGCACACAGCGTAAAGCAAAACCTCCCAGACATGTGTTGATCTGTACGGCAAAGTACGGTTTGGAAACTATATCATTTCCTTTTGGAGGGCATGCATAACACGGCATAACACCAGAGCCTCGCTGCGGGGAAACGTTGGCGCTGTTCCGAGTTTGTTCTAATCTGTCAAAATGACTGCTTTCAGATTTTTCCGTCATTGTTAAATAAAATATTCGGTTAACGGGACCACTGCTGTCCCAGCAACATCAGTACCAGCAACATCAGTACCAGCAACATCAGTACCAGCAACATCAGTACAAGCAACATCAGTACCAGCAACATCAGTACCAGCAACATCAGTACCAGCAACATCAGTACCAGCAACATCAGTCCCAGCAACATCAGTACCAGCAACATCAGTACCAGCAGTATCAGGACCAGCAACATCAGTACCAGCAACATCAGTACCAGCAACATCAGTCCCAGCAACATCAGTACCAGCAACATCAGTACCAGCAGTATCAGGACCAGCAACATCAGGACCAAGCGAGAGAGTTGTTTCCAGAGCAGGGGATATTGTAAACGCCCAAACATCCCAGCTTATAAATACCTGGAAATGTGGACATTCTCATATTCCTAAAAACCTGTCTGATGATGCTGAGTGAGTGACTAGTGAGTTTGAGTTGAGTTACTTGAAAAACTAAAGTGAAACTTGATTTATTTTATTGCAGAGTCTGATTATTAAATGTCCTTGTTTATTTGTGAGATGCAGTTGCACAAAGAAAATGCTTACTTTGTTTGGTAGTACTATAGGTACAAAAACACTGGTTTTCTTGTTCCAGTCTGTTACTGTCACTTTGTTTTTGACACTTTAAAATACTGCTATCCGACTAAAATGCTGAACAAATCAGATTTATTATTTAATAAAGAAACATTTTCCGAGTAAAAAAAGTTTTTATTGCAAACATTTTTTTTGTTCCCCTTTATTATTCAATATCGCGATAAATACCGTACCGTGATCGCGATATTATCGTACCGTGAGTTTTTGGTATCGTTACATCCCTAGTTCCTATTGTTTTCCAAACATGTGCAACTGAAAGGATGGAAAACAATTCCCCTGCTCAGCTCTTTATCTCTGCTTTCAACCTCTTTCTATTCCTGCTTTTTATTTCCTGCCGCCGTCTCACACTATCCGTGTCTCTCTTCCTCCGTTCCTTTGTCTTCATCCTCTCATCGTCCTCTTTCTCTCTCTGGCAGACGGAGAGGGATGATGGGTTTGTTGCCGTAGTAACTCCTCCATTCAGCATCCAATCTCTCTCTCTGTGTGTGTGTGTGTGTGTGTGTGTGTGTGTGTGTGTGTGTGTGTGTGTGTGTGTGTGTGTCTGTGTGTTGGCACCAGCAGCATCACCCGCTGACGACACACACACACACACACACAATACAACAGTTTTCCCACGTCGAAATGATTTAGTTGTGTCTGTTAGGAAACAAAATGAGACGAGACAACATGAGCACCACACCTCCTCCTCCCTCCCTCATCTTCCTTTCCGTCTGTCCGCCATTCTCGCTCACATGTTGATTACACACAGCAGCGGCAAAGACAACAGACGAGTAAAAACAAATGAATCGAGCCTCACAATTATCGCCCTGCCGTCTCATGTCGGAGCGGCTGTTTGTTGTTTAAATCGAGATGAGATTAAACATTACTGAAGATGGAGAACATGACCTGATGCACGTTCTGGAGGTGGATGATAAACCGGAAAGATGTGGCTCGTTAAGAACGAAAATCGGCCTAAAAAATAAAGACAAGTCGGGTGTATTTTTAGTCTCAGGAACATTTAAGTTTTTATCCCCCCGTTGATGATCACATAATATTTCAAAAGCATGAAAAACAACATCAGCCTCAAACAACACGTAGAGCTGCACAATTAATATGCATTTTAGCTCAATCACAATACTGACTAAGCTTCATTAAACTTCAAGAGGACATATTAGGCTCATGCTTAGCTATGTTATGGTTCATATCAGTTTGTAGTGTGTCTACTTTAAAGAGTCCTCTCCTGCTGATGTTCAGGTGTATATCAGTATGTATTGTCTCTACTTTAAAGAGTCCTCTCCCGCTGATGTTCAGGTGTATATCAGTATGTAGTGTCTCTACTTTAAAGAGTCCTCTCCTGCTGATGTTCAGGTGTATATCAGTATGTAGTGTCTCTACTTTAAAGAGTCCTCTCCTGCTGATGTTCAGGTGTATATCAGTATGTAGTGTCTCTACTTTAAAGAGTCCTCTCCTGCTGATGTTCAGGTGTGTATCAGTATGTATTGTCTCTACTTTAAAGAGTCCTCTCCCGCTGATGTTCAGGTGTATATCAGTATGTAGTGTCTCTACTTTAAAGAGTCCTCTCCTGCTGATGTTCAGGTGTATATCAGTATGTAGTGTCTCTACTTTAAAGAGTCCTCTCCTGCTGATGTTCAGGTGTATATCAGTATGTAGTGTCTCTACTTTAAAGAGTCCTCTCCTGCTGATGTTCAGGTGTATATCAGTATGTATTGTCTCTACTTTAAAGAGTCCTCTCCCGCTGATGTTCAGGTGTATATCAGTATGTAGTGTCTCTACTTTAAAGAGTCCTCTCCTGCTGATGTTCAGGTGTATATCAGTATGTAGTGTCTCTACTTTAAAGAGTCCTCTCCTGCTGATGTTCAGGTGTATATCAGTATGTAGTGTCTCTACTTTAAAGAGTCCTCTCCTGCTGATGTTCAGGTGTATATCAGTATGTATTGTCTCTACTTTAAAGAGTCCTCTCCCGCTGATGTTCAGGTGTATATCAGTATGTAGTGTCTCTACTTTAAAGAGTCCTCTCCTGCTGATGTTCAGGTGTATATCAGTATGTAGTGTCTCTACTTTAAAGAGTCCTCTCCTGCTGATGTTCAGGTGTTTATCAGTATGTATTGTCTCTACTTTAAAGAGTCCTCTCCTGCTGATGTTCAGGTGTATATCAGTATGTAGTGTCTCTACTTTAAAGAGTCCTCTCCTGCTGATGTTCAGGTGTATATCAGTATGTAGTGTCTCTACTTTAAAGAGTCCTCTCCTGCTGATGTTCAGGTGTATATCAGTATGTAGTGTCTCTACTTTAAAGAGTCCTCTCCTGCTGATGTTCAGGTGTATATCAGTATGTAGTGTCTCTACTTTAAAGAGTCCTCTCCTGCTGATGTTCAGCTGTATACCAGTTGCAATGCCTTCCTGTGATACAGAGAAAAAAGTCAGGCTTTTTTTGATTTTGAGAAAAAAGTCAGTATTTTTAGAGAAAGTCAGAATTTTGAGGAAAAAAAGTCAGAATTCTAAGATTTTCTGAAACATTTTGAGAAAAACTCAGTATTTTGTTCATGACAGGATGTATGATTACTTACAAGAACCGGTATTCCTCCATCTTGTGACTGTATAACTCCCTCTCTTGGATATCAGCATGTGAAGGACACTGTTCAGGAACTAGTTGATGGATCCTGAGATTGAAGCTCAAGCCGGGGACCAGTGATATTTTTCTCAACAGCACGTGTTCAGTTTTAGTTGTTTTCTGAAAAGAGCTATATTTGTTTCGGTAAGTGTAACCAGAGACCAGAAAGC
>CM053249.1:2546759-2588791 GCA_028583405.1 Pogonophryne albipinna
TCGGGACAGAGAAAATGTCAGGAGTTTGGAAGTATTATAAAATTGAAAGCGAAGGCAGTGTAACAGCCAGATGCAATGTTTGCAAGGCGGAGGTTCCGCGTGGTGGAAAGAACAGAGCTACGTTCAACACGACCAATCTAATACGCCCCTGAGAAACAAACACCAACAACAACACCACGAGTACACAGCGGCCACTCAGGTAACGGCACTGAAACAACCGACACTTCAGAGACTTTTAAAAGGAAAGAGAAACTCCCCAGAACGGTGAAAAGGCCAAACAAATAACATCCAAGATAGCTGAACTTATCGCGTTGGATGACCAGCCGTTATCTGTTACCTTTTTTTTCTCTTAATGCATTGCATAAAGATCGGATCGGGAAAAATCGGTATCGGCAGATTGTCAAAATCAAATGATCGGAATCGGATCGGAGCAAAAAAATGTGATCGGGACATCCCTACCGGTAATGCTAACGCATATAAACGGAGAAACACAAAATAATTGAAATACAATTCTCTGTTTCAGTAAGGATGTCGTCCGAATGCCCGTGTGCAGACTCTTCTATCTGGCTTTGAACAAGCACCTTAAGCACAAACATGCAGTGCGAACTTGGAGGAAAGAGGCATCATTCTTAAAATGGCTAGTGGCAGAATAAATGTTCGACCAAACCCTGTCCCATCACAGGGTGTTCGTATGCTGGGAAGAAACTGGACCGTCATGACTCATGGCCACCCTGAGTTATCCCGAGATAAGCACATCAGGTCCTGGCAAGGCTGAAGCATAGTGTGGCCCTGCAATTGCTCCATGACCTCAGACAGACTAATCCCATCATTGGAATGGCTACATCATTGGATATAGACAATGAGGAGGAATACCCGGTGCACCCTCCACCCTTCTCCCCACATACTGAGTGTGACGAAGAGGACTGCAGGCAGGTGATGCTGGAAAATGTGGCATTGAGGGCTCAGAAGGATGCCCTCATTGATGAGGTGAAGACCCTGCGCTCCAGGCTGAAAAAGGGGCTAAAACCCAGGCAGCAGTGTGCCACTGCTGCTGTGCTTGAGGAAGAGGAAGAATGTATACGATTTAAGGGCCTGGCAATCTCAAGTACCTCCGGCATAAACACAGCAGCCTCCGGTAGTCAGACCCTCTCAAGACCCCGGTCAAGACTGTCATGCGGTCCCAGCAGCCTCCGGTAGTCAGACCTCTCAAGACCCCGGTCAAGACTGTCATGCGGTCCCAGCAGCCTCCGGTAGTCAGACCCTCTCAAGACCCCGGTCAAGACTGTCATGCGGTCCCAGCAGCCTCCGGTAGTCAGACCCTCTCAAGACCCGGTCAAGACTGTCATGCGGTCCCAGCAGCCTCCTGTAATGAGGACTGGCCCTCTCCTCACTGGTCCACTGGGAAGGGACGGGGGAATACCATGCGTGAAATCACGTTGCCTCAAAGCATGGAGACGTACATTTAGACATACATACTGGGTGTCGCACCGACAGTAAAACGGAAAGAAAATTGTCTGTCCAATGTCAGCCGGATAAAGAACTTCCTCGTATTCATGGCCCATGGTGTTAACCGGCTGTCAGATTGGCTGTTCCTAAAAGACACGGAGAGGGTCCGTGGCTGGAGCGAGTATATTGTAAAGTCGGGCCGGGCAGTCACAACATCGCTGTTGTTCCTGAAGAATGTGAACCATTTCCTGAGGTACTTGTCTGAGTCAAAGCTCCGGGGGTGCAGGCTCACCCAGTCTGATATGACCCACATTATCAGAGAGGTGAAAGCCAACATGAAAACTTGAAAAAGTCTGTCACTGTCCACCAGTTCAAGATGAAGAGGAACAAGCTGGATCGTCTGCCGAGCCAGGCGGAGCTTCTCGCCGCCATGGCGGCCGCTGAGAAGCGCATCCCTGATTTACTTGACCTGATGGCTTGCAACCCGACCTCAATCACCCAGTACCTGCTATACGGCTATCTAACCCTCCATTGGAGCCTCCTGTATGGCCACCGTCCGGGTGTGTACGCAAACATGACCAACACTGAGGTGTTAGAGGCGGACACAAGGGGCACTGCTGAGGGCTACATCATCCATGTGCAGGATCACAAGACTGCCAAGACATTTGGCGAAGCACAGCTGGTGCTTACAGTGAAGGAGTTTAGCTGGGTCATGCGGTGGATGGGGATAAAAGAGGGCTTGTCGGGTCCTCAGAATGAATTCTTCCTTTTCACAACGGGGAAGCATGCCTCCAGGAACCTGAACGCTCACTTGAAGAGGGCTTGGGCTGATGCTGGGCTAGAAACAGCCGTCACCTTCACAATCCTGCGCACTGCCCTGGCTGACATATCAAGCATCACCAAGATCCAGAAAGCAGGTCGATTCTCGCCAGGTTTATGTGTCACGACGTAAGCACTGCAGACCGGTTCTACGCGAATACGCCTGGAATAAAGAGGGATTGAAGATCCGCTCCATGTTCAGGGCGGCAGCAGCAGCAGCATCATCGGAAGGAGTTCTACCGCCGTCAGATACCTCCGAAGAGGACTCAGGGCGGAGCAGCGATACCTCTTCTTCAGGGCCGGTTGATACTCCTGATGTGGGGGTAGGGGCCGTGGACTCAGCCTTTTTCCCCGGTGCACCGTACAAGTTACGGCTAATATGGCCCCCGGGCCCCCGCTAATCATGTTTTTTGTATTATTTGTTTATTATGCATATTGTGTATACTGTTTTTGTAAAAATAATGTGATAATTAAATAAATAAAAAAACATTTTAATAACGTTTAAGGTTCCCAGGGGTTGATACAGTGCCAGGTATCAGACTATTTAAACAAAGTTTACCCAGGATTCAGACACCTTCCCATGCGGTGATGCGCCCTGGAGGTATCAGACTATTTTAAACAACTTTCCCCGCCTTTGAAACACTTATTCCTGGGTTTAGCCTGTCATTTTGCAAGATATCATTTAACATTGAAGCTCTCCTGGAGATGGACAGAATATGTCAATTTCCAGGAGAGCTTCAATGTTAAATCATATCTTGCAAAATGACAGACTAAAACCCAGGAATAAGTGTTTCAAAGGCGGGGAAAAGTTGTTTAAAATAGTCTGATACCTCCAGGGCGCATCACCGCATGGGAAGGTGTCTGAATCCTGGGTAAACTTTGTTTAAATAGCCTGATACCTGGCACTGTATCAACCCCTGGGAACCTTAAACGTTATTAAAATGTTTTTTTATTTATTTAATTATCACATGATTTTTACAAAAACAGTATACACAATATGCATAATAAACAAAATAATAACATGATAAAAACATGATTAGCGGGGGCCCGGGGGCCATATTAGCCGCCTAACTTGTACGGTGCACCGAGGGACAAAGGCTGAGTCCACGGCCTCTACCCCCACATCAGGAGTATCAACCGGCCCTGAAGAAGAGGTATCGCTGCTATCCGCCCCTGAGTCCTCTTCTGAGGTATCTGACGGCGGTAGAACTCCTTCCGATGATGCTGCTGCTGCTGCCGACCTGAAGATGGAGCGGTTCTCCAATCCCTCCTTTATTCCAGTCGTATTCGCGTAGAACCGGTCTGCAGTGCTTACGTCGTGACACAAAAACCTGGCGAGAATCGACCTGCTTTCTGGATCTTGGTGATGCTTGATATTGTCTGCCAGGGCAGTGCGCAGGATTGTGAAGGTGATGGCTGTTTCTAGCCCAGCATCAGCCCAAGCCCTCTTCAAGTGAGCGTTCAGGTTCCTGGAGGCATGCTTCCCCGTTGTGAAAAGGAAGAATTCATTCTGAGGACCCGACAAGCCCTCTTTTATCCCCATCCACCGCATGACCCAGCTAAACTCCTTTACTGTAAGCACCAGCTGTGCTTCGCCAAATGTCTTGGCAGTCTTGTGATCCTGCACATGGATGATGTAGCCCTCAGCAGTGCCCCTTATGTCCGCCTCTAACACCTCAGTGTTGGTCATGTTTGCATACACACCCGGACGGTGGCCATACAGTAGGCTCCAATGGAGGGTTAGATAGCCATATAGCAGGTACTGGGTGATTGAGGTCGGGTTGCAAGCCATCAGGTCAAGTAAATCAGGGATGCGCTTCTCAGCGGCAGCCATGGCGGCGAGAAGCTCCGCCTGGCTCGGCAGACGATCCAGCTTGTTCCTCTTCATCTTGAACTGGTGGACAGTGACAGACTTTTTCAAGTCTTTCATGTTGGCTTTCACCTCTCTGATGATGTGGGTCATATCAGACTGGGTGAGCCTGCACCCACGGAGCTTTGACTCAGACAAGTACCTCAGGAAATGGTTCACATTCTTCAGGAACAACAGCGATGTTGTGACTGCCAGGCCCGACTTTACAATATACTCGCTCCAGCCACGGACCCTGTCTTTTAGGAACAGCCAATCTGACAGCCGGTTAACACCATGGGCCATGAATACGAGGAAGTTCTTTATCCGGCTGACATTGGACAGACAATTTTCTTTCCGTTTTACTGTCGGTGCGACAATGATGCCTGTATGTCTGAATGTACATCTCCAGGCTTTGAGGCAACGTGATTTCACGCATGGTATTCCCCCGTCCCTTCCCAGTGGACCAGTGAGGAGAGGGCCAGTCCTCATTACAGGAGGCTGCTGGGGACCGCATGACAGTCTTGACCGGGGTCTTGAGAGGGGTCTGACTACGGGAGGCTGCTGGGGACCGCATGACAGTCTTGACCGGGGTCTTGAGAGGGGTCTGACTACCGGAGGCTGCTGGGGACCGCATGACAGTCTTGACCGGGGTCTTGAGAGAGGTCTGACTACGGGAGGCTGCTGGGGACCGCATGACAGTCTTGACCGGGGTCTTGAGAGGGGTCTGACTACCGGAGGCTGCTGTGTTTATGCCGGAGGTACTTGAGATTGCCAGGCCCTTAAATCGTATACATTCTTCCTCTTCCTCAAGCACAGCAGTAGTGGCACACTGCTGCCTGGGTTTTAGCCCCTTTTTCAGCCTGGAGCGCAGGGTCTTCACCTCATCAATGAGGGCATCCTTCTGAGCCCTCAATGCCACATTTTCCAGCATCACCTGCCTGCAGTCCTCTTCGTCACACTCAGTATGTGGGGAGAAGGGTGGAGGGTGCACCGGGTATTCCTCCTCATTGTCTATATCCAATGATGTAGCCATTCCAATGATGGGATTAGTCTGTCTGAGGTCATGGAGCAATTGCAGGGCCACACTATGCTTCAGCCTTGCCAGGACCTGATGTGCTTAATCTCGGGATAACTCAGGGTGGCCATGAGTCACATGACGGTCCAGTTTCTTCCCAGCATACGAACACCCTGTGATGGGACAGGGTTTGGTACGAACATTTATTCTGCCACTAGCCATTTTAAGAATGATGCCTCTTTCCTCCAAGTTACGCACTGCATGTTTGTGCTTAAGGTGCTTGTTCAAAGCCAGATAGAAGAGTCTGCACAACGGGCATTCGGACGACATCCTTACTGAAACAGAGAATTGTATTTCAATTATTTTGTGTTTCTCCGTTTATATGCGTTAGCATTACCGGTAGGGATGTCCCGATCACATTTTTTTGCTCCCGATCCGATTCCGATCATTTGATTTTGACAATCTGCCGATACCGATTTTTCCCGATCCGATCTTTATGCAATGCATTAAGAGAAAAAAAAGGTAACAGATAACGGCTGGTCATCCAACGCGATAAGTTCAGCTATCTTGGATGTTATTTGTTTGGCCTTTTCACCGTTCTGGGGGAGTTTCTCTTTCCTTTTAAAAGTCTCTGAAAGTGTCGGTTGTTTCAGTGCCGTTACCTGAGTGGCCGCTGTGTACTCGTGGTGTTGTTGTTGGTGTTTGTTTCTCAGGGGGCGTATTAGATTGGTCGTGTTGAACGTAGCTCTGTTCTTTCCACCACGCGGAACCTCCGCCTTGCAAACATTGCATCTGGCTGTTACACTGCCTTCGCTTTCAATTTTATAATACTTCCAAACTCCTGACATTTTCTCTGTCCCGAGTCCCGAGTCACCAGCTGAACGTAGCCTCTCGTTAGCTTACTGCTAGACAATGCGCGCCCACTCTGTTGCCAGCTTTGAGAGAACTAAGCAACCAGATCTGAAAACAAGCCCAAAAGAAGCAACACATACATGATGTTGTGTCATTTCAAACCAAAACTAAGGCCTCAGGATGACTTTTAAGACGTGAACATGGTCATTTTTGTTTTGTAACATTAAATAAATAAAAAAAATATATAAAAAAAAAAAAAAAAAAAAAATCCCGATCCCCGATTTTTTTTCTCCCGATCCCGATCTTTTGAAAATCACGTGATCGGCTCCGATCCCCGATTACGTGATCGGATCGGGACATCTCTAGTTACCGGTGATTGCAACAATGGGTTCGATGCTTCAATGCCTGGTACACGGACCAAGGGAGGACTTGGGTTACCACTTGGCTAAATGGTCCCACCTCCGCACCTACGCGGGGCTGGTGATGGCAACATTGGGTCCGATGCATCAATTCATGGTGCCCCGACCACGAGAGGGTTTGGGGTGCCCCGGAACCAGGCAGTACCCCAGCAGGAAACACGTTTTATGGTCAAAGGAGGAAAGAGTGATAGAACAGGGGTAAAGCAAAGAAAGGGTCCGAAAATAGTGACATGTAACCCGGGTAGAGAGTATGTCATCTCTCGGTCCTATCCTCCAGACAACATGGTAACGTGGGGACAACAGTACCTCCGGGCGCTCCATCCCTCTCCGGCATTCGCCGCAGCGGGGGGAGGAGGCATTGAACCCCTCACACCTGCCCCCGGAGGAGGCAGGGGAGTCAGGTACCCGGAGGGCGCACGGTGGACGGCCAGGGCGAGGCCGTCACACCGCGCTGGAGTCAGAGTTCCGAGTGTTGGAGCCGGGTCCCGGTGAAACGCAGGACGGAGCACCCGGCAGGAGCCTCCAGCAGACCCCCCCGCGCGGTTCCCTCGTCCCTCGGAAGAGGCGGAGAGGTGGGTGTTTTTCATCTGCTGGCGGACTGCCGGGGAGAACGCGCTGCTCGGGAGCCAGGCTCAGAGTGAGTGGCAGTGGGTGCCCGCGCACCTGCCTTTTACAGCGGGAGCACGAGCTGGTCTCAGGGAGGGAGAGAAGAGAGGAGCGGAGGCTGCCGAAACAGCCAGGGCCCTCCCCTCAAACACACCCCTCAATTTTGACAAGACAAACAGCAAGAAGAGTCCCCTTTCGACTCCCCTTGCATTCCTCCAGAGACCAGTTTGGACTTAAAGTTAAGAACCAGGCTGGGGGGGTCTCCAGGCATCAGATATATCCGAGACATAGTGCACTTAGAGAGGGTACTTTCATCCAGGGTATCAGACAGCCGTTTTTGTTTATTGTGTGGTGAACTGGCTGCCAGCACATCATAAAGTATTATTAGAAGCAGTGTCAGCTAGAAAATGGTCTGTCAATCCATTCCGTGTCCGGGCTGGGTGAGGTTGCCCGTATTGAGTCAAATTAAGCCGCAGGCTCCACTCCTGGTGGTGCGCTTCCGTCAATTCCCCCACGCAGCACACCCTCCCGGCCATCAGAGTCGAACCCGCAGTTTGGAGGAACCGACCGCCAGAGCACCGGCACGAGGCCGGGCCGGCCCTCCGATGGCGGGTCGCGTTTTTCATTCGATCAGTGAGAAATCAGGAAAATACTCTGTTATATTTTGGGAGAACCAGAGAAAAGAGGTGAAAATGGAGAAATTGTATCCCAAAATAGTGTCTCTTAAGGCGGATAGAGTCCCCTGACAACTCTCCTTACATTCCTCCAGAGTCAGGAAATACTCTGTTATATTTTGGGAGAACCAGAGGAAAGGGGTGAAAATGGAGAAATGGAATCCCAAAATAGTGTCTCTTAATTCCCTGACAACTCCCCTTGAATTCCTCCAGAGACCAGTTCAAAAACTTAAAGTTTGGTAAGAACCATGATTGGGGTCCTCCAGGCAACAATTGTATCCGAGCCAAAGCACTCATGTAGCGGACACGTTCCTCCATGATGTGAAACAGCCGTTTCTCAAAAACCGGGTTTCCGATTTCGTGCAGATGGTAGCTTGGAAAAGATGAATGAATTTTTCTGACGGAGGAAGGGAGGTCTCGATTCCCCTCTCTGTTGTAAAGTGCAACAGGGGAGTGAAAAAGTGTCCGGGGCTTCCGCCGTAGCGCCGAAGACTTGTGCTTTTTTGAGCCCCTCCTCCGTTGGCACTTAGCCGTTTTTTCGAGAATTTCGAAAATCATGAAATAGACCGGGAAAATCACCTATTTGTAGCCCCTCACAGAGCCCCAAATGACGGACTAAGCAGCTCCAGCATCTCTCCCTGACATGTGCAAACAGGCTATGTCAGACTTCCATGAAATAGACCGGGAAAACAACCCATTTGTAGCCCCTCACAGAGCCCCAAACGACGGACTAAGCAGCTCCAGCATCTCTCCCTAACATGCGCACTTCCATAACATCGCACACCGTGAGACTCCGGGCCCCCGGACTTAAGCACTCCCCCACGGACTAAACCCAGATGTTCACACCCTACAGAACCTCATGCCCCTGGTAATCTTAAAGGGGGGTTGATTTTGCGGTGCTTTACCGTCCGCCCATCGGCATCCATATTCGGCCTTATTCACAGCACCACCCACCCTCCTGTGGAGGATGTTCTCATGGCCCTGGTAACACTTAAAGGCGGTGGATTTTGTGGTGCTTTACTGTCCGCACACCAGCATCAATATTCGGCCTTATTCACAGCACCATCCACCCTCCTGTGGAGGATGTTCTCATGGCCCTGGTAACACTTAAAGGCGGTGGATTTTGTGGTGCTTTACTGTCCGCACACCAGCATCAATATTCGGCCTTATTCACAGCACCACCCACCCTCCTGTGGAGGATGTTCTCATGGCCCTGGTAACACTTAAAGGTGGTGGATTTTGTGGTGCTTTACTGTCCGCACACCAGCATCAATATTCGGCCTTATTCACAGCACCACCCACCCTCCTGTGGAGGATGTTCTCATGGCCCTGGTAACACTTAAAGGTGGTGGATTTTGTGGTGCTTTACTGTCCGCACACCAGCATCAATATTCGGCCTTATTCACAGCACCACCCACCCTCCTGTGGAGGATGTTCTCATGGCCCTGGTAACACTTAAAGGTGGTGGATTTTGTGGTGCTTTACTGTCCGCACACCAGCATCAATATTCGGCCTTATTCACAGCACCACCCACCCTCCTGTGGAGGATGTTCTCATGGCCCTGGTAACACTTAAAGGTGGTGGATTTTGTGGTGCTTTACTGTCCGCACACCAGCATCAATATTTGGCCTTATTCACAGCACCACCTGCCCTGCTGGAGGTTCACACTTTAACTTTTTACCCTCCTCTGCCTTACACATCCTCCCACACTTGAGCACTCCTCACTCGGACTAAACCCCTCCATGCACACCCAGACTGCACCCTTCTCCCCACATACTGAGTGTGATGAAGAGGACTGCAGGCAGGTGATGCTGGAAAATGTGGCATTGAGGGCTCAGAAGGATGCCCTCATTGATGAGGTGAAGACCCTGCGCTCCAGGCTGAAAAAGGGGCTAAAACCCAGGCAGCAGAGTGCCACTGCTGCTGTGCTTGAGGAAGAGGAAGAATGTATACGATTTAAGGGCCTTGCAATCTCAAGTACCTTCGGCATAAACACAGTAGGGGTTCGTGGGGGAGTGCTTAAGTCCGGGGGCCCGGGGACTCACGGTGTGCAAGGTTATGGAGGTGTCCATGTCAGGGACACATGCTGGAGGTCATTAGTCCGTCCTTTGGGGCTCTTTGAGGGGCCACAGAGAGGTGCAATTACTGGTCTCTCTCCTGGAGGTGTGAAATAACCAGAGTCCCCATTTCAAGGACACATGCTGGAGGTCTGTAGTACGTCCTTTGGTGGTCTGTGAGGGGCCACAGAGAGGTGGATTTCGCGGTCTCTCTCCTGGAGGTGTGAAATAACCTAAGTGCCCAAGTAATGGAGGCATGCTGGAGATCATTAGTCCGTCTTGTGGGGCTCTTGGAGGGGCCACAGAGAGGTGATTTCCCCAGTCTCTGTCCTGGATGTGTGAAATAACCTGAGTCCCCATTTCAGGGACACATGCTGGAGGTCTGTAGTCCGTCCTTTGGGGGTCTTGGAGGGCCACAGAGAGGTGATTTCCCCAGTCTCTGTCCTGGATGTGTGAAATAACCTGAGTCCCCATTTCAGGGACACATGCTGGAGGTCTCTCTCCCGAGAGTGGACGTCCATTGCCTCTAAATAGAGGTAAAATTAGGTCTGTCACTTTGGGTAACCGCACCACTGTCAGACGTCTCCCGAGAATGGACGTCCATTGTCTCTAAATTGGGATAGGGTCCAGAGGACAGGTGGTAGGACGGGCAGAGGTAATGAAGGTAAGAACCTCACTTGGAGAGAGAGGGGAGAAGGAGGTTAGTGTGTGGGTGAAGGGAGGGTCTGGTGACCCAGCGGTGAGTAAAGGTGAGTCAGAAAAAGAAGAGCGAATATCATCAACCTTTTTTTCAATGTGGTTAACAAAGTCGCTTGACAGAAGGGAGGAGGGGAAGGGGCTTTGGGGGGGTCCAAGAGGGTGGAAAAGATTGAAAATAGTTTTTTGGGATTGGAATAGGAAGATTGGATCTTATCTTGAAAGAAAGTGCTTTTTGCCTGAGAGATCGAAGCAGAGAAAGAGGAGAAGAGAGCCTGATAGGTTAGGAGGTCGTCTTGGTGTTTGGATTTCCACCGTTTCTGCTCTGCTGCCCGAAGGATGGTTCTATTAGCATGCAGTGCGTCATTTAGCCAGGGAGCAGGAGGGGACTGACGAGCCTGCCGAGATGTGAGAGGACAGAGAGAGTCCAGAGAGGATTAGAGAGTAGAGTTTCTGCAGCAGAGTTTGGAGGCAGAAGTTGGAACGAGTCAGAGGAAGGGAGGGCTGAGAGCACCGATGAGGCAAAGGTAGAGGGGGAGAGGGAACGAAGGTTACGGTGGTTGAGTCATAATGTAAGGGGCCCGTTGGCCACCCTACACGAGGATTGGCAAGCCAAGGAAGCCCCGTCAAGTTTGATAGATTATGTCCATGGTTTCAAATACCGCTTGTATCGGGCAAATCAAATGGCAAGCGAAAAGCTACAGTCTGCTCAAACTAAAATGAAAAGCCTCTATGATCGAGGTGCAGAACGTTGTGAGTTAATTCCTGGGGATCAGGTTTTAGCACTGCTGCCTGTAGTTGGCTCCCCGTTTCAGGCCAAGTTCTCTGGGCCTTATACAGTGTCCAAGAGGTTGTCAGACCTCAACTATTTGATAGCGACCCCTGACTGGAAGAAGTCGGTGCAGTTTTGTCATATAAACTTGCTAAAACCCTATTTTGCCCGTAAACCTGTGCCAGGTGTTGATTGTTCCGTTTCCTCAGATGCTGCAGTGGTGACCGTGGGTCACCCATCACCATCTCTGGATGTGGGGGCAGGGGTTAAAGGGGAAGAGGAGTATTCCCCAGATGATGGTCTGTTGAGAGGTCGGCTTAAAAATTCTGAGTCGTTGGCTAATCTGGATGGAATGTTGAGTCATTTAACTGAAATCTAGTTAAAAACTATCCCTGCCTGTTTGCAGACACTCCATCTCGCACCCACCTTATAGAACATGACATTGAGGTGGGTGAAGCTAAACCGGTACAACAGCGTTTTTACTGCATGTCTCCGAACAAACGAGAGCATTTAGAGGCAGAAGTTAGGTATATGCTTGAGAATAACATTGCTGAGCCGTGTGCTTCTAGTTGGTCTTCTCCTTGTTTGCTGGTTACGAAACCAGATGGTACGTTTAGACCATGTACTGATCTCCGCAAGGTGAACTGACTCGTTTCCACTCCCTCGCATGGAGGACTGTGTGGACCAGGTCGGCTCTGCTAAGTTTGTCAGTAAATTTGACCTGCTAAAGGGTTACTGGTAGGGCTGCACGGTATTGAAAAAAACTGACACCGCGATTTTTCCCCCCCCTGCGGTATATATTGCGGTTTTTTTAACCTGTTAAGCCCCAAAGTCCACGCGGGTACTTTACTTTTTTTCTGATCAAAAGACGTGTTCAATGGCATTAAAACGAGAAAGAAAAAACGCGGCTGAATCGGTTAATCCATAGGTTTTTAACGTCTCTGTATAAAGAAAATGATTTAATTTATAATCCATAATTCCATTTTTATGTAAATATCGCAGCGCAAAAGTTAGCTGCTAATGGTAGCCACCAGAGTGGCTGCTGCTTCCGGTCTTGGCATGTTGCTTACCCTCAAATAAGGGGGTTCATCTGTGAATGAAGAAGAGTGGTAAGGGATCCAAGAGATTAAACGTATTTGTTACGACCCATTAAACTATAGGAAGCTTCTTGGAAGTAAATCTTCATTCTCTCCGGTATTGTCCTCCTGTGCCTCGCTCATTTTTTACCAGTGTTTTGATGGTCTGCAAACTAGCGGGGCGGGGCCTGCTGTGATCTGATCAAGAATGATTGTGATTGGTAGTTTGCTGTGCATGCAGGGGAAGTTCTACACACACCAACACATAAACAAATAAGGAGTGAGAGTGACGCGTAGCCAAAACCGGAAGCTGCATACACTCTGGTGGCTACCATTAGCAGCTAACTTTTGGGCTCCGATTTTTACATAAAAATGGAATTATGGATTATAAACAATTGCTTCAAAGCCACAGATACATTATCAACCTATGGATCAACCGATTCAGCCGCGTTTTTTCTTTCTCGTTTTAATGCCATTGAACACGTCTTTTGATCAGATTGACAGCTACGGTGAGACGATCTCCAGTAAAAGCTCCGTAAAAGGTACGTGTTGTGATGTCTGTGTTTGCTTTCCCTGTTGCGAGATCGGATCGCTTAGATACTATACTTAAATAATCTGTGGAGTCTCAGCTTTAATCGGATATATTGTATGTGCAGTTTCGATAAGTAATAAGGGTATCTTTATTTTGAATTCTGTGCTAAAGTGCGTTAGCATTTAAAAAAAAATGAATAAAACCGCACGTCCCTGCGGTGTGAATACCGCGCATGCGCATACCGCGGTTATCGCCATGACACAGTATATCGTTCAGCCCTAGTTACTGGCAAGTCCCGTTAACTGCAAGAGCTAGGGAGATCGCCTCATTTATCACGTCCAGTGGGTTGTACTCATACACCGTAATGCCATTTGGGTTACGAAATGCCCCGGCCACGTTTCAACGCCTGATGAACCAGGTGGTGTCAGGTCTTGCTGGCTGCGCTGTGTATCTGGATGATGTTGTCGTTTACAGTGACACTTGGGAGGAACATCTCCAACACATTCATGCGCTGTTTGAACGTCTTGCCTGGGCTTGTCTGACCGTTAACTTGGCAAAGTGTGAGTTTGCTAAGGCAATGGTCACCTACCTGGGTAAAGTAGTTGGCCAAGGACAGGTTAAGCCAGTGAGGGCAAAGGTGCTGGCAATTGACCAGTTCCCTGTTCCAACAACCAGAAAAGAACTCTCGTTTCCTGGGCATGGTGGGGTACTATCGTGGGTTCTGTCAGAATTTCTCTACGGTGGTTGCTCCCCACACCTCTCTTCTCAGCCCTAAGGTCAAGTTTGAATGGTCTCCTCGGTGTCAACAGGCTTTTGAGGCTGCGAAAACTGTGTTGTGCTCTGCTCCTGTCCTAGCAGCTCCCCAGATGGACCAACCCTTCATTCTTCATGTGGATGCTAGTAAGGTTGGAGCTGGGGCTGTACTCGTGCAGGTTGATGAGAGGGGCTCCGAATGCCCGGTGAGTTTCTTCCCTAAGAAATATAACTCTCATCAATTAAACTATTCGATCATTGAAAAGGAAGCACTGGCACTCATCTGGGCGTTAATATATTTTGAGGTGTATGTTGGGAGTGGAGTTAGGCTCCTGGTGGTCTATACCAGTGCTTCTCAAAGTGTGGTCCGCGGATCACTGGTGGTCCGTGAGCGCCCTCTAGTGGTCCTTGAGTATATTGGTAAAATTTCATATTGGAAATAAATAAATACATGTAAGTTTTCCGCACTCTCGCGGGAATATCTCCGCAATGGAGCGAGCTTAAGTTTCATGATTTTGATTGCATGATATAGCCCAGATAAACACCTTCATCACACATGTTGCCACTTGTTTGTACCATTTTCAGGCGATTTGTAAAAAACGATGTGTTTTTGGATATTTGTGGAGTTAGGTGGTCCGCGAGTGTTTTTTTATTAGTTAAGTGGTCCTTGGTATGAAAAAGTTTGAGAAACACTGGTCTATACAGATCATAATCCCCTAACCTTTCCTCACTTGCTCCAGAATCCAAATCAACGCCTTATGCGTTGGTGTCTCTTCCTCCAGCCTTTTCATCTGGACATCAGACATGTCAAAGGTGTGGATAATACAGTGGCTGACGCCATGTACAGGGCTATAACCAGGGGTGCACATAACTTTTTTGCCCTGGTTCTCAAAGGAGCACCTGGAGATGTTGCTTGGTGCTCATCCTTAAAATGAAATAAACCGTAACTTTTGAGGGGGTCTTGACTTTATTTGCCAGACACACGCGCTGAACACAAATGCAGAGGTGAACACAGAACACACATGCAGAGGTGAACACAAGACAACATTAGCACGACCAGTAATCCTACAAGCTGTCATCACTACCCTCCTGACTGTTCTCCTCACTGTCTTCCTCTCTGTCAGACATGGTAGCTGATGATGTAGGCCTACTACTTTCTCTCTGGTTGAGTCTGCGATTAGCTGCTTGCATCCACAAGTCAACAGCTGGTTTTGGGTCGAAAGTCTCTGTTGTCATCTTAGACAAGTGGATGTAATCAAATAAGTATGTGAACATAACCAATAACCTACCATAGCCAATAACAAATGAATGTAACTTATTTTATTTTTGTTGTTCATATCTTATTTTACCTTAACATTTATTTATTTATGCATTTTTTTTTATCTTTCCAGTTTTAAAGGATATTTTTGGTTTACTGTCCTATAGTATACATTGGAATGATTTCAAACCTGTTTATCCCAATAATTATAAAGGCAGTGTTTCCCCTATATGCAAACAGCGGCGGTGTTGTTTTTGTTTTTTAATTAAAAAATTAGAAGTGCCGCCCCTAGCGCTCGCGGCAACTTTTCGCGCTACCGATACGCGGGAAAGCTGTCATTTTCAGAGCTGAAGGAAAGCTGCCTGACAAGACAGACAACAGCAAGTTGAAGCAGACATAACTTTATTTGGACACAATCACCTCAAGAAGAAGAAGAAGGTCATAACGCCATAAATGTAAGTTATTATAATTTAATATGTTGTTACATTTAGATTAAGTAAATTAATACTTTGATAAAAGCCTACAGTTAAGAATGAATGACAGCTAGCTAACTTAGCTAGTTTAGCTAGTGAACACCCAGTGTAATAGATTGTTCATCACATGTTATGTTATTTTAAGATGAGTTTAAAAGGCTGGATTGTCAGCAAACGAAAGAGAAGTGATCATCGTGGTGATGAGGAGGAGGTTAGTTGGGTGAAGTTAGGGAGGTGGGTCTCTGTTGTCTGGCAGCAATGTTTTGAAAGGGGAGCAAATGGATACACACTTTTTGGGAAATAGTTTTTAAGTAGTTGTTTAAATTTACAATTGTATTGACTGATATCTCGTACTAGACCGGACATGCGATGAGAGTAGGCCAGAGCAGAGGAGGTGAAGGAGCAGGTCAGGATAGAAGAGAGGAGCAAGGTGCAGCTGCTGCTGTCAGAGGGTCAGAGGTAGGAGGATCAGAAAGAGCAGGGCACCGGCAATCAGGATTTGATCCAGGGTGGATGGAGAACCCGAGGTTCAAACCTTGGCTGTACAACACAGCTAACCATGGTGAGTATCTAACATATGGAGCAGTTAGGGGCTTGATCTCTCAGATGTTTTAACGATCATACAGTAGCCACAACCTCTTAAAGAAAAAAATATATATCAAAGATCTTGTCCCGACAGGAATGTTCTGCCGCTTGTGCCGCCAACACAAGCAAGCACCGAAGCGGGGGGTTTCTACACGGCCATTTATTGAGGTTGGGTGCATGCTTTTCCGAAGCGACTACCTTGATAAGCATGCTGCCACTAAGCACCATCAAGAGAGTGTGAAGGCACACGCCGCACTGATTCAAGGTAAAATTCACTAATACTGTAGGCCTACTGTTTCAGTTTATTTATTTAAAAGAATAGAATACACATTAATCAACATATCAGGTTTTACATCAATGTAAATGTGACAGATTAAGCTAGTAGACCTAAGCTAGTTTTCATCTGCAGTCCCTCAGCAGGTCAACATAGTACAAACAACACAGTAGGCTATAATACATTACAATTTTTATTTTTATTTTGTTTACCTTTCAACAGGGTCCTCAGTGCTGGTCGCCTTTGACCCAGTTATCACCCTTGAACACGAAGCGGTGATTGGTGGTTTTAAGTGCCTCTACCACCTCACAAAAAAAGAACATGCTCACCATACGAACTATGCTGACCTTTTGGAGCTCGCAGAACTACTTGGCTGCCAGTATTTTGAGAAGTTAAAGGTAAGTTAATGCTTTCTTTAATCAACTTAATCACAAAAAAAGTGTGCAATATTTAATCTTAAATGCATTTGTTTTCTTTAAGATCGGGAAGACCAACTACACATCTCACCGAATCATCGATGAGATGTTAGAAATCCTGGGCAGTGTCGTTGAAGAACCTATCTTGGCAAACATCAGTGCTTCTGTGGCAATTGGGCTTGAGGTGGACGAGACCACAGATGTGTCTGTGAAGAAGCAGCTCGATGTTCACGTTAGGTATAATTTTATTCCAAGAATGACAACAATTAAGACTTAAAATAATTTTGAATGACGTGTCTTAATTATGTTTAATATAGTCTTGCATAGCCAGACCTAGGAACCTGGGACCTGGGAAACGCTCTATTTCTTTAAACCAATCACAGTTGGTTGGCGGTTGCTAGCTTGTTGTTCTTTCACGTAGTCTGGATTTAATCTGATCGGGGCAACAACATATTCCACCGCCACTGATTGGGTAGTAATAATAAACAAATAAGGCTTATCCCAAAAACCTACATCTGTTGAGTCAGTCTGACTGTTTAATATGTTCATCAGATACATGGACAAAAATGGGCTGCTTTACAGCCAATTTCTGGACCTGGTGACAGTCAGCGATGGCAGAGCTGACACCATAGTCAAGGCAATAAGAACGATCCTCACAAAAAAGAACATTCCCACCCAGAGGATTTATGGCCTGGGGACAGATGGAGCAGCTGTCATGACTGGTATGAACTAACAACAAAAACAAGGTTGATATTCACTGCAGCTTAAAAACTAAAACATGTTTGTCCTGAAACAGGGAGAGTGAATGGAGTGGCCAAGCAGCTACAGGACACCTTCCCATGGATGGTGTCGGTTGCATGTGCCACACACCGCCTCGCCCTGTGCTGCAAGGAAGCCTCATCAGGAGTGGCTTACATGAACTCCTTCAGGGACCTTCTACAGCAGCTACACCTGTACTTCAGGAACAGTGCGAATCGCACAGCTGTACTCCAGGCTGCAGCAGAGTGCTTGGGCCTGGATAACTTGAAAGTGAAGGTAATTTAAAAGGGAAAAAACATCTTCCATATTTGGAGGCACCTGATATGACTTAATATGCTTTCATCTTGTGGCTCTAAATATTTTTAGGAAGTGAAGGACACACGCTGGCTTTCGCAAGCCATGGCTGTTTCCAACCTACAGCGGAACCTGACTGCTGTCCTAGCAGCCTTGGCTGAGGAGACGGAGCATAAGAAATGCCCAACAGCCAAGGGGTTGTATGGCTTTCTGGCCACCTACCGCTTTGTGGCATCGGTCTACCTGCAAGCAGATTTGCTTCCACATATCAGCAGGCTGTCAAGGCTGTTCCAGAAGGAAAATGTCAACTTCCTTGCTCTGAAAGTGCAGGTATACTTTCCAATGTTTTATTTTTGACACCACTGTCCATACACTGCTCATACTAACCAGATATCTGCTGCTGCTGCATTTACACCTACTCTGTCTTTGTTATTAGGTCCCTGTGACAATGGCCTGCCTCCGAGCAATTAAAGATGCTGGAGACCATCAGCCACCAGGGTCTTTCCTTTCAAAGCTCCACGCAGACCTGGACAACCCTGCGGGACTTGGGGCTTACAGTATTGTCCATGAGGAGGAGAGGAACAAGAGAGGGACAAGAAAGGGACTGAGCAGGGAAGAGCTCTGGGGCCGGTTCAGGTGCCAGGTATGTTTGTTTTAGATTTAGCATTTAGCAGACGCTTCTACTCACCAGAACTCACAAGTATATCTCCTTTCTAAACAAGCGACTAAGAGCATAATCTAGAGCTAAAGTCAAAGTGCAATCGTAGCAAACAATAATCCAAAAGGTGCTTAAGAGGGATGATCCTGTTAATACTAGATGCCTATTAAGTGGTTTGAATATGGACACAAGTTTCAGTTTAATAATCTGTTGCTGTTATGGTTAGGTGATGGATCCATATTTCGATGGCCTGCTGGAGAGCCTTGAGAGGAGGTTCCAGAATCTGGACCTTTTAGGGGCCTTCCATGTGCTGAGCCCTCAGGCAGCAACTGGAGATGAGGCCATTTACGTAGCCAATTTGCAGCTCCTTGCCGGCAAATTTCTACAGGCTGACTGTAATGAGGTGCTGCAGGAATGGTCCTCTTTTAAACAGCAGCTGATAGTTGGGCCATTCAAGGTATCATAATGAATTACAGTAACATTCCTTTTCAGGAGTTCTATAGCCTGGATTGATGTTCATGTTGTGTTTCATGTGTCTCAGGACTTGGATCAGCAGCAGGTGATGCAGGAACTGGCATCAGAGGTGGGTGAATGGGGGCTGCTTTACCCATCTCTGAGCAAGCTGGCTGCCATTGGCCTGACCATCCCAGTTTCCAGTGTAAACTGTGAGAGGGATTTCTCAACATTGAACCGGGTAGGATACTTGAACAAGTGATATCATTATTTGACTTTATTCAAATCTCAACCCCATGGGCTCCACATCCACTTGTCTGTTGATTATTATGTTTGTATTTACAGGTGAAGACTGACTTGAGAAATCGCTTGCAGGGGGAACACCTTGCCACCTGTATGCGATTGAGCATCAATGGCCCCCCAACCAGACTTTCCCTTTAGGAGAGCCTTAGAGCTATTCTTTAAGACCCCCAGAAAAATAAAGTGCTTTCAGGCAGGATGCCAACTGTGCCATCATCACTAAATCGAATCAAGTCAAGTCATTTTATGTATAGAGCATAACAAAAACATATATGGATCAAGAAACAAGGCAGGACAAATGATATATGAGAGAAAAACTAAGGAAGTAAACCCCTTGGCAGAACCCAAGATATTCAAGTCACTGGGGCAGTGGAACGAAGTGGAGACATTTGGCACATTCATTACTACTGTAGGTGCCATGCTCTTTTGACACCTGATATTAAACTAAAAAATTGCCAGATGAAAGTGATGTAAATGAACAACAAAAATAAAATAAGTTACATATATGTGTTATTGGCTATGGTAGGTTATTGGTATGTTAAATTATTTGATTATTAAAATGTAAAACGATCTTTTTCATATGGGTGTTTAGAGTTAGATCTAGTCTCTAGTCATTGTGTGCTCAAAGTGCACCAGATTGAAGCATTATATATTAAAATGTAAAAAATTATCTTCCCGGGGGGGCATACCCCCGGACCCCCCTAGAGGCTGTGATGTCCAACCACCAATTATAAAATGTTCATACAATACTGAATACATTTGAAGCCTTTAATGATGTATGTGTCTTTCTTGTGCTGGCAGACACATAGAAACACAATGACGGGGCGCACTTCGCACGCGCACACACACTTTTCACATTTTGCTGGGCCCGCGTGCCTTAGCACCGCTGCTATGACTCCATCCTAGGGGAAACACTGAAAGGAGTGCCTTGAAAATATGTGTTTACATAAATTGTGATCAAAACGTTTGAGACCCACTGAGAGAACTTAGACTAAAGTGAACTATCTAAACACTCAGAGTCCTTACCTCACTGAGCTGTAGTCATCAGCCTCTCAGTCTGACTGGAGAGGACTCTCCCTCCACATTATTGTAGAAACATCTTCTTTTTATATCCGTTAGAGCAGCTAGCACCAGATTCTAATAACAACAGCGCCGGAACCGGTGCACCCTCCCTCACTCCCACGCTCACTCGCATTTTGGCTGTGAGCTGCGGGCGCCAGATAAGCCAACATCCCCCATTTTCATCACTTACAGCGCCCATTGTACAGTAGGCTACAGGGCAAATGAAACGTGTAACCGGGGTGAAAAGGGTGTTACATTGACTTAATTATGAATATTGTTACATCAAGGCCGAAAATTAGGATGAGCCCCAACGGTCAAAAATGTTCGTTTCCCTCCCAGAGCTGCCAGCGCAGCGCCTCCCCAGATCTGGCGCCCTAGGCGAACATCTATAACGCCAGTGCTATGGGCCGGCCCTGAGTTCATATGCAACTCGCAAATATCTTTCTCTCTCTCCTCTCTTCTCTCTCCTCTCTCCACTCTTCTCTCTTTTCTCTTCTCCCTTCTCTCTTCTCTCTCTCCCTCTCTCTCTCTCAATGTTGGTACGCAAATGCGCCATTTTTCAAATGACCCGGTGCTCTTTTTTTGGCGGAGGTGCGCATGCGCACCTGCGCACCAGTTATGTGCAGCCCTGGCTATAACCTCCTAGGTTAACTGGTGTTTTTCTCCCTGCAGGGGTGTCTGACTTTTCTGTTTTGCCCTCTCTTAAAATGCTTCTTAGGTACCAAAGCTGAGGGGTTGAGCTAGATGCTACAGATGTAATTGCAGGTTGTATGAACATTTAAAGGTTAACTTTGTTTTGTCTGATGTCGTATGTCTGATTTTGTGCCTCAGGTTGGAGGATCCTAGTGGGTCCTCCTTTTTAAGGGAGGGGGTGTGACGACCCCTCCCCCCTTCTGCCTGTCTGTGCTCCCTGCCTTGCTGTCCTCTGGCAGGTACTGGGAGTGTCATCCTGTTTGTGCCCGTCTAGAGGCGGAGCCTCAAGAAGGCATAAGGCTGGCCCAGCTGGAATGTTCATTCTCTGATTCTGATCCTGGCCTGCTGCAGAAACCTCAGCCTTTCACCTGTGTTTGGTTTGATGCACCATCCAACATGCCTACAGCACACTTCCACACACTGCTGACACTACTGACAGTCTTATTCTTACATACACAATTACTCGGAGGTATTTTATGTTAAACATCTGATTGGCATTTAACTCTCTGTGGCCTCCCTCTTTGTTTCCAGCCTTAAGTAAGGTTGTAACAGTATGATGACAGTGACTTTAAACTACCAGAAAAACATTGTGTAGAAATTGCGGACATTTACCATCAGCATGAGGCAGTGGCGAGCCGTCAGGGCCCTCTAGGCCCTCTGTGAGGGCCTAAGATATTCTAAAAAATTATATTTGAAAACATTAAAAAAAAACGTTTTTTTTTAAATATTTTTTTGTTGTTACATTTTTGAAACAAGGCGCATTTGCGCACCAACATAGAGAGAGAGAGAGAGAGAGAGAGAGAGAGAGAGAGAGAGAGAGAGAGAGAGAGAGAGAGAGAGAGAGAGAGAGAGAGAGAGAGAGAGAGAGAGAGAGAGAGAGAGAGAGAGAGAGAGAGAGAGAGAAAGAGAAAGAGAAAGAGAGAAAAAAGAGAAGAGAGAGATAGAGAAGAGAGAGAGAGAGAGATATTTGCGAGTTGCATAAGAACTGGTAAGATAGCAGGGTTTCCCACACATAGACTTTACTGGGGCGGGCCGCCCAGGTATATTAACGGCCGCCAAAGTATAATTCGCAAGCTATTTAGGTTTAATTGTTTTAATCCGTCCACAAGCACGACGGCATCTGCGATCCCTCGCTCTAACCCTCGCTATCGCGTGAAGGGTCTGCTTTATGCGCTCCGCACAGTAACCCTGCTGCGTGCTCACTAGCGCACCCCCGTTCATAAAGTCAAGTACCCCTCAAAAGGTCCGGTTTATTTCATTTTAAGGATGCGCACCAAGCAACATCTCCAGGTGCTCCTTTGAGAACCAGGGCAAAAAAGTTATGTGCACCCCTGACTATTACCATCAGGTAAAGGTAACAAAAAACATTTAATGAACAACCATGAGGAAAACATCATGAATCACTTACTTGCAAAGCTGTGTTTATGCCATACACAACTGCAGGCAGGTGGATGTCCCAGTCATTGTGATTATTGTAGACATATTTTCTAAGAGCCCGTTTTACATTTTGATTTGTTCGTTCATCCTAAACATTGAAAAATTGTTCAGAATAATATTTAATTATATTTTTCTTACAAAAGTCTGAAGACATGTACGAATTACAGTCAAAAACTTGACAGCCGGATAAAGACAATTGAAGAACTTCTTGCTCAGAATGACTCTTAGCTGGCTAAGCACACACTGCTGGTCATGCCAACTTCTCTCATCACAAACTGGACCAAGGAGTTTGCCAAATGGACTCCTGGCATGAGGGTGAAGGAGTTTCACGGATCGAGCAAGGAGAGGACCATGAATTTGGAGAAAGTTCAGAGGTGAAGTGGTGTTATCATCAGCACGTACACTATGCTTATGTATAACTGGCAGCAATTGTCATCTTACAATGGCAAAGATTTCACATGGGACTACATGATCTTAGATGAGGCACACAAGATAAAATCCTCAACTACCAAAACAGCCAAAAGTGCCTACGCCATTCCTTCAAAAAACAGAGTTCTCCTAACTGGCACACCAGTCCAAAACAACCTCAAGGTTCAAGGTTCTTTATTGTCAAACTAACATAGCTACAGAGTAATTATGTCGTTGAAAATCTTAGGTCACAGGCTTCTCCAACAATGCAACACAATAATACAGATAAGCAGACAATATTAAGTGGAATAGTGCAATACGAGTCTATATACAAGTTATTGGAATGATGTATTAGATAATAGATAAATAGTTACCTGAAGGAATTGTGGGCTCTCTTTGACTCTTAGGCACAGCTAAAACCTTCAAAAAGGAGTACGAGAACCCAATCACCCGGGCCAGAGAGAAGGACACCACTCCAGGGGAAAAGGCCCTCGGGTCTCGAATGTCTGAGAACCTCATAGCCATAATCAAACCCTACTTCCTCCGCAGGACAAAAGCAGAAGTGCAGAAAAACAATAAGAAAGGCCAACTTCATTGTAAAGAGGAATATTCAGAGACCAAGGACGGCAAAGTCCAAAATATTCCAAAAGACTCTGGCGCAGTCATGCCAACACTGACTAGAAAGAACGACTTAATTGTCTGGACTTACCTTAGTCCTGTTCAGGAAGATAATTACAGGCAGTTCCTTTCACTTGACCACATCAAGGAGCAGCTCACAACCAGATCACCTCTAACTGAACTGAACATAATGAAAAAGTTGTGCGACCATCCAAGACTGCTCTCTGCTGCAGCCATAGCCAAGTTTATGGGATTAGTTTTGTATCATAAAGATAAAGCAACACTTTTTCAGAATAAAGCAAAACTATGAGTTTAAAAGAAAAAAAACTGAGTCAAGCAAAATAAAATAAATTTCAAAAATAAAACTATAAGTTGCAAACAAATCATTTGTGTAATCATGTAAACTATAAGTCTTTTTTCTTTGTTTTAACATAGGTTTTTGTTTGCAGTTCTTGTTTCTTCTTTCTCAATGATCAGACTTTTGGTCTCGCTTCAGCACTCTTTTGCGCTCCCTCATTTTTTGTTTGAGATTCTGACACAAACCTCCCAGGTGGGCGGGACTTTCAGGGGTGCGTCCCCATTGGCTACTCAGTTTTTGAGTGACAGCCCAGTCCTCCAGCGATTGTACAGTGCAGGCAGCTGCGGTGCGGTAGCTAGCTGAGCGTGGACAGAAGACCCCCAGAAGAACCAGCATTTCAATTATTATAATACTACAAGTGAAAATATATGTAAGTATTGATCATGTGTGTTGTTTGTGCTATACGGTCTGTTTCTTTATTGTGTTAAGTGAGAAGTAAAGCTGTGCTATGAAAGTTAGCTTGTGCTACCTTTAGATCCATAACAATGCAAGCTAAGTAGCCTAACAGTTAGCTACATAGCTAGCAGTGAGTGAGCGTTCAGACACCGGCGCACACACTCAAACAGACTCGTGTGCCTGACTCTACCAACAGGTTTTCATGATTCTGTTTAGATATGCAAGTATAAGCCATGATAGCTTATTTTATTAACACGCTAATTTGATATAAAAATCAATGGAGGCTGAGTTAACTTTGTAGGAAAACCTACCGTCCATGAGCTGTGTTTTATTTGTTAACTTCATATTTTTCATTTCCTAAAACATTTATTTTCCTCTCATATTAACAGTGTGGATCATTGAGACAGCGTGGCATCCAGAGTCTTATCCCGTTTTCCCACTTCCTCTGAGGGGACAGCACGGAGGGGGGGCATGAAGAAAGACCTGCACCAGCTTCATCCACGCTGGCGTTACTGTTATCACTGGCTCAGTGTCATTTCATTTGACCAAATGTCTTTACATATACATTTAATAGATTTTATTATTATCCACCTTTTTGTTTTATGTCCTTTTATTTAAAACATTCTTTGAGACTTCATCTTCTGGTTCAAATTTCAATAAATGTAATTTGTATAATCACTCTTTTGTCTTTATTCTACATGAAAATGTTAGAGATTCCATTCAAATCTGTTGATTATTAATATCTTCCTCAGGCTAGGAAAAGTATGTCGAATTTTTAATGCTAAATGTATATAATTTTCTCACAGGATATAGAATGAAACAACACCGGTGTTATCCATTGTGTATGAATGCTTCAGCTCTTCAGACCAACATAGTAAGATGTGAGCATGTTCCTAATTGTGTTGGTATGCAGCCTAGGTCTGTTCTGTTTAATAAAGCAAATCTGCCACTTTTATATTGCAGAATTTGTTCAATTAAAGCAGTCTTTAATTGTTTGTCCTAAACATAGCAATATATGCTTTGAAATGTAACATGTCTTTGAAAAATAATAGTATACAGTTTATATTGTGTATCACCTTTAGCTTAAAAATACATAGATGTGTTTTTTTAATCTATAAAATAAATAGACAGACACTTTATCAATCCCAAATTGGGAAATAATTTAACAGCAGCAGTGTGTTCAGGTATTAAAATATTTAAAGTTGGAATAAAGTATGAACTACACATCACAAGTATAATGCACTGCAATCCATAAGATAAGTCCGATATGTTCATGAAAACGCCCCAGGAGACACCGACACTAACGTGGCCGAGTGGACTCCGGAGTTTGCTGCATGAGTTGCACTGTATGATCTGTGGTGTAGTGGGCTGTCACTCAAAAGCTGAGTAGCCAATGGGGACACACCCCTGAAAGTCCCGCCCACCTGGGATGTTTGTGTCAAAATCTCAAACAAAAAATGAGGGAGCGCAAACGAGAGAGCTGCAGCGAGAGCAAAAGTCTGATCATTGAGAAAGAAGACACAAGAACTGCAAACAAAAACCTATGTTAAAACAAAGAAATAATACTTATAGTTTACATGATTACACAAATGATTTGTTTGCAACTTATAGTTTTATTTTTGAAATTTATTTTATTTTGCTTGACTTAGTTTTTTTTCTTCTTTTAAACTCATAGTTTTGCTTTATTCTGAGAAAGTGTTGGTTTATCTTTATGATACAAAACTAATCCCATACCAGTTAGGCTTAGAAGAAAGTAAAGCTCAAGGTCTCTGGAAAGTATACACAGAGTTCTAAATAATACAATTAACAGATATACATTTATCCAAGGTGGCAAACCGGTTTTTCTTTGTAAATTAATATATACAAATATAACCATTAATTTACACTTACAAAACAAACAATACAATTTATAGTTACAAAACACAAAAAGAATACCCACATACCTGTGCAAAACAGAATATAATTAAAGCAGGAAATGGCTTCATCAGCTTTCTAACTTCACACCTTCAGTGGAAGAAAACACCCACATGTTAGGTTAGCATAGCATAGCTAAACTTTAGAAAGCTCACAAACACTGTTTGAAGCGCTACACATATAAACTACAGTTACATACGGCAAAATATAGACATTAACTGCAAACAAGTTTGGATTGTGTGAAGTGTAACATTAAACAATCTATTAACATATCAAATACAACATTTATGACACCCCTGTTCCACTTACTCCTCCTCAGGAGGGCCTGAAGCTAATTGAGGAAAGTAGCGCGAGTCTGCAGAAATTTGCCGGTGCCAAGAGTACCAAAATAAAACGTACTTTTCAAAATAAAAGCATCTAAAAAATAAAGTGACAGTGACAAGTTTTACAAAGAAATTATGGACAAAAATGATTTTACTGAAATATAAACAAGTGAAGTTATACATCGGTTACATCTGCTCATTACAGGAAAGTGCTCGACATCATCGAGCACATCCTGGGCAACAGAGAATTCAAAGTATTGAAATTGGATGGCACAATAATTCAGCTTGCAGAGAGAGCGGATAATCACTAGGTTCCAGACAGACAAAAGCTACTCTGTCTTCCTCCTGAAGGCCATTCTTAAGTATTTGAGTGAAACAGGATTGATTGGAAGAATTTAAAACAACGTAAATACAGTGGTATAATTGCAAGATTTTGAGGCATCTGAGGGAATTGAGGGTGTTGAGGCTTCTGAGGCATCTGAGGCATCTCAGGGTTTTGGGGCATCTGAGGGTATTGAGGGTGTTGGGGCATCTGAGGGAATTGAGGGAATTGAGGCTTCTCAGGCATCTGAGGGAATTGAGGGTTTTGAGGCATCTGAGGCATCTCAGGGTTTGGGGGCTTCTGAGGGTGTTGGGGCATCTGAGGGTGTTGGGGCATCTGAGGGTGTTGGGGCATCTGAGGGTGTTGGGGGTTTTGAGGCATCTGAGGCATCTCAGGGTGTTGGGGCATCTGAGGGTGTTGGGGCATCTCAGGGTATTGGGGCATCTCAGGGTATTGGGGCATCTCAGGGTATTGGGGCATCTCAGGGTATTGGGGCATCTCAGGGTATTGGGGCATCTCAGGGTATTGGGGCATCTCAGGGTATTGGGAGTATTGGGGCATCTGAGGGTGTTGGGGCATCTGAGGGAATTGAGGGTGTTGAGGCTTCTGAGGGAATTGAGGGTGTTGAGGCATCTGAGGGAATTGAGGGTGTTGAGGCATCTGAGGGAATTGATGCTTCTGAGGCATCTGAGGCATCTCAGGGTGTTGGGGCATCTGAGGGTGTTGGGGCATCTGAGGGTGTTGGGGCATCTGAGGGTGTTGGGGCATCTGAGGGTGTTGGGAGTATTGGGGCATCTGAGGGTGTTGGGGCATCTGAGGGAATTGAGGGTGTTGAGGCTTCTGAGGCATCTGAGGGAATTGAGGCATCTGAGGCATCTCAGGGTTTTGGGGCATCTGAGGGTGTTGGGGCATCTGAGGGTGTTGGGGCATCTGAGGGTGTTGGGGCATCTGAGGGTGTTGGGGCATCTGAGGGTGTTGGGGGTTTTGAGGCATCCGAGGGTGTTGGGGCATCTGAGGATGTTGGGGGTTTTGAGGCATCTGAGGCATCTCAGGGTGTTGGGGCTTCTGAGGGTGTGGGGGCCTCTGAGGGTGTGGGGGCCTCTGAGGGTGTTGGGGCCTCTGAGGGTGTTGGGGCCTCTGAGGGTGTTGGGGTTTTTGAGGCATCTCGGGTTTTTGAGGCATCTCAGGGTTTTGAGGCATCTCAGGGTTTTGAGGCATCTGAGGCATCTCAGGGTTTTGAGGCATCTGAGGCATCTCAGGGTTTTGAGGCATCTGAGGCATCTGAGAGTGTTGAGGCATCTCAGGGTTTTGGGGCATCTGAGAGTGTTGAGGCATCTCAGGGTTTTGGGGCATCTGAGAGTGTTGAGGCATCTCAGGGTTTTGGGGCATCTGAGAGTGTTGAGGCATCTCAGGGATTGGGGGCATTTGAGAGTGTTGAGGCATCTCGGGCATTTGAGAGTGTTGAGGCATCTCGGGCATCTGAGAATGTTTTGGCATCTCAGGGTGTGGGGGCATCTGAGGGTGTGGGGGCATCTGAGGGAATTGAGGGTGTTGGGGCATCTGAGGGAATTGAGGGTGTTGGGGCATCTGAGGGAATTGAGGGTGTTGGGGCATCTGAGGGAATTGAGGGTGTTGGGGCATCTGAGGGAATTGAGGGTGTTGGGGCATCTGAGGGAATTGAGGGTGTTGGGGCATCTGAGGGAATTGAGGGTGTTGGGGCATCTGAGGGAATTGAGGGTGTTGAGGCATCTGAGGTATCTCAGGGTTTTGGGGCATCTGAGGGTGTTGGGGCATCTGAGGGTGTTGGGGCATCTGAGGGTGTTGGGGCATCTGAGGGTGTTGGGGCATCTGAGGGTGTTGGGGCATCTGAGGGTGTTGGGGGTTTTGAGGCATCTCAGGGTTTTGAGGGTGTGGGGGCATCTGAGGGTGTGGGGGCGTGTGGGGGCATCTGAGGGTGTGGGGGCATCTGAGGGTGTGGGGGCATCTGAGGGTGTGGGGGGATCTGAGGGTATTGGGGCATCTGAGGGTATTGAGGCATCTGAGCTACAGGGGAATTGGGGGAAGTTGTTTTGGAAGCAGGAGGTGAGGCAGGAGGTGAGGCAGGAGGTGAGGCAGGTTTGGAACACCAGAGAGATACTGGAATTCCTTGCCAACGCATCGGGAGTACATAACTTCCACCCTTTGGGAGAAAAACATACAATTAGAAACAGCAAGGAATCACACAAACCTGTCAATGTTACAATCCGACTGTACAAGGCAAAAGATTAATCTCATGCTATATCTTCTGAATAGATCATCATGATGCAACATATTTGAATGTCGGTCCCCATCCAAAAAACATAGTTAATCAGTACATTTGAAAGCAAGCGAAAAACAACTGACATTTGAAAAGCTGAAAACACATTTTTGCTTGAGATCAATATGATGCAGATTAAACATTTTATTTAGTTGGCTCTCATTAAACCATTCATAACTATAACAATTCACAGCACTAGCCATCGTTTTTTTTTAAACTCACTTCCCCACTCTTTAAATCAGTTTCACATTACCTCTTGAACCATGTTGCAGCCATCATAGGGAACCAACATGACAAGTGCATGCGAGTTCCTCTGCATGCTGTTGCCACAGGTAGACGGGACCTGGGACAGAGGCATTGGAGGTGCATTTCCTGTGGGGTAAAAAGGTTCTGTGTTTATATCATTGGTAGAGATAAATCAAGTCTACATTTAGGATATTATGGCTATTGATTTACCTTGTTCTACTGAAAATTGTGATGCTCCTGATCCCACCGCTCTGAACTTCAACTGGCCCGAACCACACTGCAGTGAGGGCGACATGTTCTTCCATGATGAGTCTTTGGGACTGGCCACTTGTGTTGGGCTCATCCAGCCTGAAGGCGAATATAATACATATTTTTAAATAGTTTGTACTTTAAAGAGATGGAAAACAATTCAAGCAAAATAACAAACCCTTCAATACGTAATCAAAATATGTTTACCTGCAGAGTCTGCTTGATAAGCACCTTCATCCTCCTCATAAGCGTTTGAGGATGACTTCTTGGTCCCGTCTGTGACTTGAGAATCAAGTCCTGACCCTTTTTCAAAAGCTCTCCCGAAAACAATTGTCCCCTCTTGGAACCCATTTGTTGTATCGGCATCTTTTCTCCCTTCTCGTCTCTCCGTTTTCTTCAGACGATAACAGTCTATAGTTTGCGCAAAATAACACGTCAGAATAACAGCTGCAGCCAGGTAAACACCAGCGCCTTTTCTCTTGCGTCTCATCCTGTTGCACATGACTGCTGGTAATGTGAAGAGATAACTTTCTTTGCCGCAACTATTTGAGCATCAGCAGGTGCTGTGACAACCAATACTCCAGCTGTGATAGGTGCTCATAGGATTCCCATTCTGTAAAATCAAACTCACTGCGGGTGGAGAGCACTTGGCAACGAAGCATGAGACAGGGCTTTTAATACTGACACATATTACCACCAGGCAGCCAATCAACAAGGCAGGTGCAGCCTCAGCTAATGCTTGCACCTGTGTTCAATTAGCTTGCAACAGGTGGGCCTCGTTAAGACTTGTCTAACGTCTACAAAGTAAGACCTGTATATTGATCATGTAGATCGGGGGTGCCCAATACGTCGATCGCAAAGGTAGTGTGGGTAGATTGCATGGCATTGAAGCGCAAATGCGGCGCACCTTTATGCGCTTAAGAGGCGCTATTGGTGTAAGCGCTCCACAGTTTCAAATCCAATCCAACCCACTTTATTTGTATAGCACATAATAAAAACAGAGGGTTTACCAAAGTGCTTCACACCAAACATAACATTATAATAAAATATAATATTACAATAATAGATAAAAGGCACATATAAGAAAAGATAAAAGGATAAAAGGCACACATAATAATGAATACACGTTACAAAAAGGCTATGGACAGACAATAAAAGCATAACAATCAATAAAACAGACTGACTCGAAAGTGAGGGTGGGTCTTTAGGCGGGACTTAAAAGTTTGGAGGGTGGGCGACAATTTGAAATGGGGGGGCAGGTCGTTCCAGAGCCTGGGGGCTACCGCTGAGAAGGCTCGATCTCCCCATGTCTTTTTCTTGGTTTTAGGGACTACCAGCAGCAGCTGAAGCAAAATGAAGTCACAAGAATGACAGAGACATAACAATACAGTATTTATTTGGGCATGGCTAATATAATTGTTGATGGTCAAACATTTCATAGAAGTAACACAACTCTGATCACATTTCAGGGTTTCTCTTTGACTCTCCTTTCTTTTTGGAAAATATCTTTCAATATAAAAGTATTTTTACAATAAGCTTATTAACAATTACCATCTTGTTTACATAACAGTATACTAGATACAAGTCATATGATGTAATTAGGCCACTTATAAAATAGAAAAACATATTTTCTATAATGCTCCAATACTTTAAATGTAGATTAAAGGGTTGTGTGGATAAAAAACAAGAACAGCAGTACATCCAAAGACAATAGAAAGAAAACATGGAAATATACCAAGAATGTGTACACATCCTCAATTGCTAACCTTTTATATTTAGAAGATGTTCTCACCTCAAGTATTCTTAATAGAAGACATTCCCCATTGCTATTTTCCCCGACTTGACAGGAAAGGGGAAAACGCGAAAAATGAATTATTTCCCCCAAATCTTTATTCACGAAGCGGTATACAAGTTGTATTCAAGTATACAAACAACTTTGCACAAGCTTGAGAATGCAAAGTCCATTAAGTCCTTTCAGAGTTCAAATAAAAATATCCCCCGATTCTTGGTTCTTCATAATTTTGTATATCATACGGTTTGATTTAGATAAACCAATGAATGCAAGCGAAGAGTCTGACTATTTTGATTTGTTAATCTACATTGACCCACAATAATTACATGTATAACAATGCTTTCCCTTATTTAGAAGACAAAATATTTATCTTCACATCAAGGAAAGTCAATCAGACGGTAACGGGATGGTGAACATGCATCAGTATCCCAGCCTGACTTGGACCAGAGATGTCGTTTCATGGTTAGTTCCATAATTTGAAAGAAACAATACACAGGTGTTAAGGACACCCTGTAGGATAAAAGGTTTTGCTTCTATCATTGTTGACATTTCACTTGAATAGTTAAGGATCTCACCTGTCAAGTCATTTTTAGTTGTATGAAGGCTACTTTTATAATATAACATCTACATGTGTAGTTTGAACACTTATGACCTAGTGTTTGACCAAATATTTAGTAATGCTTGTTTACAAAACCAAAAAGAGACAAATGCTGAAGGTTCAATGTTTTGCAGAACTGCCCAAAGTTGTAAATGCTCCATTTCAGAGGTGGTGTATGTAATGAGTGAAGCCAGCGTCCCTCACACAGCATATGTTACGTATTTTAGGAAAGGACATGATGGAACTTTACCTTTGACTGAAATACGTTTTTAAAAAAACAACCATTTTAAAGCTTGTTCACACAAGGAAAGCTAGTGTGAACACAAAATGTTCCAATTCAAAACCTACTAAGAAATGGTTGAGCAATGATGCCACCATGTGGACACAAAGCCACACTATGACAACACTTCAAATGCCAAACATTAATTACATTTATAAATGTAGGCATTTAAAGTGTGCACTTTCAGTTAATCATTTGTCAGCACAATTTTTCCGTTTAAGTTAAATGTCATTTTCTCAATATCGACTGTTCACTCATTCACAAACCAAATTAGACTTCTTGAAGAGCCTGGAATAAAAAGCCTCTTGGGTAGTTGAAGGTTAACAAAAGCACAAACTATAAAGCGTCTCTGTTCAAAACTTTTATTAGAACTGTTTAAGTAAGGTAGCGTGGAGGAGGAAAAGGAGGCAGCATTGGTATGGGCAAGTGAACATGGGGATGAAAAGGAGAATGGGGTGCCGGAGTGGGCGGGGGATCTGGTTTCACAGTGTTAGCTGGAGTGGTTGGATATTGGGGATAGGGAGAGGTCATAGGGTAAAGATGATAGTAAGGCATAGATGGTGGAAGCTGCGATGAGGGATTTTTAGCCTTTGGTTTAGTTGTAGTTGGTGTTGTCGCCGCAGTAGGTTTTGTAGCTAGATATTTGGGAGGATAAAGAGGATTAAAGGGAGGATACATCAGCATATATTGTGGAAACGGCATCTGAGCGTATTGAGGCATCTGAGGGTTTCGAGGCATCTGAGGGTTTCGAGGCATCTGAGGGTTTCGAGGCATCTGAGGCAGTGCAGGAATTTGAGTCGCCTTTGCAGTTGTAGGCTGTTTGGTCGTTGCTGTTGTTGTCTCCGGCATCTTAGGGTATTGACGCATCAGATGGTATTGAGGCATTAGAGCATATTGAGGCATCAGAGCGTATTGAGGCATCAGAGCGTAGTGAGGAATCTGAGGCAGTGCAGGAATTTGCGTCGCCTTTGCAGTTGTAGGCAGTGTGGTCGTTGCCTCGGGCATCTTAGGGTTTTGAGGCATCTGAGGGTTTTTAGGAATCTCAGGGTATTGAGGCTTCTGAGGATATTGAGAGTATTGGGGCATCTGAGGGTGTTGGGGCATCTGAGGGTGTTGGGGCATCTGAGGGTGTTGGGGCATCTGAGGGAATTGAGGGTGTTGAGGCTTCTGAGGCATCTGAGGGTTTTTAGGAATCTCAGGGTATTGAGGCTTCTGAGGGTATTGAGAGTGTTGGGGCATCTGAGGGCGTTGGGGCATCTGAGGGATCTCTGGGTGTTGGGGCATCTGAGGGATCTCTGGGTGTTGGGGCATCTGAGGGTGTTGGGGCATCTGAGGGTGTTGGGGCATCTGAGGGTGTTGGGGCATCTGAGGGTATTGAGGGTGTTGAGGCATCTGATGGTGTTGGGGCATCGGAGGCTTCTGAGGCATCTCAGGGTGTTGGGGCTTCTCAGGAATCTGAGGCATCTCAGAGTATTGAGGGTGTTGGGGCATCTGAGGGTGTTGGGGCATCTGAGGGTGTTGGGGCATCTGAGGGTGTTGGGGCATCTGAGGGTGTTGGGGCATCTGAGGGTGTTGGGGCATCTGGGGCATCTGAGAGTATTGAGGGTGTTGGGGCATCTGAGGCTTCTGAGGCATCTCAGGGTGTTGGGGCATCTGAGGCTTCTGGGGCATCTCAGGGTGTTGGGGCATCTGAGGCTTCTGGGGCATCTCAGGGTGTTGGGGCATCTCAGGGTGTTGGGGCATCTCAGAGTATTGCGGGTGTTGGGGCATCTCAGGGTGTTGGGGCATCTCAGGGTATTGAGGGTTTTGAGGCTTCTGAGGCATCTGAGGCATCTCAGAGTATTGAGGGTGTTGGGGCATCTGAGGGTGTTGGGGCATCTGAGGGTGTTGGGGCATCTGAGGGTGTTGGGGCATCTCAGGGTATTGCGGGTGTTGGGGCATCTGAGGGTGTTGGGGCATCTCAGAGTATTGAGGCTTCTGAGGCTTCTGAGGCATCTCAGAGTATTGAGGGTGTTGGGGCATCTGAGGGATCTCCGGGTGTTGGGGCATCTGAGGGATCTCCGGGTGTTGGGGCATCTGAGGGATCTCCGGGTGTTGGGGCATCTGAGGGATCTCCGGGTGTTGGGGCATCTGAGGGTGTTGGGGCATCTGAGGGTGTTGGGGCATCTGAGGGTGTTGGGGCATCTGAGGGTGTTGGGGCATCTGAGGGTGTTGGGGCATCTGAGGGTGTTGGGGCATCTGAGGGTGTTGGGGCATCTGAGGGTGTTGGGGCATCTGAGGGTGTTGGGGCATCTGAGGGTGTTGGGGCATCTGAGGGTGTTGGGGCATCTGAGGCATCTCAGAGTATTGAGGGTGTTGAGGCATCTGATGGTGTTGGGGCATCGGAGGCTTCTGAGGCATCTCAGGGTGTTGGGGCTTCTCAGGAATCTGAGGCATCTCAGAGTATTGAGGGTGTTGGGGCATCTGAGGGTGTTGGGGCATCTGAGGGTGTTGGGGCATCTGAGGGTGTTGGGGCATCTGAGGCATCTCAGAGTATTGCGGGTGTTGGGGCATCTGAGGGTGTTGGGGCATCTGAGGCATCTCAGAGTATTGCGGGTGTTGGGGCATCTGAGGGTGTTGGGGCATCTGAGGCTTCTGAGGCATCTCAGAGTATTGAGGCATCTCAGGGTGTTGGGGCATCTCAGGGTGTTGGGGCATCTCAGGGTGTTGGGGCATCTCAGGGTGTTGGGGCATCTCAGGGTGTTGGGGCATCTCAGGGTGTTGGGGCATCTCAGGGTGTTGGGGCATCTCAGGGTGTTGGGGCATCTGAGGGTGTTGGGGCATCTGAGGGTGTTGGGGCATCTGAGGGTGTTGGGGCATCTGAGGGTGTTGAGGGTGTTGGGGCATCTGAGGGTGTTGAGGGTGTTGGGGCATCTGAGGGTGTTGAGGGTGTTGGGGCATCTGAGGGTGTTGAGGGTGTTGGGGCATCTGAGGGTGTTGAGGGTGTTGGGGCATCTGAGGGTGTTGAGGGTGTTGGGGCATCTGAGGGTGTTGAGGGTGTTGGGGCATCTGAGGGTGTTGAGGGTGTTGGGGCATCTGAGGGTGTTGAGGGTGTTGGGGCATCTGAGGGTGTTGAGGGTGTTGGGGCATCTGAGGGTGTTGAGGGTGTTGGGGCATCTGAGGGTGTTGAGGGTGTTGGGGCATCTGAGGGTGTTGAGGGTGTTGGGGCATCTGAGGGTGTTGAGGGTGTTGAGGGTGTTGAGGGTGTTGAGGGTGTTGGGGCATCTGAGGCATCTCAGGGTTTTGAGGGTGTTTGGGCTTCTGAGGCATCTCAGGGTTTTGAGGGTGTTTGGGCTTCTGAGGGTGTTGGGGCATCAGAGCGTAGTGAGGCATCTGAGGCAGTGCAGGAATTTGAGTCGCCTTTGCAGTTGTAGGCAGTGTGGTCGTTGCCTCGAACATCTGAGGGGTTTTAGGCATCTGAGGGTATTGAGGGTGTTGGGGCATCTGAGGGTGTTGGGGCATCTGAGGGTGTTGGGGCATCTGAGGGTGTTGGGGGTGTTGGGGCTTCTGGGGGTGTTGGGGCTTCTGGGGGTGTTGGGGCTTCTGGGGGTGTTGGGGCTTCTGGGGGTGTTGGGGCTTCTGGGGGTGTTGGGGCTTCTGGGGGTGTTGGGGCTTCTGGGGGTGTTGGGGCTTCTGGGGGTGTTGGGGCTTCTGGGGCATCTCAGGGTGTTGGGGCATCTGAGGGTTTTGAGGCTTCTGAGCTACAGGGGAATTGGGGGAAGTTGTTTTGGAAGCAGGAGGTGAGGCAGGAGGTGCGGCAGGAGGTGAGGCAGGAGGTGAGGCAGGTTTGGAACACCAGAGAGATAATGGAATTCCTTGCCAACGCATCGGGAGTACATAACTTCCACCCTTTGGGAGAAAAACATACAATCAGAAACAGCAAGGAATCACACAAACCTGTCAATGTTACAATCCGACTGTACAAGGCAAAGATTAATCTCATGCTATATCTTCTGAATAGATCATCATGATGCAACATATTTGATTGTCGGTCCCCATCCAAAAAACATAGTTAATCAGTACATTTGAAAGCAAGCGAAAAACAACTCCCATTTGAAAAGCTGAAAACACATTTTTACTTGAGATCAATATGATGCAGATTAAACATTTTATTTGTTTGGCTCTCGTTAAACCATTCATAACTATAACAATTCACAGCACTAGCCATCGTTTTTTTTTTAAACTCACTTCCTCACTCTTTAAATCAGTTTCACATTACCTCTTGAACAATGTTGCAGCCATCATAGGGAACCAACATGACCAGTGCATGTGAGTTCCTCTGCATGCTGTAGCCACAGGTAGACGGGACCTGGGACAGAGGCATTGGAGGTGCATTTCCTGTGGGGTAAAAAGGTTCAGTGTTTATATCATTGGTAGAGATAAATCAAGTCTACATTTAGGATATTATGGCTATTGATTTACCTTGTTCTACTGAAAATTGTGATGCTCCTGATCCCACCGCTCTGAACTTCAACTGGCCCGAACCACACTGCAGTGAGGGCGACATGCTCTTCCATGATGAGTCTTTGGGACTGGCCACTTGTGTTGGGCTCATCCAGCCTGAAGGCGAATATAATATATATATTTTTTTCAATAGTTTGTACTTTAAAGAGATGCAAAACAATTCAAGCAAAATAACAAACCCTTCAATACGTAATCAAAATATGTTTACCTGCAGCGTCTGCTTGATAATCACCTTCATCCTCCTCATAAGCGTTTGAGGATGACTTCTTGGTCCCGTCTGTGACTTGAGAATCAAGTCCTGACCCTTTTTCAAAAGCTCTCCCGAAAACAATTGTCCCCTCTTGGAACCCATTTGTTGCATCGGCATCTTTTCTCCCTTCTCGTCTCTCTGTTTTCTTCAGACGATAACAGTCTATAGTTTGAGCAAAATAACACGTCAGAATAACAGCTGCAGCCAGGTAAACACCAGCGCCTTTTCTCTTGCGTCTCATCCTGTTGCACATGACTGCTGGTAATGTGAAGAGATAACTTTCTTTGCCGCAACTATTTGAGCATCAGCAGGTGCTGTGACAACCAATACAGCTGTGATAGGTGCTCATAGGATTCCCATTCTGTAAAATTAAACTCACTGCGGGTGGAGAGCACTTGGCAATGAATCATGAGACAGGGCTTTTAATACTGACACATATTACCACCAGGCAGCCAATCAACAAGGCAGGTGCAGCCTCAGCTAATGCTTGCACCTGTGTTCAATTAGCTTGCAACAGGTGGGCCTCGTTAAGACTTGTCTAACGTCTACAAAGTAAGCCCTGTATATTGATCATGTAGATCGGGGGTGCCCAATACGTCGATCGCAAAGGTAGTGTGGGTAGATTGCATGGCATTGAAGCGCAAATGCGGCGCACCTTTATGCGCTTAAGAGGCGCTATTGGTGTAAGCGCTCCACAGTTTCAAATCCAATCCAACCCACTTTATTTGTATAGCACATATTAAAAACAGAGGGTTTACCAAAGTGCTTCACACCAAACATAACATTATAATAAAATATAATATTACAATAATAGATAAAAGGCACATATAAGAAAAGATAAAAGGATAAAAGGCACACATAATAATGAATACACGTTACAAAAAGGCTATGGACAGACAATAAAAGCATAACAATCAATAAAACAGACTGACTCGAAAGTGAGGGTGGGTCTTTAGGCGGGACTTAAAAGTTTGGAGGGTGGGCGACAATTTGAAATGGGGGGGCAGGTCGTTCCAGAGCCTGGGGGCTACCGCTGAGAAGGCTCGATCTCCCCTGGTCTTTTTCTTGGTTTTAGGGACTACCAGCAGCAGCTGAAGCAAAATGAAGTCACAAGAATGACAGAGACATAACAATACAGTATTTATTTGGGCATGGCTAATATAATTGTTGATGGTCAAACATTTCATAGAAGTAACACAACTTTGCTCACATTTCAGGGTTTCTCTTTGACTCTCCTTTCTCTTTGGAAAATATCTTTCAATATAAAAGTATTTTTACAATAAGCTTATTAACAATTACCATCTTGTTTACATAACAGTATACTAGATACAAGTCATATGATGTAATTAGGCCACTTATAAAATAGAAAAACATATTTTCTATAATGCTCCAATACTTTAAATGTAGATTAAAGGGTTGTGTGGATAAAAAACAAGAACAGCAGTACATCCAAAGACAATAGAAAGAAAACATGGAAATATACCAAGAATGTGTACACATCCTCAATTGCTAACCTATTATATTTAACAGATGTTCTCACCTCAAGTATTCTTAATATAAGACATTCCCCATTGCTATTTCCCCCGACTTGACAGGAAAGGGGAAAACGCGAAAAATGAATTATTTCCCCCAAATCTTTATTCACGAAGCGGTATACAAGTTGTATTCAAGTATACAAACAACTTTGCACAAGCTTGAGAATGCAAAGTCCATTAAGTCCTTTCAGAGTTCAAATAAAAATATCCCCCGATTCTTGGTTCTTCATAATTTTGTATATCATACGGTTTGATTTCGATAACAAACCAATGAATGCAAGCGAAGAGTCTGACTATTTTTGATTTGTTAATCTACATTGACCCACAATAATTATATGTATAACAATGCTTTCCCTTATTTAGAAGACAAAATATTTATCTTCACATTAAGGAAAGTCAATCAGACGGTAACGGGATGGTGAACATGCATCAGTATCCCAGCCTGACTTGGACCAGAGATGTCGTTTCATGGTCAGATCCATAATTTGAAAGAAACAATACACAGGTGTTAAGGACACCCTGTATGATAAAAGGTTTTGCTTCCATCATTGTTGACATTTCACTTGAATAGTTAAGGATCTCACCTGTTAAGTCATTTTTAGTTGTATGAAGGCTACTTTTATAATATAACATCTACATGTGTAGTTTGAACACTTATGACCTAGCGTTTGACCAAATATTTAGTAATGCTTGTTTACAAAACCAAAAAGAGACAAATGCTGAAGGTTCAATGTTTTGCAGAACTGCCCAAAGTTGTAAATGCTCCATTTCAGAGTTGGTGTATGTAATGAGTGAAGCCAGCGTCCCTCACATAGCATATGTTACGTATTTTAGGAAATGACATGATGGAACTTTACCTTTGACTGAAATACATTTTCAAAAAAACAACCATTTTAAAGCTTGTTCACACAAGGAAAGCTAGTGTGAACACAAAATGTTCCAATTCAAAACCTACTAAGAAATGGTTGAGCAATGATGCCACCATGTGGACACAAAGCCACACTATGACAACACTTCAAATGCCAAACATTAATTACATTTATAAATGTAGGAATTTAAAGTGTGCACTTTCAGTTAATTATTTGTCAGCACAATTTTTCTGTTTAAATTAAATGTCATTTTCTCAATATCGACTGTTCACTCATTCACAAACCAAATGAGACTTCTTGAAGAGCCTGGAATAAAAAGCCTCTTGGGTAGTTGAAGGTTAACAAAAGCACAAACTATAAAGCGTCTCTGTTCAAAACTTTTATTAGAACTGTTTAAGTAAGGTAGCTTGGAGGAGGAAAAGGAGGCAGCATTGGTATGGGCAAGTGAACATGGGGATGAAAAGGAGAATGGGGTGCCGGAGTGGGCGGGGGATCTGGTTTCACAGTGTTAGCTGGAGTGGCTGGATATTGGGGATAGGGAGGGGTCATAGGGTAAAGATGATAGTAAGGCATTGATGGTGGAAGCTGCGATGAGGGATTTTTAGCCTTTGGTTTAGTTGTAGTTGGTGTTGTCGCCGCAGTAGGTTTTGGCTTTGTAGCTAGATATTTGGGAGGATAAAGAGGATAAAGAGGATTAAAGGGAGGATACATCGGCATATATTGTGGAAACGGCATCGGAGCGTTTTGAGGCATCCGAGGGTTCAGAGGGTTTTGAGGCATCTGAGGGTTTTGAGGCTTCTCAGGGTTTTGAGGCTATTGAGGCCTCTGAGGCTATTGAGGCCTCTGAGGGTATTGAGGCATCTGAGGTACAGGGGAATGGGGGAAAGTCGTTTGGAAGCAGGAGGTGCGGCAGGTTTGGAACACCAGAGAGAGACTGGAGTTCCTTGCCAACGCATCGGGAGTACATAAATTCCACCCTTTGGGAGAAAAACATACAATTAGAAACAGCAAGGAATCACACAAACCTGTCAATGTTACAATCCGACTGTACAAGGCAAAAGATTAATCTCATGCTATATCTTCTGAATAGATCATCATGATGCAACATATTTGTATGTCGGTCCCCATCCAAAAAACATAGTTAATCAGTACATTTGAAAGCAAGCGAAAAACAACTCGCATTTGAAAAGCTGAAAACACATTTTCGCTTGAGATCAATACGATTGCAGATTAAACATTTTATTTGTTTGGCTCTCGTTAAACCATTCATAACTATAACAATTCACAGCACTAACCATCGTTTTTTTAAACTCACTTCCTCACTCTTTAAATCAGTTTCACATTACCTCTTGAACCATGTTGCAGCCATCATAGGGAACCAACATGACAAGTGCATGTGAGTTCCTCTGCATGCTGTAGCCACAGGTAGACGGGACTTGGGACAGAAGCATTGGAGGTGCATTTCCTGTGGGGTAAAATGGTTCAGTGTTTATATCATTGGTAGAGATAAATCAAGTCTACATTTAGGATATTATGGCTATTGATTTACCTTGTTCCCAAGCTATGTTTTCCGGTATTGCTGTTTTGTGTTAAAGGCTGTCAAATGTTTGGAAAACACCTTAAAACCTTATTCCTGTTAGGTATAAGCAATGAGAGACACAAGCTGTCTCCATTGAACCTTTTTTTGTTTTAGTTTATTATTTTTGTGTAGTAAGTGGCTAGAGCATTTGCTCGGGTGCACTCCATGACTGCCTAGGTGATTTTCAATTGCTGAGAGTTAACCGGGTCACTTTTGTGCTTAAAATCCTCCCACAATTCTACACGAAGACTAGGGTTGAGTGAGTCAGTAAGCATTTGGTAAGGTAGTTAGCCAGAGGAGTTTCCATATGTAAAGCTGTCTTTCACTATCAGTTACTGCTGGAAAAACCTTGCCGGGTAAACAGTTAAATGGCTTCTATTGAAGATTTAGTTGAGTCCCCAAATTAGGATTTGTTGAGTACTTATAAAAAAATATCAGCTTTTGAGAGTAGCTGACCATTACAGTCTTGAACTTCCAAAAAGTTGAATAAAGAGGAGTTGTTGGAAGAAATAAAGGCACAGTTAGTGGAAAAAAGTGTTTTGTCTGTCTTTCTGGGGCCTGCCTCCCAACAGTCAATTGAGTCAGGTAATGTTTCAGGTGTGGCTCCAGTCCTGTCTAGACTTGGGGTTGGACTATCATTTGAAGAACAGAAAGAGCTTCTAATGCTACACTTGGAACGTGATGTGGAGGTATAAAGTTTAGACAAAATGCCCGTCTTCAGGAAGCGGAGATGGCTCAAGTTCAGGTCAGACAAAAACTAGACTTGGAGCGCTATAGATTGGAGCTGATGAGTGAAGGTAAGCTTCCACCTTAGACTAGGAGAGCTGCAGAGACTGTAGGTCAGGTTCCTGCAAATCAAACATTTGATATTGCTGTTAATTTGAGGATAGTTCCGAGGTTCAACGAAAAGGACCCAGACATTTTCTTTGTGTTATTTGAGCGTCTAGCAGAGGCACGAGACTGGTCTGATGTTGAGCGCACCATTCTGCTTCAGTGTGTCTTCACTGGAAAGGCCCAGGAGGCTTTCGCTGCCTTGTGCTGAAGACAGTAGCATTTACCAGTTGGTTAAAGCTGCTGTACTTCGGGCATTTGAGTTAGTACCTGAAGCATATCGACAGCATTTTAGGTTACTCAGAATAGAGAAGCAGTCACACATTGAATTTGCTCGTGATTTAACCACTAGTTTTAACCGTTGATGTGTTTCCTCACAAGTAAAAACTCTGGAAGATCTGCAGGAGCTTATCTTGCTTGAGCAATTCAAAAGTACC